>CM077082.1:12618953-13159033 GCA_039513925.1 Platanthera zijinensis
AAGAGGCAGCGGCTGGCTGGACAGCAAGCAGGAGGGGGCGTATTTGGGTTTGTTGGGTGGAAAAACAGCAAGGTGTGGGTAGAGGCTAGGGTTTAGAGAGCGGAAAATGAGGGTTAGGGTTAAGAGATACCTCGGGGAGGGAGACAACCACCTAAGAGCCGTCGCCTAGGGTTCCACGGAGTCGGCACCATGGAGTGATCGCCGGATTTTGGGTTTCTTTGTCTCCAAAATCTGCAATACCTATGACAACCTCCATACACTTATATTTATACATAAAGAAGATTAGGGCATCCCACCATCAACGACTATGATTGGCCAGAGATGAGATCACTCTATTGCATCCAAATAAAAGTCAAAATAACAATATAATATATGAAATCGTGTGCAAACGACGGGCCGGGCGCATCCGTGAAGTCAGATCATCGATCTGGATACACCATATATGGAAAGTAGCCAATCGGCCCCAAGCGGGCCCAAAACTCATCATCCGCTGCGTGTCCGAGTCTCCACTTCACATCATTCTCCCCAGCTTGAAAAAATTTATCTCCTGATGAATAGATATCACAATTCCCTCAATGTATGCTAGGTAAGACACGATGAGATCCACCAGAGGTCGTCCAAGTGTCGTCGAAGGAAAAGTATCCTATCCAATGGTACTCCCATGTCTGACTGACTGGTGCGGCTATGCATGCAAGAGCCGCAATATTTATAATGCTCTCAATAATCCACTAATGTGTTGGAAGTCCCGGTGCGATCATTGGTGCATACGGTGAAGCCATAAGCGACTGACCCAAAGGAAGGCGAGGTTCAGAAGTGGACTGGGTGCAGGACTGAGGATGTGGAGGTGTAGGCTCCAAAGAATGTAAGGGTGTAGGATCAATAAGATCTCCACGAAATGAGTCTACATACTCGTGAGGCTTGTAGTATGGTGTTAAGTCCTTGGTATTAACTATGGGACGGATACTAATGCTCCTCGGGATATCAAGATCATATATATTTGCTCTGATCCGTCTCATGATTCTGTAGGGATTCGTTCGTCTAACGCTCAAACTTTTAACAAGCCTCTCAAGGAGCCTTGCAACGCGGATTCTCATCATCACCTGCTCGTCTTCATGAAATACCTGTCATTGCCAAAGAACATCTGCATATGATTTATAAAATTTATTACCACTATTGATTCTCTTTCGGACCGACTCATGATACACATGCAAACGATAAACAAACAACTCAACAGACACATGCAAATGCTGAAAGAACGACTCAATAAACTCATGTCAATGATGCAAATGAAACACGATAGACACAACACGCTCTTTATGAGGTAGTTTGACAATTAACTGGAAATCCATAAAATGGGGTGGTCTATCAGGAGGCTCTCTCGGTAGAGTCTAGAAAAACTCATCCAATGTGCGACGAATGTCCAGGTGACCATGTGAGACATTAACACTCAAAGACGGGCTCATAGATTGTCAAATGTCTCTTGGGGATTGTGACGTATTAGGGGGCTCATCGGGAGGTATGTATGAAAATTCATCACGGATGGGACGAACACCTGAGTGGATACCAGAAACACCGACGATAAGATGTGACCCAAGAGGGCGGTGAGTGTCCCTGAAAAGAAAGAGCTCATTTGGTGGATCAGCAGGGGGTGTGTCCCAAAACTCATCAACAGTGTGATGCGTCATAAGGTAGGTCCTCAAAATATCAGGAGTATGCTCAAGTGTATTTGGGGAAAACCCTAAATATTTGATGTTCCACTCAAGATCAATTTTTTGGGGTAAGATCAAAGATAATAATGGAAGAGACGTCAATAAATCAATACTCAATTACTCATAAATGAGTGACTCACTTGAATCTCATCATCATCAAGACGTGGTGGTTCATGAGGAGGTTCAACAAGAGGCTCGTCATAGAACCCGTCAACAGGGTCAAGCTCCTCCAGATGAGTACCAACGTAAGGGGTAATGTCCTCATAAATGGGTGAGATAATCACTACGAGATCAACACCAGGCTCTAGGCTATCGGTCTAGATGTCACTCAGAGCAATGACAAGGGGAGAGTGACATAGATCTACTCTCAAGAATGGGTCTATAGGTGCATTGTCAGTAAATGAGCCCATGGTAGGGGTGCTAACTAACCAAGGGAATGACAGAAGAAGGGGTGTGGGTAAGGGACACAACATTATTGAATCAATAGGTCACACAGAGTCACAGACCCACTCTCAGTCAGGATCACAAGAGAGGAGTCAGAAACAAAGGATTGGCCACTCACCGGCCTAAGTACCTCATTGGGTTGAAAAAAATCCATATCAGGTGTCATTTTTATTGTGTCTGACGGAACAATGGTAGGCAAAGTGGTGACCTCGGTATGAGAGAGACTCGTACAACAAAGGTCAAGGTGTGAATCCAATCGACCAGCTCTTGCAGGCCTCAAGGACTGTATGATGTAGGGCGAGCTGATATGTCTGCTCAAGGGACATCAAGTTGTGATAAGCCAACTCAATACATATGTCAGATCGAAGTCCAGACCAAAATCGGAAGAGGTCATGGTTGGATCCTCTCAGATATCACTCCTCACAACTAACTCATCAAAACGATCTTTGTACTCAGCGACAGACATAGATCCTTGTTGGAGGGAAAATAATTGCCCGACGGAGGCAAATACCTCTGACACAACATACGTTTCATATCAACCTAACTAGTGATGTGATGAAGACGATCTCGCTCGCAGGTCCTCTCAATGCTAGACCAATATACTCTCGCCTGATCAAGAAGCCTATGTTTCGCAAACTTGATAAGCCGCTCACCGAATAACTCAAAAAGATCGAGATAATACTCCATATCCACGAGCCAATATCTGAAAGTCTCGGGACTCGATGAGTCGTTAAAAGAAGGGACATCAGTACGAAACGGTCACTCGAGATCTCTCTCAAAACGACGATTCTCGTAATAATCATCCCTAAGGTAATCGAGTCGTGTCGAAGGATCAACACGATCCGCTCGTGTGGAGAGATGAATGATGACAATCATCATACTGATCGTCTCTAGTATAGTGGGGTCGTGTTCGTGGATCAACACGATCTCTGAAAGTGGTGTGCTGAGATCGAGAATAATCATCGTAGCAACGTGAGGATCTCTCTGAAGGGGATCTATGAGAGAGGGTGTAAGTGGATTTGGGATTCCCAAATAGAAGAGAGGAATATTGGTGATACCTAGCCATGAAGAAACCTATAGACTCTACAACTGCGTATCAAAAAAGTGCTCGCAACCTATCTCTGATATCAATTAATGCAGGACGAATTTATAGGCGATGGATTAACGATGTCCTAACCCTACACGTAATGCAAATGAGCAAGTGACAAATGTGATGAACCTAAACACTGACTAATGAAGGGTTAGAGGCTTGATATGTTACTAATGGAATGCAATCATAAGTGACATGTTGTGGAAACAACCTGACAATGCTAAATGATTATATGTAAAATCCGAGATCCGACGGAGAATTCAAATTAAGCAATAAATAATCAAATTACACAGATAATTTTAGCAAAACAAAATAATTTTGTTTGCAAGCAGACTTAAGCTTTCCTCTGCGTTGATGGCCAAAGCAAGAACGCACGAAAAACAAGTCCTGCAAATCACAAAATAATCTAGAACAAAATACTATGATTCTATTTATCCAAACCAGTATAAAATCACAACATAATATGTAAATGCTGAAAATAAAAGTTCATACAATAGGGACGATCCGGAGAGGAATTGGTGGCTGAAATGACAGAACAACTGGATTTGATAGATTGGGACGAGAACGGGACTGGTAGGGAAAGATCCAGTTATATGGAGGCGGATCCGGACAGCGGGAGACGGATCCGGGCGGCGGGAGGGTGGATCCAGTTATATGGAAGCGGATCCGGGCTGCGAGGGGTGAATCAGGTGGATGGGAGGGGCTGGATCCGAGCTGGACTGCGCAGATCTGGATGGAAACAGATAGGAGAGGTAGTTTGGAGGTGGTTCCAATGAAGAGGAGTGACGCTAGGAGGGTTGGGCGGCTGTAGACAGCAGGGGCGGTGGCTGTAGGGGGGCTGGGACTTGGGAGGAGCCGGCGGCTGCTGTTTGGGGCGGTGAGAAGGCCGGGAGGGGCTGGATATGAAGGTCATGTTGGCTGGACAGCAACAAAAGGGGCGGTTGCTGGCTGGATAGCAAGCAGGAGGGGCGGATCTGGGTTTGTTGGGTGGAAAAACAACAAGGTGTGGTTGGCGGCTAGGGTTTAGAGAGGGGAAAATGAGGGTTAGGGTTAGGAGATACCTTTGGGAGGGAGATAACCACCTAGGAGTCGTCGCCTAGGGTTACACGGAGTCAGCACTGTAGAGTGATCGCCGGATTTTGGGATTCTTTGTCTCCAAAATTTGCAATACCTATGGCAGCCTACAAACACTTATATTTATACATAAAGAAAACTAGGGCATCCCACCATCAACGGTTATGATTGACCGAAGATGGGATAGCCCGATTACATCAAAATAAAAGTCAAAATAACAATATAATATATGAAATCATATACAAACGACCGGCCAAATGCATCTGTGAAGTCGGATCATTGATCCGGATATGTCATATATGGTAAGTAGCCAATCGGCCACGAACGGTCAAAATCCATCCTCCGTTGCGTGTCCGAGTCTCTGCTCTACATCACACCGTGAAACATCGACACCTGTTGAGTCGAGAACGAGTCGTTTGGTGCCATCTCTCTGGCTTGCCAATTCTCGATCGTGTAGGGCATTCTTCTTGTGTCATCATTCAACAAGGATTATGCTTGTGTCCAGCGTTGGCTCCTCCCTCGCAGCAATATTGTCGATTTTTTCCTACACAACCTCGACATCTTCCCTATCTACTGTGCACCTCCTGACAATAACCCCCACCAAAGAACGAAACCAGGAGCCTCTCCTGTAGGGCGGATCAACTTCCTATGGGTGAAATTAGAGGTTGTGGCGTATTTGGACTGACGACCGATCCCATGCTCAGCCCAGCCGATCCCACGCTTTTATCAGCAAACAACTAAAATCAGTGGACTGCCCTGAAGGTCAGGAGCAGTCAATCCTCATTTTGTTGTTGGTTCCAACCCTTGTATTGTATGGCCGAAGAAGTTACTCCCATCCCCTCCAACGCAACACCTTCCAATAGTCAAGACATTCTCCGACAGCCCAAACAATGCAAGAATTCTTCGTCTCAATGCTAAAATTGAAGCGACGAACCCAAACTGCAATAAATCTTCTCATTTGGTCTTTATTTGCTAATGTAAGTTCTAGTTTGGAAGCTCTTTTACTTAGTGTTGAATATTTGTTGAAAAGTATGTTAATGATATGTCTTGAATCCTAACTCGAAGGCTACGACTGATACTGAGCACGACCCGCGAGGTCTGGGGCCAGGGCTGATTTTTTGGGACACACGCTCAAGACACGCGGGCGTGTGCCGAGGCCATGTAGGAGTTGGGACTGTTCTAAAATTCAGTGGATGCATCCAGAAAGAGGAGACATGACGCTTCGATTACTAATTAAAGTTGTGCAATGTTATAAGAAGTCTTATAATAGCTAAACGCAGATCGTTTATATTTGCAGACCAATGAATTTAACTGTTTTTTAGGACTGCGAACAACCATTTTAATAATAACTGTTTTTATTTATTTTAAAAAACATTTCAACTTTACATGCATTCCATATTTTCATTACTAATTAAATTTGGGCAATGTTATAAGAAGTCTTATAATAGTTAAACGCAGATCGTTTATATTCACACCCTGTAACACCTCATCCTAGTTTAACAACAAATCAGCAGTTTGGTCGGGTCTAGCGATAAACAGTAAACTAAGAAACTATATTATAACTAGCACATAACATGTGAAATTGAAAAGAACTGAAAATTTAGCTTACAGCGGAAGTAGAAAGTGCATCTAAGGGTAAAAGTACACCTCATCAAGCTGAATTCACAGATCTACTAAAAGATGAAAAGTCAAATAACTGAAATGCTGACATACTGTAATATGTCTGATACAAAAGAAACTCTTAAACATTAATATTACAAGAGTTCAATACTAAACAGTAAGGTGCTAAAAGAAAAACAACTGAAAGGAAAAACAAACTATAGAGGCAACTCCAATATCACGCTCATCCTAGGCGCAGTTTCCCACCTGAGTCCCCTGTAAAAACATGCCCAAACATGGGTCGGCCCAAAGGGAGAGTAAGGAAAACTATTCCTCCTAGTGACACTAAAATTATTTTGAAAAAAAAATGTATGCATGTTTTTGAAAATATTTTTTGTGCTATAGAAAAACTGTATACTAGTGTACCATACATGATTTTCTAAAATAGAATTAGCAAAATAAATGATTGTTTTATTTACTCATATTGTGTGAAGTTTACACAAGTTCCGAATAATTTGGTTAACTAGGAGTTTCTAGGGTTTGGTCTAAACTTGAGTTCTAAATTCACTTATGGTTGTCCTTCAACAAAGTTCTAGGCAGGGTATCTTCTACCGCGCAATACTAGTCTAACTATCCGAGTCCTACTAACGAACTCAAGTGTTCTAGTGTCTCACGGACACAAACTCGTATCTACTAATCTTCTAAATCGGGATACATCTCCCAAACAATTTGACTCATAGGGTATACTACAACCCACAAGAAAGATAGTGCGCCTCTATCTAGCACGAGAAGAGGTTTCAAACGTGCTTTACTAATCATATGCTACCTGGTGCTACCCTGCTTTCGTTCTCATTTGTCTGTCTTGAGTAGTGTCTCTTATTTGTTACTTTCTAAAATCCAAATTCACAGATTTGATAATTACCCGCACCCTTATTATTTATGCGGTCACAATACTTTCATAATTTTCCTAGGTTTTATGAAAGTCTAACTTGCAATGAAAATACTATTTTGTATATCTCATTTCGAATAATGGAGAGTACTACTATGCTACGCTATCTGATATATCTAACCAATCTTACAATTGTATTTCATCGTTCATATACTAGACGTGGCAGCATGATAGCTACTCAGTTGTATTCTCCTTCGCACCTAGGGTTTGGATAGATAAAATACAACAATTCACATGCTATAAATTTTGAACTAAAAATAACGACTCGAAGGAGGGAGGGCAAAGGGGCTTTTACCTCTTTCCAAAAGTTGGGACCTCAAAGAAATCAACGTATCAATAACCATAATTCAAGGCCTACCAATCCTGAGTCGAACGCAAAGAAATAGGGTTGACTTTCCAAGATTACCAACAAAAAAAATGATAGTCATGAAATAGAAACTTTAATACCTTATTGATCAAAAGAGAAGTACTATTCGGTCCTCTAAACGGAGTCTAAGGCCACTGCAGGACCCAGAGTCCTTGACCTGGGGTTCTGGTCTTGGACTAGAGGAAGAAAAACGAAGCGATCAACGACCCAACCACAACCTAACAGAAGGAGTCGACCAAGTCATTAACGATGCTTACCTCACAGGAGCAGTGTAATTCCCCGGCAGACTCGACCTTTGTCGTCGACGATTCCTCAGGGCTGTCAAGGAAGAATCGTCGATCTTCACAGAGACGAGAAAGGGAGTCTGCGGCCTTAATCAACGAAAGAGGAGATCTCACACTGACATGAACTCCAAATTTGTGTTCTTCCAGGCGAGGGAAGAAGGGGAAACTGCGGCAGTTCCGTTGTCTGCGAAAAATAAAAAGGGGGAGCGGCGGTTTCATAACTGAAATAGGGTTACGGGACTAAGTTGCTAAGCGAGCTTCACCAATAAAAAAATCGGGTGTATACGCCTATAGGAGTTACGGGATACATAGATAAAAACGCCACGCCCCTTCAATTTCAAAGATACTACAAAATTGACATCAAATACCATTAGAATATTTTTGCGACGCCGTCGCACTATCACTCGTCCAAAACATTTTAGTAGTGACAACTTATTTATTTATTTATGCGTGACAAATAATTATAACGTCACACCTCGACATGCTAATTGCTCGATCAATTACGCTCCCGATCGGGCCTTGCAATCAGATTAAATTTTTGTCGTAAAAATTATGGATGTTATACACTCGGACCACACGACTGTGTGTTGAGGGCGTGTATTACCCTAACGATTCAATGGTGGTTGCTAGACGGTTGTCGATGAAAAGACACGCTGATTGGGACACACCCAATGTGCATGGGCGTGTGCCAAGGGCGCATCAATCTATACGAAGTGTTAAATAAACTTCTGGTCATTTTGTATTCTGTGCGGAAATTTGGTGACAGTTCTGAAACAATCGTTCTGGGGTTTGGGAATTTTGTTTTATATATTATGTGTTTGTATTCTGTATTATGTATTCTAAATTTTGAAATCCGCCCACCCACTATAACTGCGTCTATTCTGAATAGTGAAAATCAGACTGTTGCTGCCAATTTTGGGGTGAACCATGTAAATATGTGTTGTTTGTGATTGCTTATTTTTTGTCATTTTTCATTCTACTCCAATTTCCACAACAAAACATACGATTTGGGATTAAAATCTCATAGAAATTTGCATATTGTTGGTGGTATTTGAAGGGTGTATTCGTCGAACATTTCTTACAAGCACTTTCTATTTTAATTCACCAACACGTGTTCTCTTAGCTAATCCATTGCTTTTCAATTGTGACGATCATATCTTGCTTATTAAATTCAACATTCATTATTAATTGATGTAAATTGGCATGAACATTGCAACATTTTATAATTCCCAACATTCTACACCTTGCATTCACCCATTGGAGTTCTGTTAGAGCACCTACACCCCTTCATCCCCGTCCTGCATCACTATTATTGGGGATGCTTTTAAATTTCTCAACCCTTTCCCAAATAAAATAAAATCAATAAAAGAAACATTGTCCCGAGGGTTGGAAGATGGTAAAAACCAAATTCCATTATGTCGGTGGAATCGTCGGGAGTAGAGAGGGTGGTGGCTGAGAAACAATGAAGTCTTTATCATGGTTGTCCGGTGCATGAAGCTTGAGGGAGAGCTACCAAATCCCTAGCCCTAGCTAAGAGAGAACTAAAAAGGAACATGAAAATTAATTTATTGCTTACCTTCCCTAGCAAAAGGGGTCCCTTTAAAAAGAAGTTACAAGGAAGATGTTTTGCACTTAGTCCTACCAATTAGACAAGTTACAAAAATACTCGTACATAAAAATAAAAGGGCATGCATAAAAAAGGGCAGCCCGGTGCACAAATCATTCCCGCGCAGCGAGGGTCTGGGGTAGGGTCCCACCAATCCACCACAAGGGTGAAATGTAGGTAAACCTTGCCCTGCATTTTTGCAAGATAAAAGGGCATGTATAATTAAAATTTTTAATTAACTGCTAACAAACAACCCATAAACACGACAATTAATTGAACATGACAAATAATATTGCATCCACTGAAGACAATTTAGGATGCGATCATCATAATATAATGACTTCGAGAGAATAGCATGCATCAAAAAAAGAAAATCCAATTTTCAAGAACTTGTAATTCACAGTATGAACAATCGTGAAATCTCCAATAATTCGAAGTCGTAAACCACAGTCTAACAAACCTGCTCACTATGGCCTTGAGGAAAATAAACCACACGAGTTCCCACCAAAGGCAATGACACAAGAGGACCAGCACATGCATGCCATAGTTCAGAGTTCAAGCACCTTTGTTCACCTACAAAAGAAGTTTTAGGACCAATAAGTTGGAATGACTAAAGTACAGCATTAAAGGGAATGATGCTCCTAGCAATAAGAACCGATTAAACTAAGTTATATCAAAATAAATTAATCATAAGTGAAGATATTCATCATTTTGTTAGAAACATATATGCGGGCAAACTCCTATTTCCTTCATAAGGACCCAGATAATTTTATCAATTACATCAGAAATCAAACAAAATTTTAAAAGAGAGAACCTGGTGAAGTAAGAAGTTGGCAAATGAAACTACAAATATATAAACGGAGGACATCTTCAAAAACTGGTCAGTGAAGAAGGGATGGCAGATTCCAACTTCTTAAGCTAACAAAGGAATGACTACTAGGTCTGCTTGAATAATTTAGTTATATAAAATGTTATACAATACGATGTTATCTGAATGCTAAATACAATCTATCAACTGCTTGTGGTTTGGTTCAGTATTATTTCTTTTAAAGATTGTAACATCATAGCACTAGGAGGATGTGAATAAAAAAGGTACTAAAGTTGGTATACAATCCTAAATATACGAAAATAGACATGTCAACTTGATCTCCACATCAAGAGCCTACGGCATGACACATGGCAAGGATAAGCCAACTCAGCTATATGGGTTAGTGCATTTGGGAGGGACATTAATAAATAGTACGCGAGGGTGCTCAATGTAAATTCATAATTGTGCAGAGATATCTCACCCAACTTAAAGGAAACCCACCATTGTGGGTTCAACTTATCAACGCGGTAGACTAATCACGCTAGAGACAAGTAGGAGACAACTTGGTTGACGGGAAATCTATAAGGAAACTACATGTCACATTGAATGTCAATAGTCATGTGAATCATTATTCTCTGACACCTAAAGAGAGATATTTAATGTAAAAGCTTCAGTCTAAGGAACAAGCGAGGCTTTCTATTTATCACACCTCGAGTATTAATTGTAAATTTTCATTAATGACCGATGATTCAAGAATCACCATAGGCCAAAATCCTTGTATAAATATATGTAATCATGAAGGAGAAATGATTCAAAACCTCAATTCCTAGTCAAAACTTTGCACGCTTGTAATCATCAATATTCGGAGGGTCGTTCTTTGAATGTCCCTGTTTAGAGGAGAAACCTCAACAAAATAATAAACCACTTTATTTCGCCTTGCTCTCAGTGTATTCCTCTTTTTTTCTTGATATGAATTATTATATTAGTGAGTCATAGTCTAGTTCATGCTCCTGCTAAAAACTACGAACCACAAGTCGAGTCTTGTATCTCTCCACAGAACCATCAGAGTGAATCTTGACCTTAAAGACCCACTTGCAAGTAATAGGAACATCACCGGGTGGAAGACGGACAAACTCTCAGGTACGAGTGTGCTCGAGTTCCGCCAACTCAGCAGACATGGCAGTCTGCCATACATGTATTTGGGCAACCTCACAGTAGGAAGTCGGCTCTGGAGTATTACTGGCAGTAGCAGGAAAGACGGATAGGTCCAGCGGTAGTGCAACAAAGCTAAGGCGATTGGGAGGACGTGTTTCTGGAGGTGAGTTGCGACGCACAGGAGGATCATCCACATGACACTTGTTGGAGGAGGCAGACACTGAGTCTGGGGGCACTGGAGACGAGGGAACAGAAGGATGACGAGTGTAGTGATATGGAAGGGGGACGACGAGCGCGTCAAAGGAAGAAGTGAGAGGCGAAGGGGAGGAGTGAGAAGGTGAGACTGGAGAGGTCGGGGGTGGTGAGACTGGAGAGGTAGGCGGTGGTGAGACTAGAGAGGTCGGAGGTGGTGAGACTGGAGAGGTAGGAGGTGGTGAGAATGGAGAGGTGGGACGCAAGGGAAGAGGCGGGGAACATACCAGGGGAGAGGAGACATGAGGCAGAGAGATAGAAGGGTGAGAAACTGCACATCAGAGGGAGTAACAGATGAGTGCGAGGTCGAGGGGGCAGAGGACACAAAGAAAGGGTGAGACTCGTCAAAGGTGACGCCACGTGAGATGCGAACTAGACGTGCAACAGGGTCATAACAGTAATAGCCTTTATGCTCAGGACTATCTCCAAGAAAGACACAGGGAACAGACTGAGCAGAGAGCTTGGTGCGCTCACGTAGAGGGAGTAAACATAGCACGGACAACCAAAAACACGAAAATGAGTGTAACTGGGGGGGGAGGGGTCGAGAGAACAGACACGCATAGGGACTTTGGCCCAGAAGAAAAGTGAAAGGTTACAGGTTAATAAGGTAGACAACTGTGGAAACAATCTCAACCTAAAAATGAGTAACGTGGGAGAATATGAGGAGGGCGCGAACTATCTATATAATGTGGTGATGCTTCATTTCAACGGTACCATTCTAAGCGTGAGCACCGGGGCAGACAAGCTGAGAGAGAGTGTCGTGGACAGCTAGAAGATCACGAAAAGCAAGAGAGAGATACTCCCCCCTGAGTCGGAACGAAAAGTACGTATGAAAGCAGAAAACTGGGTACGCACCATAGCATAAAAGCCAACATAAATCTAAAAAAAAGTCAAAACGAGAATGCATAACGTAAACCCAACAATAACGAGAGTAGTCATCAACAAAGAGAACATAGTACCGATGTCCGCCCTTGGATATAAAAGGTGTGGGACCCCATACAGCAGAATGGACTAATCAAAAGGACATTGGGACCTAGACTCACTAGACGGATATGAGAGTTGTAGCTGTTTACCAAGCTTACAATCTGTACCAGAGTGGGACTGATCAATAGAAACACAACCAAGGAAGTCATAATTGATAAGAGACGCAAGACGTGAACCATTGGGATGACCAAAACGATGATGACACTGAGAGAAGCTCGCAGAAGGAATACAAAGGGTAGACGTTGTTGGTGATGAGGAAGTGGATGGAAGATGGAGACGATCAAGGACGTACCCCCCGCTATGACGACGACCATCCCCAAGGAGTGTCCCTGTCATACGATCCTGCACATGACACAAACTCATCAAAAGTAACAATACAACCGTGAGATGTGAGTTGGCTGACGGATATAAGGTTAATGGATAACTTGGGTGTGTAGGCAATATCGAAAACATGGAAATGACTGGTATGAAGGAGGCCACGACTGGTGATGGGGAGAGTAGTAGCATCTGCTACAATGATGTGAAAGTCAGAAAAGACAAGTTGACAAGACAAGAGGTGGGTGACATCATAGATCATGTGAAAGGAGGCTCCATAGTCAAGCAACTAATCAGAGGGAGAGATACTTGTAGGAGCAGAGGCAGTCGGCTAAGAGGCAGAGACGTCAAAAGCATCCTGTGAGAACACAGAAGCAGAGCGAGGTAGTGAACCATGAGAGAGTTGTTGGGCAATCTGCTGAGAAAGCTCGAAAACAAAGAGTGACTTTGTTAAAGCAAAAAAGTGAGTTGAAGGAGCACCAGGGGAACATTGTTGACTAGACTACAAAGCCCTCTGAAGCTTGCGACACTCCAATTTGACATGACCAAGACATTGACAGTAGTGACAGCAAACAGGCGAACGACGAGGAGCGCCGGACTGAGAACCAGAGGATATGTGAGGCGACGCCATCAAACCAATAGAGGACAAAAAAGTCACCTAGGTCAAGAGAGCACTCGAGAGTGGAGTCAGTGGACGGAGGAGACCGACGAGGTCCGACGGTTGCAGATGACAACGGAGGAGGCTGGTGAAGGAGGTCCGGCGGCTGCAGGAGGCAACAGAAGTATGGTGACTGCAGGAGGCAGCGGGGGAAGAAGAGAACAAGGTTGACGGTTAGGACTCCGACAAAAGTTGTCGATGTCCACGCCGAAATGGGGCAAGACCAGAGCTGCGACGGGAGAAGCTCCAGCGGAAACAGTAGAAACAAAAGGCAGAGAGAAGCAGCAACGAGAAGCAAGAATAAGCGAGAAGCGATGGGATTCGCGAAGCAGCAGCGTCCCGTGTGAGAATCAGTGACAGGTGCGACAGATCTCAACAGCGACCGGTGCGACGGATCTCAGTAGCGACGGATCTCAGCGCGAAGCATCAGCGAATCAGCACAGGTGCGACAGAGGGCAGCAACCACAGATGCGATTGAAGAAGCTCCCGTTATCTACGAATTAGCGGCGGGAAGAGTAGGGACGGGTTGCGAGAATCAGCGACTAAAGCGGATACCAGCGATGGAAGCGGATCCAACCAACGACGGGAAGAGCAGGGACGGGTCGCGAGAATCAGCGACGAAATCCGATATCAACGACGGAAACCGATCACCAGCGACGGAAGCCACGGATACCAGCAATGAAAAAAACACTAGGGGCAACCTTGCTTTGATACTATGATAGGAAAAATGAATATATATTTTTCTCAACAATAGTGTGTACATATATATATACATGAGAGGGTGATCCCAACACCCGAGATAAGTCTAAATTATATCTACCATATATAGTATCTAACAAGTTTAACTTGTTTGAACCTAAAATATTCAGTATGTTGGAGAGAACCAACTAGTTAGAATTTCTACACCAAGATTCTTTTCACGTAGTCGATGTTAGACTAGAGCCTATACCTTAATAACTCCCTGGTTACGCGAGTTTTCCAAATCTTTCATTGCATCCTCAAATCTAACCTTCAAGGATCAAGCACCAAAATGGTCGATACAAAAAACCCCTTAGGCCCAGTTTGTTTGGGTGGAATTGGGAGGAAGGAATTGGAATTGGAGAACCAAATTCAATTCTGTTGTTCGACGCTCAAGTTTTTCCGACGGAAATGGAATTGAGCTCAATTCCGTGAGAATTCAATTTTACCTATTTACCTCCCCCCCCCCTCCAAGATTCGACCTCTGAAGTTTTCTTTCTCAATTTCAACCTCTGGAGTACTTCAGCAGGCGAGGCGGTGGTTTCTCTCTTCCTTGTTTCAAGATTTTCTAAACATGGTGGAATCCTCAACACTCTTTCTACCCAAGCTTTCTCTCTTCCTTGTTCTTCACCCTTTCGCTTCACGCTCGTTCGCTTGTCTGATGACACAGTGGGAAATTTGGCGATGGCAACTGCTTCGGTGGAGATCTATATGGACCCTATCCATGGGAGTCCTTTTCTTCATCTGATTAACGAAGTAAGTACCATTAGTTTATGTTTGTTGATCGACTAGATTTTTGTGGTATTATTTGATGTTGCTATCTTGAAAGTTCTGTTCACAATTAAAAGATTAATATTTTCGGATAGTCTTGCTATCGGGTGGGACATGTGAAATTTCTGGGACGATATGTTATGTATGTGCATGACCTATCGAGAAGTAGTTCATTTCAGAAAATTTTTATATAGTGTTTGTACTTGGAAGGATGTTTCTTTCCCAAAGATTCTATATCCACTTGTTCATCCCGCTGTATTTGTGAAAACTTGACAGTTGTCACTATCAAGTGCGAAAAATTGTAAGATTAAACACCAAAATAGAGATACAAATGTCGAGATAAATTTGACCCGAACTCTTGAGAGTTGGTTCCCCCTAAGAGCCTCTCTACCTAGGATAGCCTACACTCACAAGTTCTCAAGGTGCCAAAATAGGAGACACCACTACTCGCTTATATAAGGGAGTGGGACACACAAATTACAATAATGTCCCTTAGGGCTACATAAGCAGAGGAAAGTGCGACATGTGACCAGAAGGCCGTATCTGTATCAACACTCCTCTCCCGAAAAACAACCATATCCCCAAGGTCGAGGTCCGCAAGGATCATTCATATGCGTTAGAGGATCCAAGTCTTCGAAGTCAAGACCACCGTCTTCAGATTCCACCATCACGCATAAGTCTTTGAAAGCGCGAACGTGGGTGGGCGAGTACGCCTGCTATTAACGAAAGCAAAGACCCTTACGGCGAAGCTCGAGGTGTTGCTCGTGAGATAAGCGGTTGAGGCGTCGGTAGAGGCGGGACTCGCGGAACTGATGACTGCAGAGGCGGGCCTAGCAGCGAGAGCCCAGCCGGGGGTAGGTGATCTAAGAGGAAAGGAGGCGTCAAACATTTCAGCGACAACGACTGGTCAGGTGGGTGGGCCGAGGACGGCTGGGATGTGTAAAGTTCCTCGTCGAGGCAGCGAGCTTACTCCATGGTGTGGGAAAGAGTCGTCTGATTATGGACCCGGAGGCGCGCCTGAAGGTGGGGTTGTACCCCAGATAATGGTGGTGGGCTACGCCAATATGTGCGTGGCGACCTCGATGAACTCATCAATGTAGGTGGACACTAACGCCCGAAGCTGAGACGCTAAAAGGTATTGCCCGCCTAGCGGCCGTCATAGTGGTAGAGGAGTTCCTCATTCAACGTGGATCAGAAGAGGTCAGTAACCCAATAGCACGTCCAACACACCTAATGGAGTGTCAAACCCTCCATATAGATAGTGGCCAAGGGAACCTTCTAGTTGGCGAGTATGGACTGAAGGTCGATACAATGTTATCTGAATGTTTGCAGGAATCTATCAATTGCTCATAGTTTGGATAAGTGTTATCTTTTCCTGAAGATTGTAGCATTATCACATGCTAGGAAGGTGTGAACAGAATGGGGACTAAGGTTGGTTTGATATACTACCACTAACATATTTTTCACATATTTGATGTTTGACTAGACCCAATATTTCTGTATGCCTAAATAATATTCTCAATACATGATAATTTTTCACATTAGTCATCACGAGTTCACGACCTCAAATAAAACCTTTTCAACATCATGTATCATGGATGACTGCATGGGGGAGTGAATTCCAAGAGTGGATGCCTCTGATATATCACAAGAAATCTTATTAGTATCATGTGATGTTATATGACACCCATGGGGCTTTAGCTCAACCGCATGGAATTATTAAACTTGATCAGCAACGGTAGAAAGGCACCAAAGCCCCATGAGAGCCACAAATCGCATCACTTTATCTCAAAAGAACTATCAACTTTGATGCTTCTTGCTAAGAGGATGCGAACTAATGTGGGAATAAATTTGAGTCCAATACACTTAGAAGACAAACCCTTCTTTAACCCAAAATTTTAAGCCTATAGAGAAGGTGAGACACTTAGTATTTTCACACCAATGTACTTGGTGTAAGACTGTTAAAAATAAGAGAGTGTGATAATTCTTTCTATATATTGAATTGATTTTCTCTTTTTGTATTTGCACAACACATACAAGATGGAGGCATTAATATAGGCAAGTAAAAATAATGAAAAAAGAAAGGATGGCTTGATAATGATTTGCGGGAAAGAGATCCAAATGCTATTAATACATTCATGTTAGCCTCTCCCCAGAAACTCAAGGTGGTACTTTCAAAGTCATATTTAGAGATCAAAAGATGAATGGGTCTCATGCCAAAGACAAAAAAGGTAGACAAATATGGATGTGATTGGTCGTGGCTGGTACATTCGGGTGCCAAGCAGCAGAATGATCTTCATCAATAGGTCACAGAATCTCCTTGTCAGAGCTTCTACAAAAAGTGGAGATTTAGAGGAGAAACACAGACACAATGTGGAGGTGTTCTTTCTATTGCGGCAGGTGCAACTTGTGTGGCACCAGGTTCGATGGATGGACCACCCCAATACTAGATATATGTTTATGGATTTTTTTTCTTTACTTTTCTTGGCAGTTTTCATTTTTGGCAATTCTAATCATTTATGGTAGTACGCCGTATATGGTAGTTCCATGATGCATTTGGCATTATCAGCTTATTTGAATGACCGGCCAATAAGTCCTTAAATAAAAATGTCTGGTAATAAATAGGGAATATAATAATTAGGTAAATAATATCATCAAATAAATAAAGAACTGGATAGAGGCAAGACTTATTCTGAATTTTGATTGGATGTTATTTAGAATCTTTTCTATTTTTCACCGATGTGAAATGTATTTAAAGGAGAGAAATCTCAGATTATTGGAGTCTGAAGATAGGATCTGAAAAGGAGGAAATTCTCTCTCCAAGTCCTAACCAGCCCTAGTCTTCCTCTCCCAGCCAGCTTTCACTCCTGAGCATCTCTAGCCACTGTGGTGGCCTCCAACCCCCAGTTAAGGACCTGTTAAGGGCCCCAGCTCCCTGTCCAGTAATTTCCGAGGCTTCCCAGTGCCTCCCAGATTGCTTTCCAGACACTGTTTGCAATAACAGCTGCTGTCCAGCCTTTTCCAGCCCCTCCAATAGCCAGCAAACTCCATGTCAGTTACGGTTCAGCCGCCAGAAAATCACTTCCTGCGGGTGGTTGCCCTCCTCCACCATCAAAATCGTCCTGGTTCACCCATGCACCTTCCCGCAATCCCATAAGCCTTATGAGCTAACCGCATGCCTGAACCCCACTCCTTGCCATCCAAAGCAAGCTCAACCGCATCCCCAAATATCTTTCCTTGGCTTAGTGTTTGTCGGCTGCTTACATACCACATCGATTCGAGCTTTCTCTTTGTAGAAAGGTGTAGGGTAATCTCTGTCTTTTTTACGCTCCTTTGCAGATCATTATGTTTCGTATTATTTTCACTATGATTTAGCATACCTAGTTATTCAATTCCTTGTTTATTACAATTTTTTCTTTTATACTTTGTGCATGAATTAAATTGTGGAAAACAAGGTCCTCTATTTTGAATCATTAGGAAGTTGTTGGGCTAGTGTGTTGAGATTATATTTAACACTTAATTTTGATAATTCTATGAGTAAGTGTGTGCGACCGAATTCCAATTTGTCTGAAGGCGCCATATATTGGTTTCTTGTTTCCGGTTTACAACAATAACCTTTGGTGAAAGGTTTTTGGGAGATACCTTCATGTTAAGGGGAGCGGTCACTGGGATATGGTCAAAGGTTCTACTAGATTTGTCGAACTTCAACTTTGACAAGTGAATATTGGCAAAGTAAAACCAATGACTTAAACTCTACTTGGGAGAATTTTTAGGTGTACTAAATTGGTTCTTTTTTTTTTTACTATAAACAAGAACAATGTTTATATATAGAATGTAAATATAAGAAGGAAATAATGACATATTGTCCTCAAGATAAGAGAATATGAAATATACCTAAATACATAAAGGATTAGTAAACTAATATGATGAAGGTGTTGTTGAAACCCGAAAACCAATTCAGCTAAGTTCGAACTGAAGGAGTAGCTTGAGTTACTTCTCTCGCTATCGAATCCCAAGGAATGAGTATTTCGAGCCTAGAACTAGCCCTCACAAATGGTGGATGAATGCATATAGAAAGATCCACAGGCTGCAGCTGAGCCAACACGTCAGAGAGCACAAAAGAGAGACAAGAGAGAGCTTAGGCTCTTTTTTGTGGGTGGGTGGGGGGATCTGTGCTGATTTGAGGGATTAAGAGTCCTATTTATAGGAAAATCATCCTGAGGGTAAAACGGTCTCTTTGGTCTGCGGGTAACTACTTCGCCTTAACCAAACTACTGTCTGCAGGCCCAAATGGCCTGTAGATAGCCCATCGCGTCTTTTCGACAATACAATTTACAGCCCATGTGTCCTGCGAATAGCCTCTACTGCGGCAGAGTAGCCAGATACAAAGAAAGAGAGCTCGCGAGCCAGGGCAGCTTGAACTCGTCTCACGCTGTTTTGAAGGGGCCAGTACGGCCTGGCCGCCTGAACTCGCTCTTATACCGCCCGAGGGGTAGGCGAGTATGACCAGGGGGTCTGGGCCTATTCCCCTCCGTCTCTGCGCGTACTCAGCCTACTCGCTTAATACGGATTGTACGTGTGTAATAATAATGTGATAAGGATCTGTGGAAAGGAAATCTAATGGCTATTGAAATAGTAGACTAAACACAATACTCCAACATATCCTATAATCCCCTCATTGCATGAGACCTCTCTACATCATGTATCACTCTCCCTCGAATATAAGCTTTTGGGGAAGTATCATGCACAAGACACCAGGGGCTCTGGGGAGACATGAACTCATGAAACATACTAAACACTCGTTGAAAAACATCAAATATCTACGTGAGACACAAACTGCATGACTCGTTTGATCAAAGAATCACTTGTCTCTAATACCACTTGTCAACACGGTGTTAAACAAAGGGCTCTAAAATAGTTAAGTTAATTTTGAAACCAAAATGCTTTAAGCCTATAGAAAGGCCGATAATTTAATATTTCTACGACATCATACTTTTCACATAACCGATGAAGGACTAAGCTCAATACTCATGCACGCCTTATAAATCTTCCCCTCACGTGAGAGTCTACACATTGTCCATCCATCACCATTCAAATAGAAGTACTTCACATCATCGAGTATCATTCACAGAGAGATCATTCAACCACGTGGATCCATCATAGAATCACCCACACTTGAAAACATGCTCAAACGTTATAGTAGAGTACCAAAGACTCATCGGAGCGAACCACTTAATCCCAATTAAATTGTCATTTTTCCCAACACATGTTGGAAAATCAGGAACTAAATGAGGACTAAAATTGGGCCCAATACACTAATCCACAAACCTATTTCCTTTTCAAAAGCTCAACCATATAGAATGGAGCCTACCAATCGGTAATTCTACACAAAAATCCTTTCCACTAATCCGGCACGAAGTTGAACCCATATACAAACATGCCTCAACATTAATGTTCATCGACGAATGAGCGCACTTTGTTTTAAATCCCGTAAAACTTTTGGCCAAAGCATGATCGAAAATGAAATACTGCATTTTTGTTCTTCTTGTTCCATTTCTACATTTAAGAAGCAAGCCTTCAAAAGCAAAATTTTCCATAAAAACAGATGTTATTCACACAAAATTCATTGAGCTTCTAAAGCATTCATCTTCATTCCCGTTCATTTAAACTTCCAAAATTCTACCAATCAAACGTTAATCTCAAATAAAAAAAGCCAAAAATCTTATGACAAAAGTCAAACCCCAAACAAAGAACATCAACATCAAGAAATAAAGCTTAATTAACTCACCTTCTTGCGGCTGCTGCGCCAAATCCGAAGAAGACAACGACGATGACGAGAGCCTCATCTTCACCGAGCCGGATATTAGGGTTGCAGAACAAGCTAACCTAATTCCCAATTCACTTCAGAAACTTAGTAAATCGTTTACACCGAAAGCCCGTCTGATACAAATCGATTCTCTCCCACACGGAGAAAATGCCATCGTCTTCCTCCCTTTTCTCTTGAATCAGCTCCCGCTGAACCGCTAGAACTTACTGATTCACCTAAACAGTTGCCCTAGCCCCTAGCAACTTCAGTCCAGCTTAAATCCCTTCACAAAACAAACTTCTGAACAAATCTCTCCCCGCTTTGGTTACTTCTCAGTTCCGAAGATCCCCCATGTAGAAGATGAGCCGAGAGAGAAGAAGAAGAAACCACGGAAACCGGACGAATTCGAACGCAATCCAAAGAAACGCGGAAAACTGAGGGGTAAAGCTCAGACAAACAGGGACGAAATCAGCATCAGTAGCCGCTTCTTCCTCCTACGACTCCTGAAGCTCCACGCGAGCATCACAGTAGGTTTCCCTTTTACGCTTCCTTTCTTCTTCTTCTTCTTTTACCGCTTCTCTTCTGGACTTGGATCGAGAGCCGTACTTCCAGAGAGCTCTTCAGCTCAGAGTAGAGAGAGAGAGAGAGGAGCGAGAGGAGAGAGAGAGAGGAGAGAGAGAGAGGCTACTGTCGGCTTTAATCTTCCATAGCTTCGCTTTATGTTTTTCTAGCCGGATCACAGGGTAAAGAAGAACCAGGCCTACCACATTACAGGGGTGATTGAAGAGGGGAAAATTGATTTTTTTTTTTTTTTTGCAGTTAATCTAATGGCGGGGAAGAATTTATGGTTCCGGGCTCCGTTTGGTGCGGCTTTTTCAGACGGCGTTTGGAGCAAATTCCGGTCGCACAGAGGCAAATAAATGGCCGGCGGTGGCAAATGTTGTGTTTGCTCTCGCAGGAAGGAGGAAAAGCCATTGTTCCCGCTCCGTTTCAATCTCCGCCTTCCCCCCCAGTTCGAGACCGGTGTTTGGACCCGCCGGCTGAGACCGCTACCGCCGCGTCAAATGAAGCCTAAACACGCGTTTGGGATTGCCGCGATCTTTACCGAGATCACTTGTGATATGCATGGTCTCCACGAGCTTTGTGGAGGCCATGTGTGATATCCATTATCCGCGGAGATCAATAGTAATTTTGCTTGTAGCAAATAAGCGTCTTCTGTTTTTGTCCACTACGTGGCAGCGTGGTGATAATCTTGAACGTAGATTTGAAAACGGAGCCGGTACAAAAAAAATTGGTGGCGCCTCCCTTTGCTAAACGGGAAATAAGTAGGCGCGCACGTGCACATAGCTCTATGTGACCAGTGCAGGTGGTCCATCCAATTTTTGATCCAGAGACTTGCAAAAAATGGGTTTGAAAAAAAGACGATGAACCGCCGAAATTTCTCTCGCAAACACGGGAGCGATTATTGCAACCGGACTCCGTTCCTAAATCTAGAACCGGGTGAAAGAAGGTGTTGCCGTGTGGAGGTCTCGACGGAGAGGATGAAGACAGACGAGATCTAAAAATTCAAAGAAAAAAAGCGAACCCGTCATCCCACTCGCACGCGATCGCCCCGATGCCTGAACACGCAAACACAGACAAAGGAGGAATTATTTTGTGTGGAGGAGGGGATAATGATTAGGTGTTGTCATTATTTTAGGTGATTAATATGATGAACTTTTATACTGAAAAATATATTATTAAAAATCTCTTTTTTTTTTTTTTTTTTTTTTAAGATTATGGGTTTGGGGCGGCGGTTATGAACACGGTTGTTATAAATTGTCGTTCGTGAACGCACAATCTTACTGATAGTGTCGCTCGAAGAATTCGGATGGAGATCAAGGTGGAATCACCTATCCATTGCCTCTAGGTGTGTATAAATAGGCAAATCTTAGAAGGTTATTACGGATATTGGATATCTGTGTATCCGAACCGACCCATTATGCCTCTGAACCCGTTAATTATCAAAATATACATTAACACTTATATATCACCTAAAAAAATCTTGGTGACTGTCATGCTCTTTGCTATATCAAATAAATATTTGTGACAGTTGTTTTTTTTATCCAAACTAATTGGAGTAAAAACAATGCATTAAGGGCCTGTTTGGAAAATCTTTTCAAAAAGGAGGAGTGGTGGTAAAAGGATGATAGAAAAAGTAGCTTTTGAAAAATGTCTATTAAAAAAGGAGAATTGTTTGGGTAAACTAAATTTATAAAGCTTTTCAGAAAGAAAGGCACTTTATACACCGTTTCACAAATCTCCGTGGCGGTAACTTTTTTTTATTAAAAAAGTGCGTCCGGGGAAAATGTGCGTGCGAGCGGAAAATGTGTGTCCAGACGGAAAATGCGCACCCGACCATTTTTTCACCCTGACAAGTTTTTTTTCGATCGGGAGCGCGTTGTTTTTTCGCCCGGACGCGGTTTTTTCACCTGGGCGCGGTTTTTTCGAACGAGCGCGATTTTTTCGCCCGGGCGCGATTTTTTCGCCAGAACGCGGTTTTTTTGCCCGGACGCAGTTTTTTCACCGGGACGCGGTTTTTTCCCCCGGACATGATTTTTTCGTCTGGGTGCGATATTTTCCGCCCGGGCGCAAATTTTTCGGGCAGGCGCTATATTTTCACCCGAGCGGCAATTTTTCAGCCGGACGCGAATTTTTCGCCCGGACGTGATTTTTTTGCACTGGCGTGAATTTTTAGCACGCACACGATATTTTCTCATGGACTTGATATTTTCGCTCGAAAGCGAAAAAATGCATTCGAGCGAAAAAACAGCATCCGAGCGAAAAAAATACGCGGTCGGGGAAAAAAATCACGAACAAGCGAAAAAATCACGCCTAGGCAAAAAATTCGCCGCGGGCGCGCACAGGTGACAAAATGATAAAGTTAAATGTTTTGGTTTTTTTTTTGCTATCACAAATATCATCATACAAATGATTATTTAGCCATTTCAAATGTTGTACAAATGTTGGACTAAATATATAAAAGTCTTCATGTTAATGTCTCTCCTTAAACAAAGCTTAAGTGGCATAATTTAATTCAATATCTAATATCTTTCTGAAAATGTTTACTATGGTAATTTTAAAGGGATTCAGTTTTGTTATTCATAGATAATTTTATTATTTGAAGGCTAGCACAAAAAAAACCAACTAAAAATAAAATGATTTAGCTCTAAAGAGGACAATCATCATACTATTTAGGATTTGTGATTTCGATATTACCGTTTTTTAATCTTTTTGATCAGAATTTAAGACGTATAACTTAATTTTCATGATGTGAAGGAGCGAGAATGTATCAGAAAGGAACAAGAGACGTGTTTTCATCTTAAGATTTACATGAAGAGCAGGCAAGTGTTTCCACTTGCTCTTACTTCTGATTTCTTCAAATTTGATGTGTGGGATGAAGTTGTCGGTCTGAGCTCAGAAGAATGTCGGAGCAGTGTCGTTGTAGTGCTCAGCTTTGGATGGAGTCGTCAGCCTGGGCTCAGAAGGTCGCCGGAGAATTTCCTTTATTTTCTCGTCTTGCTCAAGAGAATGAAGACATTGAGTGCTTAAATTTGACGCTGTTTTGAGGATTCTAGTATATAATTCAAATAAAATGAGAAAAAATGATTTGTGGATTGATGTTTATGGTCTGCAAATTACAATTGAACTTAATTATGCTTGCATTTTTTTATATTTATTGAAAATTACAGGAGTAAGGACTGTAAGGTACATGTAGTTTAAATCTTTATTTTATTAACTTTAATATTAAAATATGATAATTCTGAATGCATCTAGGTCATGACATACATAATAATTTAGCAATATCTGATTAAAAGTCAATAGACATAAATTATTATTTTTTATATATTATTGTGTCACAAAATTTATGTTTTTTATGTACACTTTTCAGTTACAATAATGTCTCATTTTTTCTAAACCCTACGCAAAATTGGCCACAATAGTCGGCACCAGAACTCTGCAGATTGCACTGTCCTGCACGAGAAATAAGTAGGCGTGTCAGACACATCATTCTTTCCTGTGTTGGGGAAATCTGATCCATCCACTTCAAATCCAATGATCCAGAATATATAAGCCGAACAGTTTGGAATTCGATTGCACTTGTCAATATTCGTGTAAAAAGTAGATGAGCGATCTCGATTTCTCCTGCACACACCTTCTTCTTATGCATAAGTGCATGAAAAAAATAGTCCCGCACATATCTCCACCGCGCAGTCGGATGATTGCGAAGAATTTGACAATATAAATAAAATCAAACTTAAATAATTGTTTATTTATTTCCGAACAATACACGTCCACAAAAAATTGTCGATTGTTTGGCTTAGGCTCCGTTTGGCATGGTGGCGACGGTCGTAAACGCATGCCAGCATGTGTTAAACCGGCATTCGTTAAGGATCACCTAACAAACATCGTCCATTTGAACATAAAAGTGGATAAAATTCCTTAGGTGGGCGTTAACAAATGACAATTTAACCCCCATATTCGTGACGGCCACCACCGTGCCAAAGGGATTCTTAGCTTTCTTGCCTTACAACAATCCCTTTTGTTTAGGGACACCTTATCAATGGAACTATAATATAATAACAATCTATAAATGCAAATAATATAAATAATGAAATTTAAGGTATTTTAACTGTTTAGAGTGGAATAGTGGATATCTAAACTCTAATTATATGTAGTAATATAATATTTAAAGAGGCTAACTTTAAAACTTGCAAAGCTTATTAAATTGCATCCCACTTAAAATATCCCCAAGAGGGGAGGAGTCACTTGGACTCCGTTTGGCAGGGCGGCGGCGGTCTTAAACGCATGAGTTAAACCGTAAAACCGTCATTCGCTAAGGATCACCTGACAAACATCATCTGTTTGAATATAAAAGTGGATGAAGTTTTTTAGGCGGGCATTAATGAATGACAATTTAACCCTCATGTTCTCACTGTTTAATTTCAATTAAGATCGTTATCACTTTTGAGGGGTGGATAAATTCTTTCCATTTGATTTCGCTTTATTTTTTTAGATACAATCGTTTTCTCAAACACGTTTTTGTAGCTTTGTCAAAAATCCTTAGTCTCAGGCACCCCTGACATGACACGACCTTTTTGTCTGTTAATATGAAAATGCTCCACTAACACTGCCCTTGCTAGCGCCGAGGCTTCACTCTGAGAACACTGAGGTGAAGGGAGGAGTAATCCCAACCTTAAAAAACTCAGAAACTTTACATGACGGAGAAGCAGTGTGGGACTGGTTCCCTCCATGGGCACGCGTGAGGATACCCCCATGCTGTGGCAACCACGGGAGACCGATACCATACACGACCCCACATACCACGTGACACCGCCAAAATTCTCCACCACCTTATGCCTACAATTACAAAATTGTTTATGGATTATAGACTGTTGGCACAATTTGCATGAAAAAATATCATCACTTAACTATGAATAATTCACTAACATAAACTTTCAAAGGACTGAAAAAATTAGGCACAAAATTTACTCCATGATTGTGGGATTTCTATTGAGGATCTTTTTCTATCCATAATTGTAAATCTTTGAAGTTTTTTTTAGCCTTTTTTTTGTACAAACAATTGCACCACATGCTTGTAAAGGCAACGATATATATGCGTACTTATAAAATTGTAAAATTGTAAAATATTAATAAAATATGTTTATTTCTTACTTTTGGCAGTGACGGATTCAGAAAATTAATAATAGGAGTGCACATATTTTTTTGTTCTAAAAATTTTAACATGGGAGGCTAGACATCAACTTTCTTCAAAAAAAAAATTTAAACGTTTCAATCTTATCGGAGCTGTTTCTTCCTCATCTGGCCACCGTTTTTGACGTATAAGTAGTCAAAATTCATTGCCTCGGCGAGAGGAGTCCAAATACAGTAACCATTTAGAAAAATAATGGGGGTGCCAGTGTCCCTCAGGCCCCCTCTGGATCCGCCCCTGAGTCTCTTGGTCGATGTATTGGAAATGATCCTTAATTATATTGCTATTCTCGTCTCGTTAACTCAAGCTTATTTAGGCTTCGTTTGGTTTGGTGTTTTGCTCAGCCGGCGGGAGGAGGAGGACTTTTGGAGCTTATTTAGTCAGCTGTTGGAATACCTCTGTTTTCCTCCATTTCTCATGGCGTGGCAGGTGCAAACCGAGCAAACACCGCTGCCGATCATTTGGTTACCCGTCGTGCGGCGGCGTTTGCACCAAACGAAGAGCTTCAAACGCTGCGCCAAACGAAACCGTATGCACTGTGTGACACAAACAATCAATCCTTTGTATGTTTTATGCAAATTTAACGACAAATGTTCCCTCACTCATACTCACCATGCGATATTACATGATCAAACTAAATTATGACCAACAATCCTCGGCATTTGGTGGTCATGTGTTAACACCACTTGACCACCAAATGCCTTAAGTTTTATGTTCCTTACACGCCAATGAAGTTGCTTAATGCAATATTTCCCATAAACACAAAACCATTTTGTATAACTTGGCTATGTTTAGACACACATGATAAAAATACCTTTAGATAATTAAGGTAAAGGCTTGGGAAAAGTTTTCCATAATTACTATTGTGCATTTTATATGCAATGCAAGTATATCAAGTAATCTCTTAGCTTTTGCTCAGTTTGGTACCGCGGCGGCAATCGTCTGACGCTAAAAGCCACCGCATGTTCGTCCATCCTCTACTCTCGTAGCGTGACCTAGGGGTTGATCTTTGAATCCTTCCCCATGGGTCTCCTTCAAGCTTCTGCAATGCCTTTCGTTCAGCCCTGAGACGTGACCTTCTTCAGCACGGCAAGACACAAATTTGATTTGTCTTCAAAATAGGTAATTTATCGTTTTTTGTCGGTTTTGATTTAAACTCCTCTCATGTTTTTATTACCAAATATTTTTAGTTTGCTTAGCTCTTGTATTTGTGAAAATCTGATATTAACTTTTGCATATATGAGCTTTTATGCGTAATGTTTTTTATAATTGTTTTTTAGCTCTAAATTATTGTGCTTGGGCTGGGCAGAAATCTTAGTGCTAGAGATAATGAATTCAAAAATATTATTTACAGAAACAAAGTAATATATATATATACAAAGACATGAAAGGTCGGGTGTTCACAACACCCACGGTGAGTCTAAGGTAACTTTACTGCACATGAAGTACATTATATCTAACACCCCCCCTCCCCACAAACTCATGGGGGATCATACACTGAGAGTTTGGACATAAATGAGCATGTTGGGTCCTCGTCTGTGGCTTAGTCATCAAATCTGCAATCTGCTGCTCGGAAGGAATAATGAAAGGAGCAAGAGTGTCACGACCAGGGGCGGATCTAAGGGGGGGCCGGCGGGGGCCCGGGCCCCCCCAAGAATTTTGGCAAAATAAATGATAAATTTGTGTTCCTCTCGTCGAGCCAATGGATTTTGACTACTTATACTTCAAAAACGGTATCCAAATAAGGGAGAAAAGAACCCGGAAAGATGGAGACATTTAATTTTTTTTGATTGGAAGATGAGAAAGTTTACATGAGAGACAACCAGTTTAATTAATTTTTGTGGAGATAATATATACAAATCTAGTTAATATAGTTGCAAACAATTTTGACCCCGCCAAGTCCACCTTCTTCTTTACTCATAACTTCTTCAAAATCTCTGAAAGAAACACTATCGTTATCTTTAACACGATATAACGCGACATCTTCTTTACTTAACTCTTGTAATCTTGTTTATTTTTTCAGTGTCTCCTTTATTACACTGTAAGAGTACACGAGATCAAAGCCAATGAATTTTAACTACGTGTTTCTTAAATTTTTTGAATAGTTTAGGCATCTCCTTGTTAAAATTCTCATTCTCTGCAATAGGAGCATGCGTTCACACTTTTACTTTGAGTTTGTTTTAATATGAAGTTCTCTTATTTTGAAGAGGAACTTTCATGTGCTCCTAGGGATGTTGATGAGTGATGACGACAATGAGGTCGGACGAATATTTAAATACTGATGATAACACTTTACACTTTTATTGCAACTCATACTTTGTAGCATGAAGTTCATCTTGAACATTTTCATTGCAACAATATTTTTTCTTTGATTTATTTGCTTCATCACACAAATATTTAACCAGAACACCTGAACAAATAATTCAAATTGGAATTGTTAGCACTCTTTGTTGGAACCAACAAGGTCGATTCCTCCTAAAGCTCGGAACTAAAGAGGCAGCTCACGCTTACTCCCTTAGGATCACACTCAAGGCCAAGAACTAGACCGGAGGCTTCAGCGAGGAGGTCCCACCTCGTACCCGGAAGAGACGAGAGCTCTCCCCCTCCCTAGCCAATGCTGAGTTAGGTGCCTTAGAAGAAGTGAAAAGAGTCGAGGGAGCTTGCTCTTCTAAGGCACCTTACCGGTCTATTTATAAGCTTCTAAACTGGGACTGCAAATAACCCACTTAAACAGTCCTGAAATTATCGGAATACCCTTGGCTAGGTCTGTCAACAGCCAAACTCCGCCGTTCTAAATGTAAGACCCCATTTTTTTTTTTTGAAAACCCGGGGTCTTATGCCCAGAACCGCCGCTTTGCGGTGACACCTTCGCACCCGGGAAGGTCGTCACTACAACGCGCCGATTCTGCCGGCCTTTTCGATCACAATAAGTAGCAAGCAAGAGAGAAGCAAGTCCACCAAAAGAGAATATCACATAAAATAAAACTCCACGAAGGGAGTGTCCACAGAAAACATCAGAGTACGATGATACTAGAAATAAAAGGGCTCATGCCCGGTACATCAAGTCCTCACTACAAAATCACTCAATGCGGAAGCAAAACTAAATCTCTACTAAAGGGCCGGGACTCACAGTCCCCGTAGTCTGGACTCCCGTGCTAGACTGTCCCATCTCCAAGCGTACCGGCCTCCTGGGCTGCTCCTCCATGCTGGGCCCCGCGATCCCCTAAAATGATATGGTTCGAAAACCGTTAGTCTAAAAGACTAAGTCCTATCATCCCCCACCCCTTCCCCCACGCTCTAAGGCACCGGGCGGAGAGGAAGAAAGGGGAGGACATGAAAGTGGAGAGTAGTCAAAAACAGATGACGGTGGACCTATCTAGCAAGTTATGACATGGGAGCAATATAAGTGTTGTAATAGGTATAACAGAAAGGAAGTAAGTAAGAAATTAAACCTTCGCTTATGTGAGTACGCATAAGCCAAGGGGTCTTTTGCAAGGCTCCCATCGTATAAAGTGTCCCATACCACTTATACGTTGGGGTGTCGGTTATCAAACAGCAGCATATATATATATATTGAAATTAACCTTTGATTTATAAACTTGCCCACACAAGCTTATAGACCAAGGGGTCGTTTTGCAAGTCCTAAAGTATAAGCGTCCCATTCCACTTATACTTTAGGTGTCAAGGTTGTTATGAATGATTATGGCATGCAGCTATATGGTGGGTATGATGATCAAGCAGTGCAACTCACACACCCAACTTTGTGTACACAAACCTTTAGTTCCCCCTTTCTGGAGATAACTCCCAGGATACTCCCGTAGTGGCAGACGGAAGCGGTGGGTTGGGCCTCGCCCACCTCAAAACCAGTAAAAGCACCACTGGTCTGACCTATCGTACGCCCTCAACGCCTGGTGCACGAGGCGGACTCCTGCGTACTCTTGCCGACTGGTCCGCCGGACTTAACCTTGGCTAAGTGCTAGTCACCTTGCCGAGTCAACGATATCGGTGTCGGTGCAATCGAACTCCCCGATATCGAGAACCCACCACCTTAATCCTTCCTATTTTTATGCACATGCAGCCGTTTAATATATAATAATTTAAAGTGTCAAACTCCCGGACTAAACCGTCCGTATTAACCACATCCAAGATCAAATTCCCCGGACTAAACCGTCCGGCTCATCTCCAGACTTCATCCCTTAGAACACCCCGGGACGGCGCCCCCTTGAACACCTCGGGACGACTTAACCACTACCAACCCTCACTAATGAGTGTGTGCAATGTGAATCCCTATTAGGCTAATTACTCTTTCATTTATTTTAAGATTTACGTTAGCCCAGGACTGCCCCCGGCATACCCCGTGAAGGGCTCTCAAGGGGCACTAGGAACCAAGACGGTGCATTACGGCCCGAAGTTCCCTTTCGCAAGGCACTTATTATTGTTGGTTGATCTCCCTTAACCCGATCCTCCTTATAAATTTCATCAAACTAAACCTAGGGTGAATTTGACTCTTCACTCTTACGGGGACGACGATCCTTCGTCGGCCCGTGCACCTTCTAGTGCACACCAACTCATTCCTCACCACACTTGAAACCTCCTATGGTGATCCATCCACTTCTTTAAATCCAACCAACACAAGCTATCCCTTATGCTAACCCAAACCTTATCTTGTTACTCATTTCCCAAAAATTACTAATCGCAGACCACCCTATTCTAAAAGATGTCCATGATAGGTTGTCCTTGTATTTTCTTCCGAACGACCTGAGTTATTTACTGGGGACCTATCATGACATTATTGAATCAATTTCCGATAATAACAATTTTTTTCTAATTAATCTAATAATCAATTAATTTTTATTAAATCCAAGGTCTTCCAAATTTGTACAAGCATTATACTTTTCAGTCATGTATAAATCATAATAAATTAAAGACAAATATTAATGTATCTAAAAATAACATATCCAAGGTTTGGCAATTTTTCCTATGGTCTAAGGGGCCTAAACATAATTTTGTAATAAACCAATTTCTTCATGTTTAATGAATAAACTATATCAAATTCTCTTCCAAATAATTTAAATTAATTACAGGGTACTAGAAATACTATGAAAACAGTGCTCTACAAGTTTCATAATTTTCCTGCTGGAAATTAATTTTTAATAAATCATTTACCAAAAACCCTAAACTAGCATGCTTGTGAATCAAGTACTAAATCCATAACTCCAAAAATCCAGAGAAAAATCCCACTGATTCATAATGATTTAAAAACACTATTTATCAACTTTCATAATTTTCCAGAAAATATTAAAGCCATAAAATATTTTTAAAACATAGAGCCCTTTAATAAAACTTATGAAGAGACTATTTTATTTAATCAACATAAAATTTAACTAAAATTCATGGGCCTTCCTACTGGCCAACAACATCTAATTCCAGAGTTTCAAGGGGCCTTATTTGAATTAAAAATCTTTAATAAATAAAACATCAAAAAGGGCTATAACCACATTTATGAATGAAGTACTAGAAATACCTATCCAAATATTCTAGGAAAATTATCCAAGGGTCCTAACTACCCTAGAAACACACTACCCAAATTTCATGGCTTTGTAAAGAGTTTAAAATACTGTTTGACCTAAAAACCCTTCTGCCCTAAAATTAGGGTTTAGGTTTTGAGGTAGCTACCTACCTCAAAACTCTCTAAAATTAAATCCAGAGAGTTACAAACTCCTTAAAAACCTCTCCACCAAAACTCAAGGCCATACAAGGGCATTTGCCCCTATGTCCTTCACAAACCCCCAAAGTCCACATTTAGGGTTTGAACTTGGGCACTAGGGTAAACTTACCCTAAATCATCCCATCCTCCCTAAGGGTAATCTTAGGATCAAAATAAACCAGTGTTCAAAATCTCATCCTCTGTTGAGGTGAGATGATCACACAAGAGTCCAAAGAACCTCTCACTAAACTTCCTTCTACTAGGTCAAAATTAGGGTTTAGAGTATTCCTAATCAAAACTCAACCAAATGAGTTGAGATTTTAACCAGACCTAAATACCTATACCAGGGACACCTCACCAAAATTTGGGAGGGTTTGGATGTCATTTGACCCTTCAACTACCTTAACCTAGCTTTTCTAGGTTTAGGGCAAAACCCTAGGTTATACTTCTTTAAATGGGTTCCAATTTTTACAGGAGCTAGGTCTAGGTGAGATTAAGCCCCTGTCCAAAAATCAAAGCATTTGGACCAAGGGTTAGGTGTGGGGAATTTTTCAAAGATCTGCCCTAATTGTAGGACCTACCCTAGAATAATGACCCTACAGGTCAGAATACTTGTCATAAAATTTTCCATAACATATCAAACTGTAGATAATTAAATAGCCTACAACATTCATGTTGATCAAAATCGATGAACAAGCCTCTAAGGGGCCTAAATAATTTTTATAGTAAAACTGCCCTAAACCTAGGACATACCCATAATAAAATGGCCCTACAGGTCTAGGTACTCTACCAAATTTTCACCACAGCATATCAAATTGTAGGTATTGAAAGGACCTACAACTTTCATGCTAACAACTTTTTCATCAGGTGCCCATAAGGGGCCTAAAATCCAAAAACAGTGAACTGCATATTTAAACAAAACAGAAAAACAGAAAAATAGAAATAAAGATCCTGCACGAATCTTAAAGCGCATCAGACGGCAACTGTTCATCTTCTCCGATTGAGGCCGAAATAGTGCTTGCGCAGGCCATTTTTGCGGGCCATCTACCGTCGGCCTGAGGCGGCGCCACCACCGGGAAACTTACCCTAAATGTTCCCGGTGGTGGGGGCTATCACCGACCGGAGCTAGGGCGGTCGGAGGTGGCGGCGCCGCCCTACCCGAGAGCTCCAAAAAAAAAACCAAAAAAAATGGAGATTTTCAAAAAAATAAAAACCAAACTCGGTTTTGATGAGCATGGAAATGGATTCTAAGCATTCCTAGGATCTAAGCATGAGAGAAGGAGAGGAGGAGGACCTGAGTTCGGGCTCGGATGCGGGTGGATCGACGGGAATTCATGGCGGCGGCGGCGGCGGCGATTTCTCCTTTGGTGGCTCCGGCAATGGTTCTCCCTCCTTCTAAAGCTTTGAAACTCGTCGTCTTAACTTGCTGGTGAGGTCTATATGGCCAAGAGGGGAGGGGAGGGCTGTTATGAAGAAAGCCATTAATGGCCATAAATGGGGGGTTCGGCCATGGTGGAGGGGGGGTGAACCTAGGTCTAGGTGGCCGAGAAACGGCTGGAAATTCCTCCCCTTCCCTAGGGGAGTTGAATTCAGCCATTAAGGGTGGCCTTTGGCCTCCCTTGGCCGAAATCCTCCTTCCCTCTCTCTTGAAAATTTCTCTCTCCTCCATTATCATGAAAATGGAGCTCACTTTCTCTCTCCTAGTCACCTATGTTGACTTGGTCAAATCCCTAGGATATAGGCAGCCCAATATAATAAAAATAATCATGCAAGAGCTAGCCCAAGGGGGAGGATGGTTTGAGGTTGGGTTAGCCCATATAGGCTAGGTTTGACTTGATTTGGGCTTGGGGTTGACTTGGTCAAAATGACCACTATGGTTGACCCAAGTGGGTCCTTGGTGACTCATTGAGCCCACATTAGGTCTAAGGGAACTTTTTTTTTGAGTCACAATGAACCTACTAGGCCACCCAAAATCAGAGTTTTGAAAATTACTATTTGCAGACCAAGTGAGTCTCAACTTGGTTTTTAGGTCACTTGGCCTCCTTGGCTCACCTAGGTTACCTCATATGACCTAGTTATGCTCAAGTCACTCCTAAGGGGGGGGTCTAATTGGAAAATGGGATGTTACACTAAAGGGCTAAATGCAGACCACCCGGGGTAAAAGAGTAAAATACCCCTGGGGCCCAAAAGGTGGGCCCAGCCCTATCTGAACCGGCCTTGAACCAAAATGGCACCTGGCGAGAACTCCCCTATAGGGTCCTCTCGCCTGACGAGAGGACCGCCTCTTGGCAAGAGCTCCACCCCTGGAGTCCTCTCGCGTGGCGAACTGGCCACTCGTCGGGAAAGCCTCCCCTCTCGGCACTCACTCGCCAATCTCCTCTCTCATTGCCTAGGTCCTCTCGTTGCTTGTGCCCTCTCGCCTGGGCCCTCTTGCCCGCGAGCCCGAGGTTGTACACTCTTTATATTCTCACATCTCAAATTATTGAAATGTTAATATTATGTATACTGCAACAAAGATCAGGTCAGTATCACGCAATATTCCATTTATTTTAAAACTGATTAAAGATTGAGCTCATATGTCTCTAAATAGATAAGCTGCAATGAGAAATAATTTTTTTATGACTCAATTGTTATATCTCTAAATAGACATTGATCATAAAAAAAATTCTTCGCTTTTTGATTGGGCCCCCCCTAATCAAATTTCCTGGATCCGCCCCTAGTCACGACCATATTACTCGCGAAGTAAGAAAGCATCAACCCCGATAGGCTTGTAGAGTGAGAAATTTACCGGGTTTAGAGTAATCAGAATGACCCCGATGTTATCATAATAAAGTGGGGTGGGATCTGGAGAAGAGACACCAAGGTCCTCAAGAAGCCAACGAAGTCAAATAATATCATCAGCGGTGGTAGTCATGGCCCGAAGCTCAGCCTCAGTGTTGGAACAAGAAGCACTGGTCTATTTCTTGGACTTCCATGCAATAAGAGAAGAACCTAAAAAACAGACCGAAACCAGTGATAGAGTGATGGTCAACAGGATCACTAGCCCAGGTAGCATCTGAATTAGCATAGATATGCTACTTGAGAAGAAAAGATCACGAAAAGTCATCGCTCGGAGATAGCGCATGAGCCGCAGCAGGTGATCATAGTGCACAGAGGTAGACACACTAACAAACTGGCTCAACACATGAACTGCATGAGCAATATCAGGTTGGGTAATGGTGAGGTAGACAAAGCTCCCAACAAGGTGGCAGTAGTGAGTAGGATTGGAGAGTGGAACACCATCGTCCGGGCATAAATGAAGGTGAAGCTCCATAGGTGTGTCCGTTGTGCGAGAATCAGAGAGAGCAGCCCGAGCTATGAGATCTGATGTGTACCTCTGCTGAGAGAACTGAAAACCGCAGTTTGTAAAGTTGACCTCAAGACCTAAAAAGTAGCTCAACTGTCCAAGGTCGGTCATCTGAAACTGTTGATGGAGGTGTTGCATGCTTAACGAAAGCTATATGAGAAGGATCATCATTAGTAATGATCATATCATCCACATAAAAGTAACAAAAGTGTCCGACCATGAGAGGAGGAGTGCATAAACAAAGCTAGATCATGTGAACTTGACTAGAAACTGACTGCTGTAATGGTTGAACTAAAATATGCAAACCATGCGTGGGGAGCCTGCTTGAGCATATAAAGGGCTCGTCTCAAACGACCGACAAGGCCTGGAGAAGAGGATAGACCAGGAGGAGTAAGCATATAGACCTAATGTTGAAGATCATCATGAAAAAAAGGCATTCTTCACGTCAAGCTGAGACAGAGACCAGTGGCGAACAGTTGCAACTGCAATAAGGGTCTAAACCGTAGTCATATGAGTGACTGGAGAAAAACTCATCATAGTCTCTCCCTTACTCCTGCTGAAAACCATGAGCAACCAGCTGAGCCTTATATCTCTCTACAAATCCATCAGAGCGAGTCTTGACCTTGAAGACTCACTTGCAAGTAAACGGAACATCACTAAGTGGAAGAAGAACAAGGTCCCATGTACATGTATGCTCAAGTGCTTCCAACTCAGCAGACATGCCAACCTGCCACTCAGGTATCTGGACAGCCTCACGGTAGGTAGTCGACTCTAGAGTACAACAGGCGGTATCAGGAAGGGCAGGTAGGTCCAACGGTAGTGTAACAAGGCTAAGGCGGCCGGTAGGACGTCGCTCACGAGGTGGGTTGTGACGCACAGGAGGATCGTTCACAGGACACTCGCTGGAGGAGGCAGACACTGAGTCTAGGGGCACTAAAGGCGAGGGAACAGGAGGAGGACGACAAGTGTAATGATATGGAAGATGGGCAATGTGTGCGTTAGAGGGAGAAGTGGAAGGTGGAAGGGAGATATGAGTAGATGAGATTGGAGAGGTCGGAGATGGTGTAGGCGGTGGCAAGAAGAGAGGAGGCGGACATACCGGTGGAGAGGAGGAGATAGGAGGAGGTGGGATGGTAAGAGTGAGGAACTGCACATCAGAGGGAGTCACAGAGGAGTGCGAGGTCGAAAGGACAAAGGACACAAAGAAAGGGTAAGACTCGTCAAATGTGACATCACGTGAGATACAAAGTAGAGGCCTGCATGTTAATGAGATAGACCGCAGTGGAGACAGCCTCAACCCAAAAAAGAGGAGGAACGTGAGAGGAGATGAGGAGAGTGTTGGCTGTCTCAATGATGTGGTGATGCTTCCATTCAGCAGTGTTATTCTGAGCGTGGGCACCGGGACAAGCAAGCTAAGGGAGAGTACCGTGGGCAGCTAATAAGTCGCGAAAAGCATGAGAGAGGTACTCCCCCTAGAGTCAGAACGAAAAGTATGTATGGAATCATAGAACTGGGTGCGCACCATATTGAAAAATGTAACATAAATCTGAAAAAAAAAACTCAGAATGAGAGTGCAAAAAATAAATCCAATATAGCGAGAATAATCATCACAAATATAACATTATACTGATGTCTGCCCTTTGATACAAAAGGTGTGGGCCCCATACATATAAATCAACCAAATCAAAGGGACAACGAGACCTGGACTCACTAGACTGATAAGGTAGTTGTAACTATTTCTCAAGCTTACAACCCATACATGAGTGAGACCTATCAACAGAAACACGACCAAGGAGACCAGTACTATGAGGGACTAAAGAAGCGAGCCACTGGGATGACCAAGGCGGCGATGCTACTGAGAGAAGCATGTTCAAGAAAGACATAAAGAAAAGTCTGCTGGTGACGATGAAATTAATGAAAGATGAAGATGATCAAGGTTGTAGACCCCGCTACGGCGACAGCCAACTCCAAGGAGTGTCCCTATCAGACAATCATGCACATGACAAGAAAAATCATCAAAAATAACAAGGCAATCGTAAGACGTGAGTTGATTGACGAATATAAGGTTCATGGATAACTTGGGTATGTATGCCGCATCAGGAATATGAAAATGGGTGGTATGAAGAAGTCTACAGCTAGTACAAGGGAGAATAGTGTCATCTGCAACCATAACACTAAGGACAGATGAAACGGGTTGATAGGACAAGAGGTGAGTGGCATCATGGGTCATATGAAAAGAGAATCCAGAGTCAACAATCAGACAGAGGTGGAGATACCTGCAGGGGTGGATGCAACTGGCTGAGAGGTAGAGGCATCAGAAGCATCCAGTGAGAGTACAGAGGTAGATAAGCGATGCAATGAACCGTAAGATAGTTGTTGGGCAATATGTTAGGCAAGCTCGAAAATAGAGAGTGACTGTGCCATAGCAGAGAAATGAGCTGGAGGAGCAGCAGGGGCACACTGCTTACCAAACTGCTGAGCCCTCTAAAGCTTACAACACTCAGATTTGACATGACCAATGCACTGACAGTAATGATAGCAGACATGTTAACGATGATGAGAACTAGACTAAGTAGTAGATGGCGTTGGAGGATATGACCCAGCAAAGGCAGCAAAGGAGTGCTCACTTGGGAGGACTGCGAAGAAAGCTCAAGAGCAGCAAGGACAGCTTGAGATAACACCAAAAGACACAGTAATGTCCAAGGAGTGGAACGAGTCTCTTCATCGATTACCAAAGCTGGCATATCACTGAGAGAAGGTGGAGGATCCCGGTGCAAAAGCTGGGCACAGACAGGCTCAAACTCGGGGCGTAAACACATGTGAAACTCATACATGCACTGAAATTTGTGGTCCCGAGATATAGCAACACATTGAGGGAAAGTAATGTAGGGAGAAGATACCATCTCATCGCGCTGATGCTAGAGGTCTAGAAGCTTGGCAAAGAGGGCTTGGACAAACCGATCACGCTGGCAGCAGATGCCAAGGGTCTGGAACATAGAGTAGCGTAGAGCCTGACTAGAGGGCAGGTAGAGACGACGCAGCTGATCCCACATCGCCTTGGTCGTAGGTAGCTGGTAGACGGTCATGCAAATGAGGAGCTCAGAGGACTGACAGGTGACAGTTATCACACGAGAGTCGTCTGAGCGCCACTTTGCCATGTCAGAGGGCTGGACTGAAGCAGCAGTACTAACAATGGAAGAATCATCCACATAAGGGGTTGCTGGTGGAGACGAAGCAAGGTCAGAGCCGTCAATGTGACCCCATAGATCTAGACCACAGAGGATTACGCCGACGATAGCGGACCATGCCTTATAGTTTCGGCCATCGAGAATGATATCCGCCTTATGGAGAAAGGCAGATGAGTGAGATGAGGCCATCAGGTCTACAGAAATTCCCGGAAGAGGAGATCTGTCGGGTATAGAGGACAGCGGAGGAGACCGGCAGGATTAGTCGGCAAGAGCAACCGCTGCAACATAGAAGAAGGCACAAAAAAGCAACGAGCGAAATTGAGATCATGCGGAAGATGCATAAGTAGTGATCAAGGAAGAAACGGAAGGTCGGACTGGATCGGGACACAGCCTGTCGGGATTGGTCGGGGCACAGCCTGAAAGTAGCAATTGTGGCATACTTGACTGAATCGGGGCACAACTGTCAGGATTGATCAGGGCACATCCGTCGGGATCGATCGGGCATAGGCTGAAAGCAGCGATGGATCGTTCCGCGATTGGGGACGACGGCCAGCATCGGGATCAATAAGAGCGTTTGACGTCGAGATTGATCAGAAAGCAGATCGTTTGGTGTCGGGATCGAATGTTCGCCAGCGATCGGGAAGGAGGAACGACATGACTAGGTTTTCTATAGTTATTATACCATGAAAGAGAGATAATGTATCCAAAAATGTATTATTCACAGAAACAAAGTAATATATATATATATACAAAGACATGAGAGGGTGTTCACAATATCCACGGTGAGCCTAAGGTAACTCTACTGTACATGAAGTACACTATATCTAACACTTAGTTCTGCCACTATATATATACTCACATTTAATTAATCTCGTCTTCCTTCCATGGTAATCTAAGAAAATAGTTCTCTTAGGATGGGAGCCCGCAAGCCCCCGCTCATTTAAGCACTAGATAACTAACGACAATAAACAATGTGGGACAAAATATGAGTTAATTCATTAAACACTCGGATTCTCCTTTGAAAACAATACGAGCTTTTAAATAAGTGGATGAAGGGTGAACCAATCAAAGCCTTTTATCTTAATGTAAAAATGCTGAAGGGTGCAACTGTAATTTTGCAGAATGATGACTCAAATATGCTTAAATTGAATAAACTTCAAGGGAACCACAAATTAATTAAGTTCATTTACACTAAGATATTTAAGTCATTCATATATTGGTCTTAAATAATTTGTAGGCTCCCCTCATTTTGATGGAATTGAGGATCTGAAATTACATTTGAATGTTAATTTCAATTGATTTTGACATCCAATTCCAATTGTAAAACATCAATTCTGCTCAACTAAAAAGAGTCGTATGGTTTTGAGGGTTTCTCAGCGTCGTCATAGATCGGGCCTGCCGCCTGTACAATCCCGTATTCGCAGAGTAGGTCCCTCACGGCAGACGCGGGACCAATTATATGTTTTTAAGCTTTTGAGAGATTTTGCACTCATGGTGGCCAATTTAGGCCTAGCCCTTGTCATATACTGGTAGGAGGAGGAAAAATTTGCCTACCCCCTTGGCTCCTTCTTGGGGGGCGGGTGCGGTAAGTTGGCCGAAAACCGCCCCTGACTCGATAGGTGCGAGGTGGGAGCAGCGGGATCGGCTGTAGGCCAGGATCCCACCCCCTGTACCATAGCCCTGGGTATGGCCAGACTGGCCGGGCGGTTAGCTCGCAGGGGCGAGAGCGGCCTGCGGCCAGGCTCTCGCCTCGGGCGGTTAGCTCGCGGGAGCGAGAGCGGCCTATGGCCAGGCTCTCGCCACAGGCGGTTAGCTCGCGGGGGCGAGAGCGGCCTGCGGCCAGCCTCTCGCCCCGGGCGGTTAGCTCGCACGAGCGAGAGCGGCCTGCGGCCAGCCTCTCTCCCCGGGCAGCTAGATCCTCAGAGGGGTTTTTACCCGCTCGTCTTGGGTGCCCGGGGTGGTGGGGGGTATGGCTTGGCCTCCTCCCACCCTTGGACCTCTCTTGGCCACGCAGAGGAGATCCTGATATTCAGAAGATGTTGGGGTATGCCCTCCAGATGGCATTCACGGTGGGGTTGCGCGAGGGGTTTTTCAAGATGAGCTTGACCCGAAAGACCCCCCTTTCCTTCGAGGAGCTGATAGAAAGGGGGGTAGAGGAGATAGCATGGAGGCGGTCAACCCGACATTTGTCAAGAAGTTGGCAAAGCTAACGGAGACAGAGTCAAAGGAGCAAGGTGGCTCAAGGCATCAAGAAGGAAGAAGGAGAGAGGAGCAGAGAGCTCAGGGGTTCCAGGGACAGGAGGTCCGGAATCAGGCTGGAGGCAGTAGGGAGGACCTGCCCAGGGTCCAAGAAGAGCTCTCATCCAGGGTGGGGTAAACTTTCACGGGGGCCAGGGGAGGTTCAACTTCCAGAGGCAAGCCCCAAGACAGCTCCTACCCCCACCACAGCAAGCCTTGGCAATAGGTGAAGGAGGAAGAGGCAGCGGGAGAGACCGTCGAGCTCGCCGAAAGAGGGGAGAAGGAGCATTGTCGTACTGTGATTTCCACCAGTTGGAGGGTCACGCCACAGCTACCTGCCCTGAGTTCCTAGAAGTGAGGGGGGAGAGGCCCTGCCCAGCAGCAGTCGCCGGTGCAGGTTGAAGAGGTTCCACCCCGATTGGGGGGGGGGGAAGACATATGTGAGGACCAGGTCGATGTAGGTCCCCGAGGAGGTATATCAGTGATCAAAGGTGGAGTGGGGATCGAGGCCACTCGGAAGGCGAGCCTTCATGTCATGTACCGATGGAGCATCGCTTCGACATCCCAGACCCTACCCAAGGAGTAGAAAATCACCTTCTCGATGAAGGACATGCCAGATCATGAGGATCCGTTCTGCGATGCGCTGGTCATCCAGACGGCCATCGAGGGCTACACCGTCTCTCGGATCTTGATCAATAATGGGAGTTCCGTCAACGTCGTTTTCAAGAAGGCGTTTGACGAGATGAAGGTGGAGCCAAGGAGGGTGTTGGCCTCAGACGGACCCCTGTTCTGATTTTCAGGGGAGAGGAAGGAGGTTGAAGATGGAGTGGGACTCCAAGTGAAATTGGGAGGGACTTCATGGAACTGTCAGTTCGTCATAGTTGGTGCTCCAAGCAGCTACAATGTCATCTTCGGAAGGCCCCTCATCAGTGTTTAAACCGGAAAACCGGTCTCTTGTGGAGTTCGACCCTTGGGGAAGGGGTGGTCGCGCACCTACTTCACTCCTGCAAGAAAATGACAAAGAAAAGAGAAGAAACAAGGACTAGACCAAGGGCCCGGCGTGGAGGTCCCACCACACACCCGGAAGATCTTAGAGCGCTTCCCCTCCTTAGCCAAGTGCCGGGCTAAGGTACCTCAGAAAGCGCTAGTAGGCCGGAGAATTAGTCAGCATGCCTTCTGAGGTACCCCTTGGGTCCTATTTATAGGAAAAGATGGCCTGCCAGTATACAACCTTCGCTGTTTTCGAGGACTACAGGCAGACCAAAAGGGGCAACATAGTAAAAGTATGCCATGGCCAAGATGCGAGCTGGACCTGAGGGGGCACTCGCTCGGCAGGGGGCCTGACTCGCCTCGCCCTGGGCCTAGGCGGGCACGTACTCGGCGGACTGTGCTCGACTATCGCTGAGCTCGGCTTGACTACCGCCGAGCTCGGACTCGGCACGACGATCGCCGAGCTCCAACAGAAACTGAGCTCGGCACGGGGATCGTCGAGCTCGGCTCGACTACCGTCGAGCCCTGTTCCTGCACCCGAGCTCGGTCTCGGCATGCCGGGCTTCGTTCGGCCATCGTCGAGCTCGGCTCGACTATCGCCGAGCTCGGGCTCGGCATGCTGGGTTCACATTGGTCTGAGCCGGCCGGTTCAACTCCTGTCGACCACTCGCGGGATACGGGGTTGTACATGATCCCCGCTCTTTGCGAGGTTAGGACAAGCTCGGAAAGAAACATCCAACCCCATAGGATCTTGCGAGTGCGACAGGGGCAAAAAGGAATCTTCTGGTAGGCCCCACAGGTAGCTATATATACGTACCCCTGCGCATCTGGCTGACCTTTGCCCTTCCCCCAAATTCTGTCAAGATGCCGCTCCCCAAGGAAGTCTTAGAGCGACTCGCACGTTCCCGCGAGGAAATCGCTGCTCAGGTTGCGGGGCTGACCAACCTTGAGGCCCCTGCTCGCCGTTTTGCCGATTTTGGCTCGGCCAAGCGGGCGAAGTCCTTTCCCCCGGGGGCCGAACCCATTCTGGCCGACTTTACTGCCGCCTTGGGGAACGGGGCCGGTTCCTCCAACCAGCCGGTTCTTGGTTCTTCCACTAAAAATCTCGTGGAACTATCTTCCGACCGGGAGAACAGCGGCGAAGCATCCACCCCTCGGGCCAAAAGTATTCCTGTCGGCTCGCCACGGCGGGATCCCGAGGTCAAGGAGCCGGGCTCACGAGAGCTGGCGTCGCCGAGTCACCTCCCTTCCCGACAACCCTCCCCTGGGTCCATAGTCGTGGGGAGAGGTGCCGGGATCATCCCTGTCCCCGGCTACCAACTTGCCCCTCAGGAACTGCTGGGGCGTGGCAAGGACCTGCGCCACTTCTCTCCTCGCGCCAACCCAGAGGAGCCAGGCTCGCGCGGTAAGTTTCCAACTTTGCTCTTCTGTTCCGGGGATATTTGTTTTTCTGACCGTCTTTCAGTTCTTCACCCAGAACTTCCCGGCCGGACGGAGGACGGCGAGTCCGTGGATCGACCTCCTTACTCGCCCCTCCCTTCTCCAAGCGCCCTGGACGCCTTCCTGGACTCCGAGGTGGGCAGCCCTGAACGTGCAAAACGGGAGCGGAAGGTTCTCAAGAAGCTGGTGCGCGAGCTCCACGACCTGCGGAAGGACAACAACAGGCTGCAGTGGGAGTGCTCGCGTCTCTTGGACGGTGCTGGAGTCAGCTTGGCGTTCGAGGAGGCGTCTTCCCTGGTGCTGATGGATGAAATTGACGAGAACCTGCGGGTGATAAATAGGAACATGGGGCGACTTCGCGAACTTTATGCGCGGCGACCTGCGACGGCGGGTCGGTGAGACCGGGGAGAATGAAACGGCTCCTCTGTCAGCCGACCGGTACTCGCCCTCGCCCTCGCATGGTCCTCGCGCCCTTATTATTATATATATATTTTTTTATTTGCTCTGAATGATCTGCTTGTAATAACTCGAACAACTTTTCTACCACTTTGTATATGTAGATGCTTTTTCAATATTTTGGTGAGTCTTTTCGAATTCCCTCTTCGGGGGTCTGGCCGGCTCGCAGGATCTGCGAGGAGAGGGTGGCGAGGTGGCGTGGCGAGACCGGGCCGATTGGCCGACTCGCCCTCCCTCTCACCCTTCTTTACCTTCTTCTATAAATAGACCTTCTCACCTACCCCCGGGGCACGCTTTTATTGCTTTCAAATCCTTGCTTCGTCTCTGTCTTCCCGAGTTCGCGATTTTCCTTTCCTCTGCGACTATGGTCAAGACCAACCCTGACGCGGACGGTCGGTCTAAGTGCGCCCAGCACTTCGTTGATCATTGCTTCTTCGAGGGGCACATTACCGAGGAGGAGCTCGTCGAGTTCGCGGCGGCATTCGTCCCCCCCCCGGCTTCCAGGCTCGCAGGCCCACCGAGCATGAAGCCATCAATTCCTTCCCGGAGGGTGAGCTCGCCTTCCCCATCTCGCACTTCGAGGTGGGACTGCGCCTCCCCCTCTGGCCAGAGATCCGCCAGATCCTGAAGTACTACGGCGCGGTGCCCGCGCAGCTGAATTCCAACGCCATTGCTATGATGGTGGCGTTCGCCTGCTTCCTCCGCCGGGAGCGGATTGAGTTCAACCTCGCGGTGTTCCGTAAGTTGTTCTCTTACAAGGCTACCCCTGACGGGGTCGCCTACTTCGGCGGGTCCTTCATCAAGGTTCGCGAGCTAGCGAACAAGAATCATAATTGGATGACTCGGCTCGTCTTCATTAAGGGCGAGCTCGGCAACATCCCCTTTCGCCCCCTGCAGAAAAGCGAGGACATATATCGTCCTCCTTCCCTGTCTGGTAGCGACGCCGACCTCCACAAATTTTTCCTCCACAAGGACTTCGAGGTCGCCTTCCTCCGCCGCGGCCTTGATTCGCTTCAACCCGTTCTCCCCAGTGAAGGTATATCTCGCTCTGCCCTCTCGCAAACTTTATCAAGGTGGATCTCTATATTACATATATTTTTCTCTCTCTCTTTTTTTTGACTAAGTCTCTTTCTGCAGGGGAACGGGTTCTGCCGGAGCATCCGCCGTTCGCCGACTCGGGGATATTCTCAGATCCTCTGGAGCTGGCCCGGGCGGCGGCAGCGGCTTGTCGCGAGGAGCAAGCGCGAGGCCAACTCCCCGGCAGGAAGCGCTTGGAGTCCGGGGGGTCAAGCTCGCGCCCCGATCCTTCGCTCCCCAGGAAGAAGAGGGCGAAGGTGATCTCGCGCGGACGGCTGCGCCTTCCTCCGTCGCCTACCAAATTCATGAGCTCGCCGGAGGATCTGTCCGACGAGCCACCCTTGAGTCCGTTGAAGGAAGCCTCCTCCCCCCGAAAGGGGAAGAAGAAGAACGGGCCGTCCTCTGATTCTACCGGAGAGGACACCCTCCGCGAGCCCAGTCTGCCGAAGGATCACCCCAACTTCGGCAAGGGGTGCAAAAGCAAAGATGCGGCTGGCGAGCCCATTTTGAAGTGGGACGAGGGGGCTCACCGAGTTTCTGTTTCTACTCGCGCCCCCTCCTGGGGAGCTCGCCGGCCGCCTACCGCCCACGCCTTCGCCTTCGGCTTCGGCCTCTACAGCCGCGACAGCGCCGAATCGTACAAGAAACTTACCCCCAGTCAGCTCGGCTACGAGGGGTTGCAAGCCCACCTGCGGGCCTTCGAGATCCATCACATGATGGTCCGCCGCGGCTTCCAGCTCAGCAATGCCCTGCTGACTGCCGAGCAGGAGCGCGACCTGGCGAAGGAGAGCGCGGCCGACGTGGAAAGGCGGTTCGGCCTTGCCGACGCTCTACTCGCGAAGTCTGCCGGTGGCTTGGTAATCACTGGATACCTCTATTTACCTTGCTTAGGATTATTCCTGCGCGTGTTCTGAACTTTTAACCCTACAGGACGCCGAAGCCGCTGACACGATGCGAGGCGAGGTGGCTCAGTTGCGGGCTCAGCTCGCTGAGCGGGAAGTCCAGCTTGCCGAGCAAAAGATATATTCCCGCGAGCAGGAGGCTGTTGCCGCCCGGCTGGGGGTGGAGGTGGAGGAGTTGAAAGAGAAGAACAAGGGGCTCCTGGGAGAGGTCCTCCGCCAAGCCGACGCTCTCCTTCCCCCGGACGCCAGCGAGCCGGCCTTCCCCTTCAAGAGGCCCCGGGTGTTTGGCGAGTCTGATGTCGCGGAGCGGCTGCGAGTCAACTCCGTCGAGGCAGCCGAGTGTCTCCTGAAGGCCATGAGGGGAACGGGGATTTTGGCAGAAGGCTGCGAGGAGGTCACCGTCCGGGAGCTCCTGCCAACCCTATTCCCGCCCAGCCCGCTCAGCGAGAAGGAAGATAGCTTCGACTCGCTCTTCGCGGGGGTGGGGGAGAAGGACGCTCAGCTTGGTGGCGAGGAGGACCGTCACTCGAGGGGGGAGGGCGAGAGCTAGCTTCTGTTTTCTTCTCTTTTTTTTGTATCATGACGGGGCGGGCCTCTCCTTGTACACTTGTAATGATGAATCAAAGACATTTTTCACAATTTCACTATCTTCTTTTTAAGCTTACTTGCGATATTATACCCGCGCGCTTGGTAGAGCGACCTCGCCCGTAAAATGTCTTGAGTTAGGACCAGCCCTCGCGGTGCTCGCGGCGAATCCCTAGGACACGTGCTCGCGCCATATCCTACTCGCGCCTCACCTTCCCCCGCCATGTTTCGCCTCAGTTTTTCGATAATTCAGACAAGTGAAAATATGTTTGGGTCAAGATGTTGCCGGCATCCGCCTTAGACATCAGGGCGTGTCTTTCGCCGAGTTAACTGGAGCGAGGCTAGGCTCGCTGGAGAGAGCCGCTTTCCTTCCCCTGGGTCTGGGACGGGACCAGGGCTTCCTTAGTAGCGAGCTGGAGAGAGGGGGGGTAGGATATTCCGAGCTCGCCGTCTTGACTGGCGAGCTCGCACCTTGGTGTTTTCCTCGGGCCAACTCCAGTCTCAACTCCAGGGTCGTAGCGATGTCCATCGAGACTCGGCCGTGCCAGCTAGGTGGGAGCCTGGCAGGGGAGTGACGAGACCTAACCCCAGAGCGAGAAGACTTAGAAACTTTTGCCTCTCCCGGGTGCTACCACCGGGCCAGTCAGCTAGGTGAGAGCCTGAGGGCGGGTGTTGAACATCCTCCGGGCTCAGCCCCAGGGTCATAGCGGTGTCCTTCGAGACTCGGCCGTACCAGCTAGGTGGGAGCCTGGCAGGGGAGTGACGAGACCTAACCCCAGAGCGAGAAGACTTAGAAACTTTTGCCTCTCCCGGGTGCTACCACCGGGCCAGTCAGCTAGGTGAGAGCCTGAGGGCGGGTGTTGAACATCTTCCGGGCTCAGCCCCAGGGTCATAGCGATGTCCATCGAGACTCGTCCGTGCCAGCTAGGTGGGAGCCTGGCAGGGGAGTGACGAGACCTAACCCCAGAGCGAGAAGACTTAGAAACTTTTGCCTCTCCCGGGTGCTACCACCGGGCCAGTCAGCTAGGTGAGAGCCTGAGGGCGGGTGTTGAACATCCTCCGGGCTCAGCCCCAGGGTCATAGCGATGTCCATCGAGACTCGGCCGTGCCAGCTAGGTGGGAGCCTGGCAGGGGAGTGACGAGACCTAACCCCAGAGCGAGAAGACTTAGAAACTTTTGCCTCTCCCGGGTGCTACCACCGGGCCAGTCAGCTAGGTGAGAGCCTGAGGGCGGGTGTTGAACATCTTCCGGGCTCAGCCCCAGGGTCATAGCGATGTCCATCGAGACTCGGCCGTGCCAGCTAGGTGGGAGCCTGGCAGGGGAGTGACGAGACCTAACCCCAGAGCGAGAAGACTTAGAAACTTTTGCCTCTCCCGGGTGCTACCACCGGGCCAGTCAGCTAGGTGAGAGCCTGAGGGCGGGTGTTGAACATCCTCCGGGCTCAGCCCCAGGGTCATAGCGATGTCCATCGAGACTCGGCCGTGCCAGCTAGGTGGGAGCCTAGCAGGGGAGTGACGAGACCTAACCCCAGAGCGAGAAGACTTAGAAACTTTTGCCTCTCCCGGGTGCTACCACCGGGCCAGTCAGCTAGGTGAGAGCCTGAGGGCGGGTGTTGAACATCCTCCGGGCTCAGCCCCAGGGTCATAGCGATGTCCATCGAGACTCGGCCGTGCCAGCTAGGTGGGAGCCTGGCAGGGGAGTGACGAGACCTAACCCCAGAGCGAGAAGACTTAGAAACTTTTGCCTCTCCCGGGTGCTACCACCGGGCCAGTCAGCTAGGTGAGAGCCTGAGGGCAGGTGTTGAACATCCTCCGGGCTCAGCCCCAGGGTCATAGCGATGTCCATCGAGACTCGGCCGTGCCAGCTAGGTGGGAGCCTGGCAGGGGAGTGACGAGACCTAACCCCAGAGCGAGAAGACTTAGAAACTTTTGCCCCTTGGGGGCTTAAGCTGCGAACCCCTTTACCCTCACTATTTTGACAGAGCATAAAATACGACAATGAGATTCGTTTTCATTCTTAAGGCCAAGATATTCACAATATTTTCAAGGGTAGAAACGTTTCAGATCGTCGCCACTCCAAGTGTGGCTGAGGGTGTCCCCTCTTATATCTTGGAGGCGATACCCCCCCGATTTCAAGACCTCCTGCACAATGTGGGGGCCCTCCCAATTGGGGTGGAGTTTTCCCACAGCGGCTGATCTCCCTGCCGCGTCCACTTTTTTCAAGACAAGGTCCCCCTCCACGAACTGCTTGACACGGACGTGTTTGTCAAAATACTTGGACATCCTTCGCTTGGCCTCTTCCTGCCTGACGACGGACAAGTCACGTAGTTCTTCCACCATATCGAGGGAGAGTCGAAGCTCCTCCTCATTTTCTGACCTCCATTCTTCCCTTCCGGCTCCTGCCTCGACGACCCGAGGCGTCTGGACCTCGAATTCGACAGGTAGAACGGCCTCGGAGCCGTGAGAGAGTTTGAAAGGTGTCTCCCCTGTGGCCGTATTGGGGGTGGTCCTCAAGGCCCAGAGGACTGATGGAAGCTGTTCCACCCAGCTTCCCCTCAAATTTTCCACTTTCTTCTTTAAGAGGTTCACGATGATTTTGTTGGCCGCTTCCACCTGCCCGTTGCTCCTGGGGTGATGGACAGAAGCAAACCGAAGGTCAATCCCCAGCTGTTCGCAGAAGCGAATGAACTCCGTGCTGGCGAACTGAGGTTCGTTGTCCGTGACGATAGCCTGTGGCAGCCCATGCCTGCAGATGATCTCTCCCCAGATAAAATTCCTGACTACCTGAGAGGTTACCTTGGCTAGAGCCTTCACCTCCACCCACTTAGAAAAATAATCGATCATGACCAACAAAAACCTCCTCTGCCCGCTGGCCTGAGGGAAAGGTCCGACGAGGTCCAGCCCCCATATGGCGAAGGGCCATGGTGCCATGATGCTTCTTAGCCTCTGAGCCGGCTGGAGCTGGAGCGGGCATATAGTTGGCACTTATGACATTTTTTTTGCGAATTCGGCTGCATCCTGACCGAGGGTGGGCCAGAAGTACCCTTGCCTGACGATTCTCCCTTCCAGGGTCCGACTCCCCGAATGACTTCCACATTCACCGGAATGGACTTCCTCCAAAATTTTATGCACCTCTCTTTCGGCCACGCAACGGGCCAACATCCCTGAGAGGGTCTTGCGGTACAACTGCCCCTCACGTAGGAGGTAGTACGCCGCCTTGTGCTTGAGCCCTCTCCGGTCCATTCCCTCCGGATATTCTCCGGTGGACAAAAAGGTGACGAAGGGATCCATCCATGAGGGGTGCTGTTCTACTTCCATTAGTTCCCCCTCCTCGATGGAAGGTCGGAAGAGATCCATAATGGTGCCTCCCATCCGGGGGCCGTGCTTTGCTAGCTGGTCGACTGGCTCGTTTTTCCCTCGTGGCACGTGCTTGATTGAGAAGGTCTGGAAGGTCCCAATGACTCCCCTTACCTTCATCAAATAGAGCTGCAGGGTGGGCTCCCTCGCCTCAAACTCCCCCTTGACCTGGGAAGCCACCACCATGGAGTCGGTGAGGACCTCCACGTCATGCACCCCCAAGTCTCTTGCCAGGCGCAGACCTGCGATTACGGCTTCGTATTCGGCTTGATTGTTGGTGATAGGAAAGTGCACTACCACAGTCTGCTCGATCTTTATCCCCTTGGGGTTTTCCAAGATGACCCCAACCCCTAAAGAATGCTTCCCCGAGGCACCGTCCACCCTGACTTTCCAGGGGAGAGGGCGAGTGAGTCTCTCCTCCGCCACCTCGACCACATACTCTGCCAGGAAGTCAGCCATAGCTTGGGCCTTGATTGAGAGGCGGGGGATGAAGGAGATGTCGAACTCGCTCAGTTCCACTGACCATTTGGCCAACCTACCTGAATGCTCTACCCCTTGAAGATGTTGCGCAGGGGTGGTCGGTCACTACTCGAATTGAGTGTGCCTGGAAATAAGGTCGAAGCCTCCAGGCTGAGATGATCAAGGCGAAGGCCAGTTTTTCCAGGATGGGGTAACGGAGCTCGGCCCTCTTCAATATCCGACTCACATAATAGACGGGGAGTTGCCTCTTCCCTTCTTCCCGAACCAAAACCGAACTCAAGGCTTCAGCCCCGACCCCTAGATATAGGAATAAGTCTTCCCCCTCCTTGGGCCTTGGAGCAGAGGGGCCTGAGTCAGCTGTTTCTTTAAAGCCTGGAATGCCTCCTCGCACTCTGAGGTCCATTCAAACTTTCGACCCCCTCTCAAGGTTTTGAAAAACGAGGAGCATCTCTCCCCGGCCCGGGAGAGGAATCTACTCAACCCCGCCAACTTCCCTGTCAGTTGCTGTACTTCCTTGGTATTTTGTGGTGACCTTAGCTCCATGATTGCCCTCACCTTATCTGGATTAGGTTCTACACCGGCGGGGGTGAGAAGATGCCCTAGGAACTTTCCTCGGCTTGCCCCGAAGACGCACTTCAAGGGGTTCAGCCTCATTATAAACTTACGGAGAGTGGCGAAAGTCTCTTCCAAGTCCTGGATGTGGGAGTCGACATCCAAGCTCTTGACCATGAGGTCATCCACGTACACTTCGAGATTCCTCCCCTTCTGCTCTCGGAAGACCCTATCCATCATTTTTTGATAGGTGGCCCCTGCATTCTTTAGCCCGAAGGGCATCATTTTGTAACAATAACATCCGTCTCCCGTGATGAACGAGACGTCTTTGACGTCAGGGGGTGCATTCTGATCTGGTGATAACCTGAAAAAGCATCCAGAAAACTCATTACAGGGAAACCGATGGCTGAGTCAACCAGCGCGTCGATCCGAGGCAAAGGATAACAAACTTTCGGGCATGATTTATTAAGAAGAGAAAAGTCGATACACATCCTCCACCGGCCGTCTCCTTTTTTAACCATTATAACGTTGGAGACCCAGCCGGGGTATTGGATTTCAGATATGAAGCCAGCCTCGAGGAGCTTGGCGACTTCCTCCCTGATTGGCTCGGCGAGCTTGTCCGTGATGGATCTTCTTTTCTGCTGGATGGGGGGAGCCTCCGGGTCTAGGTTGAGGCGATGGCAGGCCACGTCGGGGTCGATCCCTGGCATCTCCGCGGCGCTCCAGGCGAAGATGTCCACGTTCCTCTGGATGCACTCCAGCATCCTGCCTTGAGCTTCCGGGGTCAGGCCTCCGTTGACGCGGACCTTTTCCACCCTGCCTCCAATGGTGAGGACCTCCATCTCCTCCACCTCTTCCGCTGCCTCCAGATGGGACTGCTCCTCCCATTCCTCGATACCTCCCCTTCCGGGGGCGAGGACCTCTTCCTCAGCCTCCTCGACGGCCATGGCCTCGGCCGACTCCCGAGTCTCTTCCGTGACCTCCTCCCGAGCGCGGCACTCCACCTTCATTTCTTTGTCAGCTTCCTGCTTCTCCTCCTCCAACCTCCGCCCCATCTCCTCGGCCCCCTCCAGCCAAGAGATGGAGTTTACCGCCGAGACGTAGCATTCCCTTGCCTCCCTAGGGTCTCCTCGGACCCGGATCTGGACCCCCTCGACGCTGAGCTTTAGGCACTGGTGGAAGGACGAGGGGACGCAGCGGAAGGCGCTGATGAGGGGTCTCCCGAAGATGGCACTGTAGCTGCTAGGAGCGTCCACGATGACAAACTTGCAGTTGCGTGACTGCCCCCCTAGGGTGACATGGAGTCCCACTCCTCCCTCGACTTCTTTCCTCTCTCCTGAAAAGCCGAACAGAGGCCCATCCGAGGCTAACACCCTCCTGGCCTCTACCTTCATCGCATCGAACGCCTTCTTGAAGATGACGTTGACCGAACTCCCATTGTCCACAAGGATCCGGGAGACAGTGAAATCCTCGATGGCTGTCTGGATAACCAGCGCATCGCAAAAGGGGTCCTCGTGACCCGGCAAGTCCTCTCTGGAGAAGGTGATTTTCTCCTCCGGGGGAGGGGACTGGGATGTGGAGCCAACGCTCCTCCGGTACATAGTGTGGAGGCTTGACTTACGGGAAGCCTCGATCCCGGCCCCCCGTGGATCGCTCCGATCCTTCCTCGGGTGCCCACATCAACCCGGTCTTCGCACCGATCCCCCTCCTCCCGAGGCCGGATCTCCTCTATCCGGACTTCCTGCTGGTCTTGCTGTTGCTGCTCCCTTCTCCGCCTCATCTCGAGGAACTCCGGACACGTGGATGTGAGGTGTCCCTCTTCCTGATGAAAGTCACAATAGGGCAGGTCCACCCTGACCTCCCTCCTTCTCATCGGCTGTCCTCTCCTCCTCCCCCTCATGGCAATTGCCATGGCCTCCTCCTGGTCGGGGAGAGGGGGTCTCTGACCCTGCCTACCCCCCTGGGGGTTGTACTGCCCTCGGCCACCCTGGCGGTTATCTCCTCCCTGATAACCTCTTCGTGGTGCCTGGTCTTGCCACTCAGGCCTCCATCCCAAACGGTGGGTCTGCTCCGGACGCACCCACCTGGGTTGCGGCTGTTGCTGCGGCTGCTCCCTTTGCCGAGGTTCGGCCCTCCTCTCCTCCTGAATTCGGCCACCCCTTGGCCTCTCTTCCTCCACGGCCCACTTGGCCAACCTTCGCACAAATTCTGGGTGTGCTGCCTCCATATCGGCCTCCCTGGCCGCCCTCTCCAGGAGCGCTTCGAAAGACACTAGAGGTGATCTCTTCAGTTCCATTGCGAAGAACCCGGATTGGAGACCCAGGGTGAAGGCCACCATCATGGTGTGCCCCGGCATCTCCTGAACTTGGGACAGTTCCTCTTGGAACCTGTCCAGATAGCTTCCCAGGGTCTCTCCTACCCTCTGCTTGATGCGGAACAAAGACTCCGCCTCCTTCTTCCTCTTCTTAGAAGTGGTGAATCTCAGCATGAAACCCCGTCGCAGATCCTCAAAGCAGTAGATGGACCCGGTCGGGAGCTGGTGGAACCACTCTCTCGCCTTTTCTCTGAGGGTGATGGCGAAGAGTCGGCACTTGAAGCCGTCTGACATCTGTCGAATAGAGACCATGTCCTCGAACCACTGGATGTGGTGGACCGGGTCTCCTCTCCCGGAGTAGTAAGTCATCTCCGGCTCGCGAAACCCCTCGGGAACTGGGGCTGAAGAAACGAACTCGTTGAAGGGGCTCCCCCCTCAGCCGGGCGAGACGGGAACTCCCTCCCTGCAGTCTCGCCGAAGTGGTACTCGGCGGCCGAGCCGGGGAACAGAACTCGCCCCTGGAACTCGCGCTCGCCTCTCTCGGCGGGTTCCTTCCCTGGTCGCCTGAGCGGCGCGTCGTCGCCGAGTGCGGGAGCGGCGACCACCGGGACTGCCGGTGTCGCACTCTCAGCTCGCATGCCGAGGGCGGTCCTGACGAGCCCGAGGATCTCCTCCCTAAGCTCCGCCGGCACACTCGCCGCTGGGGGTGGGGGAGGGGGTGGCGAGTTGCCCCTGCCTGATCCTTGTCCTTCTTCTCCAGTCATCGAGCCTGCAGAAGGTTTTCTCTGCTGACCACTGTCCACGCTCACCGCACCAAAATGTTTAAACCGGAAAACCGGTCTCTTGTGGAGTTCGACCCTTGGGGAAGGGGTGGTCATGTACAACCCCGTATCCCGTGAGTGGTCGACAGGAGTTGAACCGGCCGGCTCAGACCAATGTGAACCCAGCATGCCGAGCCCGAGCTCGGCGATAGTCGAGCCGAGCTCGACGATGGCCGAACGAATCCCGGCATGCCGAGACCGAGCTCGGGTGCAGGAACAGGGCTCGACGGTAGTCGAGCCGAGCTCGACGATCCCCGTGCCGAGCTCAGTTTCTGTTGGAGCTCGGCGATCGTCGTGCCGAGTCCGAGCTCGGCGGTAGTCAAGCCGAGCTCAGCGATAGTCGAGCACAGTCCGCCGAGTACGTGCCCGCCTAGGCCCAGGGCGAGGCGAGTCAGGCCCCCTGCCGAGCGAGTGCCCCCTCAGGTCCAGCTCGCATCTTGGCCATGGCATACTTTTACTATGTTGCCCCTTTTGGTCTGCCTGTAGTCCTCGAAAACAGCGAAGGTTGTATACTGGCAGACCATCTTTTCCTATAAATAGGACCCAAGGGGTACCTCAGAAGGCATGCTGACTAATTCTCCGGCCTACTAGCGCTTTCTGAGGTACCTTAGCCCGGCACTTGGCTAAGGAGGGGAAGCACTCTAAGATCTTCCGGGTGTGTGGTGGGACCTCCACGCCGGGCCCTTGGTCTAGTCCTTGTTTCTTCTCTTTTCTTTGTCATTTTCTTGCAGGAGTGAAGTAGGTGCGCGACCACCCCTTCCCCAAGGGTCGAACTCCACAAGAGACCGGTTTTCCGGTTTAAACAATCAGCGCTTTCCGTTGCGTACCGTCTTCATTCCACCAGTGCCTCAAGTTCAGCTCAGGAGGGACCTAGGTCAGAGTCAAGGGAGACTCCAGGATGACAAGGCAATGTTATGTCACGGCCGTCAACACCATCTCTTGGTTGGCCAAGGCAGAGGAGATGGAGAAGATCATGGAGAGTTTGAGCAAGATAGAGGTATCCGAGGAGAAGAATGACGGCCATCACGCCTAGACCCCCTGAAGAAGTCTCGCCCCGGCGGAGTCCTATATTTTTCTTATGTTATAGTGAGTCCATCCCCTGACAAACAGAGTCGGGGGAGGGGGGGTCATGTAACCCATCTTTTTTCCCCGTTTGAGGATGTTGGAATTAAAAAAGCTTAGGTGACATGCCCAGCTCCCAACCTCCAAGAGGATCTCCTCAAACCAGGCTTACACCAGCTGGCAGGGTCGAGAGTGCCTCGGGGGGGGGGGAGGGGGGGGTGGATCAACTCTTTTTTGCTCTGAGACGGTCCTGCTGTCAGGCTCTCACTAGCTGGCAGGGCAGGCGTACATCTTGTAGAAGCCCAAGTACCTTTGCTCCGATGATAGTCCCGCTGTCAGGCTCTCACTAGCTGGTAGGGCAGGCATACCTCTCGTGGAAGCCCAAGTATCTTTGCTCCAATGACGGTCCCGCTGTCAGGCTCTCACTAGCTGGCAGGTCAGGCATACCTCTCGTGAGAGACCAAGCCTTTGCTCCGATGACGGTCCCGTTGTCAGGCTCTCACTAGCTGGCAGGGCAGGCGTATCTCTCGTGGAAGCCCAAGTATCTTTGCTCTGATGATGATCCCGCTGTCAGGCTCTCATTAACTGGCAGGGCAGGCGTACCTCTCGTGGAAGCCCAAGTACCTTTGCTCTAATGACGGTCCCGCTGTCAAGCTCTCACTAGCTGACAAGACAGGCGTACCTCTCGTGGAAGCCCAAGTATCTTTGCTCCGATGACGGTCCCACTGTCAGACTCTCACTAGCTGGCAGGGCAGGCATACCTCTCGTGAGAGACCAAGCCTTTGCTCCGATGACGGTCCCGCTGTCAGGCTCTTACTAGCTGGCAGGGCAGGCATACCTCTCGTATAAGCCCAAGCATCTTTGCTCCAATGACGGTCCCGCTGTCAAGCTCTAACTAGCTGGCAGGCATACATCTCGTGGAAGCGCAAGTACCTTTGCTCCGATGACGGTCCCGCTGTCAGGCTCTCACTAGCTGGTAGGGCAGGCGTACCTCTCGTGGAAGCCCAAGTATCTTTGCTCTGATGACGGTCCCGTTGTCAGGCTCTCACTAGCTGGCAGGGCAGGTGTACCTCTCATGAGAGACCAAGCCTTTGCTCCGATGACAGTCCCGCTGTCAGGCTCTCACTAGCTGGCAGGGCAGGCGTACCCCTCGTGGAAGACCAAGTCTTTGCTCAGATGACGGTCTCGCTGTCAGGCTCTCACTAGCTGGCAGGGCTGGAGTACCTCTCGTAGATGTCCTTTTTTTTTACCTGAAGGGGGTCTCTCCACCAAGGCTCCCATCAGCTGGCATGACAGGTTGATCCCTCCAGGAGGTTAAGTGTTTTTAACCTGGAGGGGGTCTCGCCACCCAGGCTCCCATCAGCTGACATGACAGGTTGGCCCCTCCGGGAGGTTAAGTGTTTTTTAATCGGAGGAGATCTCGCCACCCAGGCTCCCATCAACTGGCATGGCAGGTTGATCCCTCCGGGAGGTTAAGTGTTTTTTACTCGGAGGGGGTCTCGCCACTCAGGCTCCCACCAGTTGGCATGACAGGTTGACCCCTCCAGGACGTTAAGTGTTTTTTACTGGTAGGAGGTCTCGCCACCCAGGCTCACATCAGCTGGTATGGCAGGTTGACCCCTCCGGAAGGTTAAGTGTTTTTTATCCGGAGGGGGTCTCGCCACCCAGGCTCCCATCAGCTGACATGACAGGTTGACCCCTCCAGGAGGTTAAGTGTTTTTTACCCGAAGGGGGTCTCGCCACTCAGGCTCCCATCAGTTGACATGACAGGTTGACCCCTACGGGAGGTTGAGTATTTTTTACCCGGATGGGGTCTCGCCACCCAGGCTCCCATCAGCTGGCATGAAGGGTTGACCCCTCCGGGAGGTTGATTGTTTTTACCCGGAGGGGGTCTCGCCACCCAGGCTCCCATCAGTTGGCATGACAGGTTGGCCCCTCCGGGAGGTTGAGTGTTTTTTACCCGGAGGGGGTCTCGCCACCCAGGCTCCCATCAGTTGGCATGACAGGTTGGCCCCTCCGGGAGGTTAAGTGTTTTTTACCGGAAGGGGGTCTCGCCATCCAGGCTCCCACCAGCTGGCATGACAGGTTGACCCCTCGGAGACGCCTTGTGTTTTCTCTAAACCGCGAGAAAAAGCTACACTCAGCGAATACGTAGGGTTGGATGGTTCTTTCCAAGCGTGGAACTCGCTCTAAAAGAGCGGGGATTGTGTACAACCCCGTATTTGCAGAGTAGGTCCCCCACGGCAAGCGCGGGACCAGTTATATGTTTTTAAACTTTTGAGAGATTTTGCACTCATGGTGGCCAATTTAGGCCTATCCCTTGTCATATACTGGTAGGGGGAGGAAAAATTTGCCTCCCCCCTTGGCTCCTTCTTGGGGGCGGGTGCGGTAAGTTGGCTGACACCCGCCCCCGGCTCGATAGGTGCGAGGTGGGAGCAGCGGGATCGGCTGGAGGCCAGGATCCCGCCCCCTGCACCCTAGCCCTGGGTAGGGCGAGACTGGTCTGGCAGTTAACTCACATGGGCGAGAGCGGCCTGCGACTAGGCTCTCGTCCCGGGTGGTCAGCTCGCGGGGGCGAGAGCTGCATGCGGCCAGGCTCTCGCCCCGGGCGGTTAGCTCGCGGGGTCGAGAGCGGCCTGCGGCCAGGCACTCGCCCCGGGCGGTTAGCTCGCGGGGGAGAGAGCGGCCTGCGGCTAGCCTCTCGCCTTGGGCGGTTAGCTCGCAGGGGCGAGAGTGGCCTGCGGCCAGCCTCTCACCTCGGGAGGTTAGCTCGTGGGGGCGAGAGCGTCCTGCGGCCAGCATCTCGCCCCGGGCAGCTAGATCCTCGGAGGGGTTTTTACCCGCTCATCTCGGGTGCCCGGGGAGGTGGGGTGTATGGCTTGGCCTCCTCCCGCCCTTGGACCTCTCTTGGCCATACTTTTACTGTTGTGCCCTCGGGGTGGAGTTACCTCATTGCCCCCTAGTGTGAATGTTTTCTATTGGCCTAGGGCCTATTTTCCCTATGGGTATTTCAGACCTTTTGGTCCCCAGGCTTAGGAAAACTATAAATAGACCCCCTTGGATACTTTTGGAGAGGATGAGTTTTTGGCTTCCTCTTCCCTTGGTTTCTTCTTCTTAGTAGAGTTTGAGAGCTCTCCAAAGTGCCCAGCTCAGCCATTGGTGAGGGAGGGGAAGTGCTCTTGTGATCTTCCGGGTGTGTGGTGGGGCCTCCACGCTAGAGCCGAGGGTCTGTTTCTAGTTTCTTGAGCTTTTGGTCTGTGACGTTCTCCTGAGTATAATAGGTGTGAGGTCACCTCTCTTTTTGGACCCCGAACTCCACAGAGACCAAGTTTTTGGTTTCAACACCGCCGACTGGAGTCTTTCCTTGGGGATGTGCATTCCTCGAAGTGTTGACATGAATAGTACGTTGACCGAGCTTACATTATCTACCAATATCCACTTGGCGCGGAAGCTTGGGTCACCGATTTCGACCGTTATAACTAGCGCGTCCTTGTGCGGTATCAGCAGTCCCTCGAGATCCTCGTCACTGAAGCTGATCTTCTCCTTTGCCGGTGTGCTTCGCCCGGGCCCATCTTGCACAATCGAGTTTATTGTGGCAAACGGAGACCCCTCTATGGTCTCGACCATACCCACAACTTGCCTGCTCCCATGTGCTTCCTGGTTCGCGGGCGACTACTCCCTCCTCTGCTGGGACGGTTGGCCTCTTGCCTAGTCCTGAAGGAACCTTCCAAGGACCCCCAGTCGGATGAGTCACTCAGTCTTATCCTTTAGCCTGACACACTCTACCGTGGAATGCCCTGTCCCCTTGTGAAATTCACAATATTTTGATCGATCCCCCTTAACAACGGGGACTTCTCGCGGCATTCATAGTGCTGGGTCATCTCAGATTACGTAAAGCACGTTTGCATGTGAAGTGTTGAACGGTGTGTACTCCTTATACCGTCTGGGGGTCGGTCCTCACGACATTCCTGCCGGTGGGGTTGCCCCCATACTCCTCTTGACGTCTTGGGGGCGGTTCTTCTCTCTTCCTCTTAACTCCTCCTTCGAACTATCGTCGATGAGCCTTGATCGCCTCGACGGCTACGATCTGGGATTCGACCCGATGTACAAGTTCCGGGTAACTTGGAAACGTCTCCCTCATTAAAGCAGAGTAAAACCTTACAGGTCAGAGCCCCCCCCCCCCCAAAGAAGACTCCACGCATAAGTTCTGGGTCCACCCCTGGGATCTGTCTAGCTTCTGCGGTGAATCGACGGAAGAATTCCTTAAGGGTCTCTCCCCCATTCTGGCGGATTGCGGAGAGATGGGAGGGATCCTTTGTAATATGGTGGTTGGCGATGAATTGGTCCAAGAACTGCTTGGTGAGCTGAGAGATGTTTTAGATGGTTCTTTCTCTGAGCAACTTGTACCACGTCCTTGCCTGACCTTTTCAATGTGACTGGGAAGACCCGACAAAGCAATTGATCGGACGCGTTGTAGATGCGAAGGATTGTGGTGAAATGATTTACATGCTCCAGGGGATCCACAGTCCAGTCATACGTCTCAATGTTTGAGAGCTTAAATCCCAATGGGACTGGATATGCCAACCACGCTAGTGCTAGAGGCGATCCGTTTCTTATTGGGCGGTGGACTTGCGCTGCTCGATGGTTCATCTGGCTAAATTATTTCTCGAACAATTCTCTTATCTCTTCTCGGGTTATTCATCTTGATACGTCTTCGGGGGCTCCTATCTGATGGCGCTAGTGAAGAGGGTCGGTTTCGGCAGCCCTGGCCTGGCGGACTGGATGCTCGGTGCTTGCTTCTTGTGAGGGTTCAAAATCCTACTCTTCCTGAGCATGTTGATGTGGTGCATTCTCTGGGGCTGGTACTCTTACGGGTGCCTGGGCGACTATCATGCCTTTGAGGAGGGCGAGCACTTTCACATGACGCTTCTCTATACGGGCGAACCCTCCGGCGAGGGCAGTATCCGGTGCGGCGATGGTGTCCCCTTGCTGCGGAGTGTTGACGAGGGAATGAGACTGGCCTGGATCGGCGTGCTCTTGATGGGATGATCCTGCAATCGTTCGTGTGCTCCGCCCGGCCATAGCTTCCTCTCTCTTGCGCGGCGGTGCGGGGGGTGGGGGGTACTTATCCTTCGTGTCTTCTTGGAACTTCTGGGAACTGCGTTCCTACAGATGACGCAAAACTGTTGGGGTTTGCGCATCGCTCTTGGTAGACTGGGCCTTCTGAACCGTCCTAGCCCGCGGAACGGTTGAGCGTACTAATAGTTAAAGATTCACAGAGTGTTGAGTCAGAGGCTTGATGATGTGGAAAACCCTCAATCGGGTAAAAAACCACACGGTCGGTTCGGTGTCGGCCTAACTTTCACTATCACAATGTTTATTACAAAATTTTTGGAAGGAGAGCGAGTGTGACAGTTCGCGGCTCGTTACACTTGATGAGATGAGGGATAATAGACGTTGAGCACCATTTGTATCCGTTCTGTTCTCGAGGCCCTCCACTGGTTGCTTCTGTGGGAGTGGTCGCTGCTTTCGCCTTCTAAGTCGGTTTGACGTGATGATGGGGATGACTCTGAGCATCCCGTCTTCGTCTTGCTTTTTTGCAAGCTTATCTTGTCTCTAAGATTTTGATTGATCCTTACGGGAGAGAACTTGGGCAGAAAATCCTGTAGAGGGAAAGTGTGAAGAGAGAAGGAGTGAAGTCAGAGTGTTCCAAAAAAGATCATTTTTAAGTGAAAATCGTCCTATTTATAGGATTTTAAGAGAAGCGGTCCGATAATTTTGCTTAAATATTTTCATACCGGCCAATTGGATTGCTCGAAATGAGGCACGCTGATCGTCATTTTTGAAATATGATGATCCCACCCCTGGGCCAAAGGAGAACCCGCCCGCCAAAACTACCGACTCGACGACAACGGCGAGAGTGATGACCCCCACACCTACGCCCGGTGAGCGGTTTAGGGGCCGCCTTCGGCGAGGCTGTCTGGATCAGGGCGGCCTCGACATCCCCTTGTGGGGGTCGGCTGTAGCGAGGCCGCCCGGGGTCGAGCGGCTGATACACCCTGTTTGGTCTACGTATTTAAACGTTAGTGTACATGCCGTATTAAGTAATAAAAGTGAGTAAGAATCGTTTCCACGGGGAAGTAGTGAATTCAGTGCTTGCAAAAACCAGTTATGCCTTTTCCTTAAATCCAAGTAACACAAAATTGGTGATTTTTTTGAACTACTAAAATTAAAGATAAAGACTTCTAAATGAAATTACTACGAATATTAGGAGAAATACTTTTCTTATCGAGTTGGAGATATAATCTTGCATCATAATTTCCAAGGTTGGTGAGATGGATAAGTGAATGTGTCGTTGTGAAAATGCGTGGTGAAAGTACCTTGCAACGACTTTAAAATAGAGAACCGTATCTCTCGATATCGGCAATCCCTAGTTCTATACTTCCCCTCGGGTGAAATAAGAACCGCTTAAAGAGCAAAAACCTAAGTTGCTAACACCAAGAGGAAATCTCTTTCTCTCTTCAAATGCTATATTAAAATTATGATATACTACCGTAACTCCTCTCTCGATTTATGAAGCGTAGCATAAAGATAAAATCTTGGCCAAAAATTTCAGAATAAAGATCATAAAATTGATAAAGAACATTCACAATATATTTTCAACAATATAAACTAGAAAATATCCATCAAACACAACCAAGTACTCTCATGATACAAGATTAAAGAAGATTTAGTTCATGACGTTGGAGGAATCACTCAAAATGTTGAAATAGATCTTACAAAACATAGGGGTTCACGCTTAATCGCCGCTGGAATCTCTTTCTAAAGCCGCTTCTTTGATCTGCACGAAGATCTCCTTCTTCCTCTAGCCGGTGCTCTCCAATGGAGGTTTTCTTCAAATCCTAGATGCCGCTCTCCTCCTTAGATCCGAAAATAATAATGAATAATATTTCATTTAGTCAGTTTTTGGCATAAAAACGTACACCCTTGCTGAAGAGATGCATTCTTCCATAATTAAAAACGACGACAATCCAAATTTCAAATTTCAAATTTCGGACAGATGAATGTTGCAGTTTCAGAATTGGATGTTGCAGTAACTGGTCCAGGCCGAAAATAAGAATTCTGCATTACTCTTTCAAGTTGATTTCCTCAACAAATCTTGCATAAAAATCATGGAATAAGGCTAACTTAGTACCATAAACATTAAAACAATAATTAATCATATTTATTACCATTTAGACTCCTTTTTATTAATTATGAAGTAGAAATATTAGGCAAAGATAAATTCATTTGAGAAGTTATCAGCGGCCTCGGCCGGCCCTCGCGTGGGCCGGCCACTGCAAGGTTGCCTGAGAACGGGCAGCCTTGGTTGGCCCTTGCAGGGTCGGCAGCGGTGAGACTGCCCAAACACGGGCGGCCTTGGACGGTCCTTGCGAGGTCCGACCGTGGCGAGGCTATCTGGGATCGGGCGGTCTCTGCCGGCCCTCGTGGGGTCCAACCGTGGCAAGGCTGCCTGGATTAGAGCACCCCCGACGGGCCCTTGCAAGGGATGGTCGCGGGGAGGATGCTCGGGGCTGGGTGGTCTTGACCGGCCCTCAAGGGGGTCGGCTGTGGCGAGTCCGCCCGAGAACGGGCGGCCTTGGATGCCCTTGCGGGGGCCGACTAGCCCTTGCAGGGGCTGGCCGCGGCGAGGCCGCTCGGGGTTTCGCGGCCTCAGCTGGCCCTCGTAGGGGACTGGCCGCAGCGATACCGCCCGGGAATGGGCGACCGAGGAGAGGGTGCGGGTAGTGGTTCCCCCGGTCGGCATCGGGTGCGCCATGTTTGGGATCCGGCGCACAGTGGTTATCGCGGGGATCGGGTGCGCGGATCGCACGTGCAGTGGTCACGCATGTAACCCCCCATGACGCTAGTTGGGGGAGAGGGTGAACCGGCTAAGTGCAACCTGATTCTCCTATAAATTGGGGTAAACCTTATCACATATATTGATCTTAAATAATTTGTAGGCTCCCCTCATTTTGATGGAATTGCGGATCTGAAATTACATTTGAATGTTGATTTCAAATGAATTTTACATCCAATTCCAATTGTGAAGCATCAATTTTGCTCAACTAAAAAGTGTCATATGGTTTTGAGGGTTTCTCAGCTTCCCATCGCTACAATGTGATAAGGTGCACCTTTAGTGAGTTACGATAAAGGTAAGATCTGTTGAACAAAAGTGTAACTTTAGAATTAGAATTGAGACTTCAATTCCGTCCAAATGATCTTACCCTAAATCATATATCTTTCAAATAATCTTAATCTTTGGTGATTTATCTTCACTTTGTGCATAATTTTTTCGCTCTTGACTACTAATCTTATTTATGCAAGAAATTTCAAGCCTCTAGGAGTGATTTCCCCTTATAATACTGACGACGGTAATGAGCGTCGACATGAGAAACCTAACCTCCTTCCGGATCTAGAACTTCCCTTACGATCTTGGACGGCGACAGGAGCAGTGCACAGAAGCGAAATAGAATAGCAATCGGAATTCACGCAAGAGCGGACACCCTAGAAGAGCGCACATTACCTTGAGAATGTTGGGGGTGGCTCCGCTCAAGGTATTCTATGTATGACCTATCAAGTTTGGAATGTGTATATATAGTACCTCCAGCGTAGAGTCTAGTCCTAAAATTACACGAACTCATTAAGACACTCTGAGTCGATCTCCGCATGGATCAGGTGATCTTGTTCTAGTTTTTTTTTATGTCGAAACATAGCTTGTACGACACAAAAAAATTGTAGTCATTTGACCTCACTGATTTTCATGGGTGGAAACTTTATGGTCAACTTGATTTGAAAGAACGAGAGATTTACCACATTGTAGTCAGAAAATTCGCCACTATTAGAGATGATTTGGATGAATATCAGTGGAGCAAAGACGTGAATTTTTGCAGGGATTACCTTCTGAATTTCCTGAATCCTCGCTTTGTCATGACCTATAATGCGTATAAGATCGCGAAAGAGTTCTGGGATCGATTGAATGCACACTTCTAGCTCTTAGAATTGGAAAATTTGTGTCTCAAACTGGATGACGATCAGTATGAAATGTTCAATAATCCTTTCACGAGTTTGAATTTTAGCAAGTTGCCTCCTAATTTGATCACCTTCAAGACTGAAATGCATAGAATGAAGTAAAAGAAGGAAGCCTCACAGAATACTGCAAATATTTTGGCCGATATCTTTGATCCTAAGTTCTTTGTGACTATGATTGGGAGTAGTCACTGCATTGCATTTTCTAAGTGATGGATAAGCAGCGGTTCTATCTGTCATGTGACGAATGACAGAGATCTTTTGACTGAGGTCACGATAGTCCAGGAAAATATGGAAAACTGCAATGGAGGAGAGACCGTTGTAACTCATGCTGGGACAGTAGAATTGGTTCTCTCTTCAGGAAAAACTTTATTTTTAAATATTGTTAAAGTAGTTCTTAGTATAACAAAAAATTTGATTTGCATGAGTTTGTTAGATAAGCCTAGAATATCCTTCATAATCCAAAATGGTAGAATGACATTAATGGTTAATTCACATTACTTTGGGTGTACGTATTTGATCAACGGAATGTATAGACTTAGCTTAAACAACGATAGCATTAACCAAGTGAGTTTTAATCTTATTGATCCTATGTTATTACAAAACAGACTTGGACATGTGAATTACAGGAAAATATTATATCTAACTAAAAGTCATCTCATTAGATTTGTCTATTCGATTTTACAAGTGTAAGGTGCGTGCCCAAACCAAAATCACTAGAAAATATTTTAAGTCGGGTTCTAGAAGCACACAACTTTAAAAATTGATACATTCAGACCTCTATGATTTCCGAAGTCATGTCACAAGAGGGGGAAGGAAATATCTAATTATATTTATAGATAATTTTTTTTCAAATATTGTCATGTATATTTGTTGAGATCGAAAGATGAAGCTTTGAGAAATTTAAGAGCTTCAAGTCTCGTTGGAAAATCAGTTGAACTTAAAGATTAAGAGATTTAGAAGTGGTCGAGAAGGAGAATACAATGCTACTGGATTCAAAGAATTTTGTGTCTTTGAGGGAATAATTCTTGAAATCACAACTACTTACTCACCCTAGTCAAATGGTGTTTACGAGTATAAGAATAGAACTTTAACATAAATGTTGAATTCGATGCTCCCCACAACTGGTATGCCTGATTCATTTTGGGGAGAAATAGTCCTTGCTGCAAATCATATTTTGAATAGAGTGTCTTATTCTCAGCTCACTTCTACTTTGTATGAGTTGTGGCACGACCATCTTTATAGATATGATACTCTAAAAACTTAATGTTACATTGCGTATGTGTGAATACAAGATCTTAAGAGACCTAAGGTGGGACCTAGAACAATAATATGTGTCTATCTAGGTAGTGCATAATATAGTGTGGATGACAGGTTTCTCGATCTATCTAGTAATATAGTGATAGTGTCTAGAGATGTCATATTCTTTGAAAATAAATTTGTCAAGAATTATGATTTATCAGACTCCAAGTCTATTGATATGATTTCAGAATCTACTGTAGAACCATACCCCTCTCGCACTACTCTTCAATCTTTTGAGGTGAAACTTATTCCAGTTAGATCATCTAAAGGAGAAAGAATCCATAAAAAAATTGATGAGAATTTTATCACTTACTACTTAGAGGATGATCCATTCTCCTAATAGAAAGCAATGAGATCTAGAGATTCGTCAATGTGGGTAGAATCCGTTGATATGAGGTGTACTCGCTGTTATAGAACAACACTTGACATATAGTTGCCATGTCGAAAGAAGCTAAAATACTAGGATGCAAGTGAGCGCTGAAGAAGAAATTGTATAGTGAATCTAATAGCTAATGGTTATAAACAAAGAGGAGAATAAACTAATTTGATATTTAATCACCTGCGTGTCATCTATTAATTATTAGGAGCACTTGTCGTGGGCTCTCATCGGGAGCACTCGTCGGGAGCACTCGTCGGGAGCTGATACTAATTGTAAAACCCTGATATCGCAAGGTCGTTGCAAGCTGATACCAATTGTAAAACCCTCCCTCCCGGAACACAAGACACGACCGAGGGGAGTCGTATGCCCAGAATAGTCGCATTGCGATAACATCAGCACACGAGCTAATCTGTACCACAAGTCGCTTATTCTGTCGGCTAATTTTCGATATCACATTGTCAACCCAATAATAAGAGAAGAACACAGAAATCATAATCCACAATAAATAAAAATCCAGGATAATACAACAATCAGGATGCTACACAAGCTCCTATAAATATCAGAGTACAGAGATTGCCCGAAGGGCTACAACAAAACACTCAAAAGCTCACATCTATCACTGAGGGAAGTGAAGGTATCGTAGTGCCAGACCCTATCTCCCTGGCCTAGCTGCCCTCCTGCTCGGGGTATTGCTGCTGCTCCACCTGCGGGGTGTCCTCCTAAAAAAGTGTGTGCAGCAACCGTTAGTCATAAAGATTAAGTGGTTTTACATCCTCTCACCCCGATGACTGCTAGACACCAGACAGAAAGAAAGAAAGAGGGGCACAATATAATCAGTATTATAATAAACAGATGACAATATGTATTAATGATTAAGCAGTTATCTTCCATCAACAGTTCTGTAAGTAATCAAGCAATAACAAGAAGTATCATCTGATATATAAAGTACATATATGCTAGCATTGTATCAAATGACAAAAATGTAAGAACTGAATTGAACTTAAACTTATAAGGATGCTCATACAAATTTATAAGTTAAAGGTCTAGTACAGTAAATAGTAACTCATCATATAAAAGAGCTCATACTAATTTATATGATGATGTTCTTATGTGGTGCAATGCAATACAATACAATGCAATGCAATGAATGTATGATGACGCTATCATGGTTACACACGCACTCTATTTTGCTATGTCGACATAGATCTTTAATTCTCACTTTTCGAGAGGTGGTGAACCTCTCAGGCATCACCCGCCGTGGCCAAATAGTGATAGTGGAGCGGGCTTCTCCACTACTAGGCGAGCATGCACACTATCAGGCCTAAACCTCACGTACGTCTCAACGCTACATACCTCATAACAGAGTCCCTGCGTACTACGACATAAAAGGGGTCTTTGGGAGGTAAGCACAAAAAGCTCAGCCTAGCTAACTGGCTTAAATAACACAGAAGGGGTCTTCATAAAGTAAACACAAAAGAGCCCAGCCCAATCGGCTCGACTAGCACGAGAGGGGTCTTTGGGAAGTAAGCACCAAAGAACCCATCCCAACCGGCCAAGGTCTACCTGTCAGCTTCCGTTGGTGTGACGATAGGTAGGCCCGTAGACCTGCCACAAGTAATCCTCAACTCAGGATTATTCAACAACTGTGTATCGGCATACACTTCATGCAATCCTCATGTACCAACAACCCAAGAAGCTCCCATGAACTTCCAACCGCGTCCTTACACAATACAACATAGAATACAACATATCCAACAATCACCAATAAGTAATTGAATAAGTGATTAATTAAGTGGTTATGACAACCCAAATCCCCTGAATATTTCTGGCATATGTCGCGGTTAACATCTTGAGCGTTTACACAAAATTTCAGATCATTGAGATCATCATGATAATCATTTACGATACAATAATTTATAACACAATATTGACAAATTCACATCAAGTATACATCCAGAAATTATGAAACTTAATTAGGGAGTCCATATTGTCATCAAACATTTATCTATCAATTTTTCCAAAGCTTCCAATAAACAATTTTAGAGAAATTCACGAGACATCAAAATTTGTACATTTACGACACAACTTGCGGAAACTAGATTTCCCAAAGCTACAGACCACAAAAAATTAAGTTTAATCCTATTCCGGAAAGATATTTTCAAGGCCTACAACTTTCCTATAATGTCTGAGGTCCAGATCGAAGTCTATCATGCATAAAATAGGGTTTGAACTTAGCTATGCAGATTTGGACAGAATCTGTCATGCACTTACAGCTTAATTTTTCCAGGATAGTAATTTCAAACTCACTTTTAGGGGGCTACAGAGCTCCCCAGAAAATGTACAACCACGTATTGGAAAAGTCTTTCCAGAAGCTACAACTTTCATGTTGAGCGCGAGACCTGAATCTAACTAGATCATGCCTAAAAATAGGTTTGAAGTCCATAACGCGTACAAACATATTTCTGTCTAAGTAATATTAGTAAATTCTTGCACGAATTTTAAAGACAAATGAACATTAACTATTTATCTTCTTCCTTCATCCAACGTACAAGATGCGTTTAGCTTCTCTCCTCCTTTTCTCACTCAATTGGTCATCGTTCTTCACGAAATCAAGTCCGTCGCCTTCGTATTAAAGAGAGAAAGTGATTGAAGGTATTTTTGTGATGATCGAGGCCCTAGAACGAAAGTTCTAGCGTGATCTTCTCCTAGAAAATTTCATTAAACTTCCAAAGTCAAGCTCCCTTGAGTTGACGTCTCTCCTAATTTCAGATCTAAAGGCTTAACACCAAGGGAGAGGGTAGAAAGCTCACTTGATTTTCGGTCATGGATCAAGTTCTTCTCCTCAGCGGCATGACGGCGTTCGGATTCCAGCGACCTAGCTCTGTTCCTTTGTTATTTCAAGGAAGAGTGGTCGGGACGATGGAGAAGAAGAAGAAAACTTCCTTCTCGAATGAGGAAATAACGTTCAGTTATGAAAGGCTTAAGGTGAGAGAGAAAAATGGCTGATTTGACTATCCATTAATGGCTAACATGCTTAGAAATGACTACCTAAGCCAAGTATCACTCTCCTATTAGACCAAACTTGGTTATATTTAAAAATAAGACTTTAGAAAAGTCAAGGGGCTATACCGCGTCATTCTGTACGAGTTCCGAAAAGTATTTTCGTTTTAGATCGGCCCATACTTCTTCCCAGGCCACAAATAACAAGACAACACTAAAGAATTATCGCCAAGTCCATTCGTCGAGATCACTTGACGGGTTCGTCGAGATCACTTGACGGGTTCGTCGAGACCACTCGACGGGTTGGTCGAGACCACTCGACGGGTTCGTCGATACCACTTGACGGTTCGTCAAGTCTACTCGACGATTTGTCGAGTTTACTTAGGGCTCTCTCTAATTCCGTCTGAACCTACCAGCCACCCCTGTAACCTTGAGCTCTCTCTCTCTCTCTCTCTCAAACTTTCCTACTGGTTCTAAGCCACCCAAGGTGACACAAAACATGCACGAGGGGTCTAGCTCAAAATGGGATGTTACAGCTGTCATTTAAGCTTTCTGAAGGCCTCTTCACACTTCTCAGTCCCCTCAAAATTTTGATTGCCACAGAGAGTTTTGAAGAACGGAGATCACTTCTCCCCTGCCTTGGACAGGAAGTGACTAAGACTCGTCAACCTTCCTTTCAACCTCTAGGCTTTCTTGGAATTCTTCTGGGATGCCAACTCTAGGATGACCTTTACCTTGTCGGGATTAGGTTCCACCCCCCACGGGATAAGGAGGTGACCCGAGAACTTTCCTCTTCCTGCTCTGAACACGCATTTTGCCGGATTGAGTCGCATCTTGAACTTCTGAAGCATCGCGAAGGTCTCCACCAGATCCTTAGTGTGTTTCACGATGCTCCTTCTTTTGACTAGGAGATCATCCACGTACACCTCCAGGTTTTGCCCATTTTACTCTTTGAAGACATGATCCATCATTCGTTGATACGTTGCGCCTACGTTTCTTAGACCAAAGGGCATCATCTTATAACTATAGCAACCATAAATGGTGATGAAGGAGACACAATAGTCTGGGGATGCATCCGGATCTGGTGATACCATGAAAAAGCATCAAGAAAACTCATCACAGGAAAACCAACGACTGAATCAACAAGTGCGTCGATTCGAGGCAAAGAGTAGCAATCCTTCAGGCAAGCTTTATTTAATATTGAAAAAATCTATACAAATTCTCCAGCCCCCTCTGGCCTTTTTCACCATTACAACATTAGAGATTCAGCCTGGATACTGAATTTCCGAAACAAAACCTGCCTCTAGTAGTTTCCTTACTTCCTCCATAATCAGCTCGGTTAGCACAGTTACGCTCTTCCTTGCTTCTAACGGATGGGCGCAACCTTTGGGTCCAGGTTGAGGCAATGGTATGTAACCTCTGCACCAATCCCTGACATCTTTGCGACGCTCTAGGTGAAGATATTTACATTTTCTTGTAGGCAGGCCGCAATCTTCACCTTCCCTTCTAGCGTCAGGGATCATCCGAACTTCAGCAGTCCGGGATCCCCCTCCTTGGAGATCACCTCCAGCTTCTCCGCAGCTCTTAGCTTGTCTTCTCCTTCTAAGATCATCTCAACCCTCTCCGCGTCCTCCATCCAGCTGATGGAACTAACAGCCCTAAGACACCACTCTCTTGCAGCTTTAGGATCCCCCTGATCCTCACTTGGACTTTGCCTCGACATTACATCAGGCACCGGTGATAGGAAGATGGGACTACCTTGAAATAGTTGATGAGCGAACTCCCAAAGATTGCACTATAATAGATTGCCACGTCCATGATGATGAACATGCACCTGATCGAGGTGCCATCAAGTGTTACTAGAAGTTCTGCTCCTCCTTTCACCTCTTTCTTCTCTCCGGAGAAGCCAAAGAGGGGTCCATCCGCAACTAGGACCCTGGACGCCTCCACTTGCAACCGGACGAATGTCCTTTTGAAGATGAGATTCACCGAGCTCTCATTATTTTCCAGGATCCAGTCAACGGTGAAGTTGTCGATGACAGCTTGAATGACAAGGGTATCGTGAAAGAGATTCTCATTCCCCAACATATCCTCCTTAGAAAAGGTGATCTCCTCCAACGGCGGTAGCGTCTGAGAGGTCGAAGCAATACTCTTGTGGTAGATCTAATGGAGGTTTCCCTTACGGGAAGTTCCTAGCCCAGCTCATTCGTGGATCACCCCTACTTGTCCTCCTCATGCTCCTTGGACCACTTCCCCGCGACTACCTTGGTCGACCCGATCTTCATTTCTCCTCCTCCCAGGAGCTTGGAATGCTACTGGTCCTACAGGGGGCTCCTACCTCCCTTACTCTATCTTCATCGCTCCTGCTTCCAGCCTGGTTCCATACTGGTTGGTTCCTCCTGCAATGCCTATTGGCTTGCTGGCCAATGATCATCGCCTTCTCCCGCACTCTAACCTGCTTCCTCTCTTGTTGATTACTGTTCCTCCTCTCTTGGTTCTGGTATTGGGATCTTTCTGTCGGCCTCCACTCGGGTCTATTTTCTGGATACTAAAACATCGGTGCCTCTTCCCTTCTCTCTGGAGCCGCTACGGGCCTCCTCTCTTCCTGCCTGCGAGGCCTCTCCTGCCTCTCAGGCTCTTCCACCCTTCTGGGCTCTTCTCTCCTCCTTTGCTCTTCTCTCCTTCTCTCCTCCTCTCTCCTCGGGACAACCCTGGCTTTCACCTAAGAATTTCATCCCCTTTCCTTGCCTCCCGAGGCCTCTCCATCCAACATGGCCAAGAAATTGACGTTCTTCTCTTCCCCTTGCACGAACTTGTTCGCTCTTTTGATCAAGTTCTCGTAGGACACTGTGGGCTTTGAACTGATCTCTGTGCTGAAGAGACCTTGCTTTAGACCGAACGCTAGGGCCAGCTATAAGGTGAAGTCATCTACCTCCTCGATGTCCAAAACCTCCTCATAGAATCAGTCGATGTAGTGGTCAAGCCTCTCCTGCTTCCCTTGCAAGATTTTGAATAGGGCAATTGCCTCCTTATTCCTTTTCTTGGATGCTGCAAACCTCTCCATCAGACCCTGACGCAGGTCTTCGAAGTAGTAGATGGAACCTCTAAATAGCTGGTGGAACCAGTTTCTAGCCTTCCCTTCGAAGGTGATGGAGAATCTGCACTTGAACGCGTCTGTCATGTTGCGGATGGACACCACGTCTTCAAACCACTGGAGATACTTGATCAGGTCATCTCTTCCAGAATAGTAGTTCAGAATTGTCTCTCTAAAGCTTTTAGGAATTAGGGCTGCTAACACCTCATCGCAGAAAGGGCTCCTCCCTCTTTGGCGATGATGGACTTCATACTAGCGAGTGTTTCTCCCATAATCGACACCTTATCGAGCATCCTGGAACCTCGTCGGGTTCTCCACATCTCGAAACCTTATGCCCTGGTAGCTTATCTGGTAATACCTCGACTATACTAGTCGCTCTGGCTCCTCTTCCACTCGCTCATTCCCTGACCACCTGGGTGGCTCCCCTTACTCGGACGGAGTCACACGACGAGGCGAGGTCGTCGTGATGTCTGCATGGGGAGGGAACCCTGCAACTATTTCCCTCTTGATCCTCCGCATAAACTCCTTGAAAACCACCACGATCACAAAAGTCGCCTTCTCCTGCCGAGTTTTTGACTATCTCTCCATTCTCGCCCAGATCCACCATCTCGCATACTTGCAAAAACTTTTCTCCTTGGCTACGATTCACGCTCACCGCACCAAAGTGTTGAAGTCGGGAAAATCTCTACTATGCACCCTAAGGTTACTAGTTTAGCGGTCGGGCTTGACGGCTTGACAAGTTCGGACTCGAAAAACAGCGGGACAACTAGAAGGACTCCAGGTGTTACGGCAGGGAGGTCCTACTACGTACTCGGATACTTGAAAGAAGCTTCCCCTCTACAACCAAAGATGACCAAGCAAGGTACAAGGTGGACACTAGTTGGCGATTATCAGAGGATGACGATCAAGGAGATGTTCACTATCTCACACGGCTAGAAGTCCAGAAAAAGGTTCAGTCGGGATCTTTTGCGAGATTTCGAAGTTCATATACCCGTACCCCTGAGGTTTATTTATAGGAAAACCAAAAGGGGGGGTCTTATTTGTAGACCAACCCCCACCGACGACTAGGCATCCACTAGGGGAACTCGACTGGCTTGGGCAAGTATCTGCACTAGTCGCCCACATGACGAGTATGCGAGGAAAGCTCTCTGTACAACCCCGTACCCGCCCGAGTGGGATCCTCCCCAAGTGGCGGGCTCAGGGCTTGGGACATGCTATGAGCGACGATGTGATGCAGCCCCGTGCATGCGTGCGGAGGTTTTATATGCATAGGCCTTTTAATATATATATATATATGTGTGTGTGTGTGTGTGTTTAATATTATAATATATATATATTATATTATATATATATTATATTATTTATATATATATCATACTACATATATGTGATAGAGGGGTGAAAAAAGAGAGGAGGAGTATAAACATCGGGTGTGGCTCTTTCTAACTTCCCAGCTAGGGTTCGGCCAGAAAAAAAGACAGCCGCACCCCCCCCCCTTTTCTTTTTCCCGAGCCCGCCTCCCCCTCCCTCTCCCGTCGCCGCATAAGCAAGGAGCAGGCCCGCCCCACTCTCTCCCGTCGCCGCCTAAGCAAGGAGCATGCCCGCCCCTCTCTCTCCCGTCGCCGCCTAAGTAAGGAGCAGGCCCGCCCCTCTCTCTCCTGTCGCCGCCTAAGCAAGGCAAGCCCGATCCCGCCCCTTCCTCTCTCCAATCGGCCAACAAAGTAGAGGCCTAGCCCGGCCCCCTCTCTCTCTCTCCCGGCACCGCCTAGATCCAGCAAGGCCGCTCCTCTTCTTTCTCCCAGCGCCGCCTAGATCCAGCAAGGCTGAGCCCTAGCTCCCCTCTCTCTCATCGCCGGCCAGTAGGGGCAGCCCAAGCCCCGTCTCCCCAACCTTCTTTCTGTCATCGCAGCTGCCAGCAACTGGACTCGGCCTAGAGCAAGGATCGGCCTGGAGCAGTACTCGGCCTAGAGTAAGGCTCGGCTTGGAGCAGCATTCGACCTGGAGCAAGGCTCGGCCTAGCGGGGAGATCGGCCAGCGTCGCAACCGCCTTTAGCAAGAACAACCCAGAGCTCCTCTCCCGGCACCAACGCCAAACACGCGTCAAGGGTAATGAAGTTTCTTCTCAGACAGGTGAAGCCCTCAATTATCATGTTTGCATGGAAGCCTCACTCCACCAACGGGTAGGAGAAGGGAGCTCTCCGCCGGGTCGATGTGCACATCCCCTCAATTAACTGCATTAGTACTTGGAAGCGTGAGTACGGGTTTATGCATATTGTGTGATATCCATCCGGACGTGTGAGCCGGATTGGTGATGTTCTGGGGTTCCCGGAGAAAACTCTGAGGGAGTTGTATATTATCTATTTGCAGGGAATAAGCGTCGCAACCCCGAAAAAGGGGTCGGTGCAATGTTATTGCGTCGCTTTTAGTCGACCGATGTTTAGCTCGCCGCCGCTTGTCGAGACGTTGGCGTACAGGTGTTGCAGTATCAAGCGGGAAGTAGCGGGCTTAAGCCCAAGTTTGTGCTGGCCCAAGAAGGCCTAATTTGTTTATATTGTCGGCCTACGTGCCGATGTATGAAATTTATATTCCTGTAAATTACAATGTTTGTGATGCCCTGTGAATGTGTTTTATCCTTTTTATCCTTTTCATCTTAGCCGGACGGTATGTTCGCGAACCGCTCGCCCCGTGTGGACCCCGAGGTAAGGTTACCGGGAGGCCCTTGAAGGTCAGTTAATGGCCTTTCAGAACAACGTAGTTATGTTGTTGGCGGCCTGATTGGGGCTGCGTGAAATGGAACTGTTTGGCGAGGTTACACCATTGGTAGGGCGGATGAGAAACATTTTACATAGACCCGAGGAGGTACCTCTAGTCAGGAGAGAGTTGGTCTTGAAATTCTCCTTAGAGGATCCGGTCGGCCAAGAGAGCCCTTCGAAGGTGCCTTAGCTCAGCCTTTGGCTTGGGAGGAGAAGAGTTTGCTAGTCTTCCGGGTATGCGGCGGGACCTCCATGCTGAGACCTTGGGTCCGTCCCTTGTGTTCCTAGTCTTGTGCCTAGATCGTTCGCTTGAGGGCAGTAGGTGCGCGATCACCCCTTCCCCAAGGGTTGAACTCCACAGATACCGAACTTCAGTTTCAACACTCTCCATACTCGCCTAGGCCTTGAACAGTCTTGAATGCTAATTCTGACCTCTGTCTTGACCTGCTGACTTTGACTTCTTTCTGATTTGACTATGAGTGGATCCAACCTCAACAAATATGAGTTATACATCATTGTTACCATCGAAGAATATATTTGATAGATAAAGCTATTATAATATAATAATAATGTATTATGAATGGATTTCTTGTTATAGAATATCTACACTGGATGGCCATTCAGTAGTCTACAAAATCAATCATTCCGAGCACCTGGGCATGCAGCGGCCACCAAGGAATTGGGTGCAATAATGTGTGCGATTTGGGTGCGTTTAGATTGTAGGACTTTCTTCTAAAATACCGTACGGTGATAAGGACCGGTAAGGGGTAGGGCGGGGTAAGGGGGGCCCCACCCCACGGCGCCATACTCCGACGCGGGCCGCCGGGCCCACCTCATTTTCACATACATCGCTCTTCCCCATGATAGATCTGTGGGTGCTCCCCGCATAAAAATTCCACTTTTATCCGTCCCATATTCCCTTCCAATCACACTATTTTATTTACCAGCATTTATACTACTATAATGGTATTATTGATCGCTCGTGCCCTGCGCGACAGTTATTTCATTCTTTTTCTCTTTAGACCCATAATAAGGGTTGACGGACGGATTCTTAGTTTTGATTGACGCATTTATGCAGGTGCGGAGTAGTCGGGAATCGATTAAAGAAGGGTGTCAGAGCTTGCGGCCTGAGAGTATGGATCGAAGAAGACGGTTACCTTACGGCTTGAGTCGAGAGCAAAGTCGAAAAGTTCAAGGTAGGTTTCGCGTGGGAGGCTCTAGATTTGAGTGGTTTTGAATTTCACACTGAATGCTCAAATTAAGGATTAGACTTGACCGATCAGACGGTTCAAATGGCCCTAATGATCCACACCGTTATACCAAAAAATCTTAAGGGCATGTTCGTTTCGTAGGTTTTGATAGGTGGGTTGTTGTTTTACTTAAATGAAAACCAAAAACCACGTTCGTTTAGGCATTTTGAGCCAAGGTTGGTTTTATTTGAAAACCGACTGGTTTTCACCGGGATGAAAATACCCTAGCCCTAAACTCACCTCATTCGGTCGGTTTTCACCCGCCTCTATCTTCTCCCCCCCCTCCCCCGCCCGATCGAGCGGGATATCAGTGTTGGAGCATTTGATCCTGCCATGCGCAGAAGATCCAACTCCGAGATGGGTCTGCGGCGAATTGAAGAACCCTTATTCTGGGATTCATCGTCGCTCTGTTCTTTGGGACGGCCGTCTACTTCCGGTTTTAGTCCATCGATTCTTCTTTCACCGTCGACGACCGAGAAGAACTAAGGTTTGCGTCCACCATTAAACTGGTTTTCTTCATGTTTATTTTGCACTTTCCATCTAGATCCTTACTTCAGTAGCAAAACTTAGTTTGATACTGTCGTTCTTATATTTCGGCGTTCTGCTTCGTTGATTTCTGTTGTCGAAGGCGCTGTAAGTTGAACCTCGAGTCTTGAAGAGGAATTGAATTATATAGCCGAACAAGAAATTTGGCATTTATCAATTCTTGTGCCCGAAAACCTTCCTATAGCCGAACAATTAACAGGTGACAGGTATGACAGTGCACAATTAACATAGTATAGAGATATATACACGGGTGACAGGTGTGGCAGTGCACAATTAACATCATGTGTATTCGTGAAAGTACCCCAGATGCGACAGTAACTATATTGGTTACTAACGGACTACGCATGTTCGTGAGTTGCAAACGGGCTCCACCCATCCGTTGGCCATTACTATGCCCATCCGTGATTTTCAAAATCATTCCATACAATAAAATGATTGATAATTTGTGCACCTATCCAAAAAAAAAATGTTCATTTGCCCATGCAGCCAATCATGCAAATATCTAGTATTGAAATATATATACTCAATGATCCAGATTCATTTCCGCATTTTAAAGAACATCTTTATATATAGTAAAAAATACGTATATACACGCAGCACAACAAAATTTTTGTGTTTTGCCGACGTTTTTTCCGCGACGCTTAGCTAAATGTGACTATTGTATTAAGTATATGCGACGTTTATACAATAAAAAACATGACGAATATATTATCCCGCCGCAACAATCCTTTTACGGGAGCGTAAAATTAATTTTGGAGGAGTTTTGGGGACGCTTCTTTAAAAAGCACCTCTAATAACATTCACGCTCCCAAGGGTTTTAATTAATTCCCGTATCTTATTTGCGCCGTCAAGATGTCTTCTCTCCTCCAGTATGCCGACCGTGATAATATACGGGGGCACCTAGTGCCTTTCGAGATAATATTTTGGCTTCGACAATGCCTTGACATGACGGCGCTCCCATCACTCGTAAACTTCCGAGCGTTATACTTTGCATATCGCTCATTTTTGTTATGTGCATGAGGGGGTCATGAGCGGCGAGAAGAACATATTTTTTTATTGTAGATATGGTGGATGACTTTTTTTCCATGAGAGAGTGTATTTTATAAATAAAAAAACTCACGTAAATTTAAAAAATTAGAAATTCTTAAATAAAGTAGAGTAAAATCTAATATTTGAATATTTCACGGGAGATATATATATTTAATATTATATATATATATATATATATATATATATATATATTAATGCAAAAAGGCGCAGCGCGTTTTGCTCTAAAAAACGCGCTTTCCGGAAATACGGAAAAAGCACCCTGTAAACAGTATTTTTAGAAAAAGTGGTCAACATGAAAGTTGTAGATCTCGACGAGATCTACAACTTTCATGTTGACCACTTTTTCTAAAAATGCTGTTTATGGGGTCTATTTTCAAAAGGCGCGAAGGGGGTTCCGCCCGGTAAATATTACGATTTTTTTTTTGCGCGGACCTCCATTCGCGCCTTTTGAAAATAGACCCCCTAAACAGCATTTTTAGAAAAAGTGGTCAACATGAAAGTTGTATATATATATATATATATATATATATATATATATATATATATATATATATATATATATATATTCGAGTAATAGGTATGGGTCTCCGTCCCTACAACCAACCATCACAATACCCTGATCATGACAGTACATGAGGCGGACGCCCAATGCACCGCACGACAGTGCTCCGGCCACGGCGTGACGGCGTGACGGCGTGACGGCGTGACCGCCGCTCACAAACCCCCAAACGCTATATACTCCGCCTGTCGCATTTTTCCCTTGTGCGTGGGAGATTTGCTAGCGACGATAAGTACATATTTTTTATTGTGAGTAAGAGATTTTGTCAATATAAGAACAAATATTTTAAAACAAAAAGAACATTAATTATAAACAAAAAGAACATTAATTACTGAGATTGAAAATTTTGTAATAAAAAAAGGTAAAGGCTCCGTTTGGCACGGCGGTAGCAATCATAAACGCATTGGTTAAAACGTCATTCGTTAAGGATCACCTAACAAACATCCTCCGTTTGAACATAAAAGAGGGTGAAGTTACTTAGGTGGGCGTTAACAAATGACATTGTCGAGCTTTTTTTGAGCCGGCTCATCGAGCTTTCGAGCCGGCTCAACTCAACTTGCACCCCTAAATGACAATATAACTCTCATGTTCATGACCACCACCATCAAAATTTTTTGTACTTGTAACATACCAAGAGGTATGTGCGCAAATAATTTTTTGGGGCAAAATTATAATCCTTTTTAATAAATAAATTATGAAATATTAATCTGTGTATTTTGACGATCATTTTAAGATCTCATATGTATATGTTTTGAGGAAAAAATATAGTTGTAAATTATTATACTTTTTTACCACTGTATTTTATTTAGAAATTATAGTTGTAATTTACAATTGTAAATGATATTTACAACTCTAAATGCCGTTAGAACTGTATTTTTGCATGAGTTGAACCAGGCATAAATGTGACAAATATTGGCTCTATTTGGCACGATGGTGGTCGTAAATGCCCTAGCGTGCCAGGCGAAGCCAAAATCGAAAAATTGAATTATATATATATATATATAGAATAACATATAAAAGCTCAAACTTTTTTAAGTCTAATAAAGCTTGAGTTGGTTCTCCCACAATACATGTCGTAATTATGCCAATAATATATGCATTTTGTAGCCAAGAACGAGATCTAAAACTTTCATGTTGAACATTATTTCAAAATTTGCACGGTTTGACCGGAATCTCGCCTGAAAGGTTGCAGGTTCGAAATGAATATAATAATAATAAATTTCAAAATTCTAGTCATCAACCTTTCGGGCCAAATTCTGGCTAAACCGTGCAAATTTTGGAAAGATGTTCAACATAAAAGTTGTAGATCTCATTCTTGGCTACAAAATATGCGCATATATTATTTGTTTAATTCCGACATGTATTATGAGAGAATAAACTCAAACTTTTTTAGACTTAAAAAAGCTTGAGCTTATATATTCCAAATCCTATGTATATAGTGTAGATATATAAGGTGGTTAAGGATATTAATGAGGAATATCGATTGGCTATAATTGATGGTCGGGTACGTGGCTCCTTGAATGATAAAAATTAAATTAAATGTGGAGGTGATAAGTAATAACCTCCATATATCCTCAGTAATTTGAGAGGTCGGCTAAGTAAGGTTTCTTCTTCGAGTTGTGCATGGTTAGAGTAGTTGTACTTTACACAATTTACTTGTCATATTGCATGTTTTCTCGGTATATGCGTGGAGGCGGATCTAGGGAGTTGGAGGGGACCAGCCCTTCTATTAGAATTTTGCAAAATTATTAGTGTATTTGGATTATTGTCGTCGAGACAATGAACTTTAATAATGTACATGTCAAAAATGGTGGCCAGATGAAGGAGAAATGATTCTGATAAGATATATGGAGGTGTAAAAAAAGAGGAGACGATGTTTGGCAACCTCTTAGACTCTGTTCGTTTCGCAGGAATTGAGATACAGGAATTGGAATTGACTTCTGATTCTCGCATGAATTGGAATTCAAGTCAATTCCAATTCTGTTGTTCGGCTCCGCAAGAATTTTGTCATCAAAATTGGAATTGATAATTCCGATGTTCGGCTGTATGTCAGATTTCAACGATTGGAATTGAAATATTAATTTTATAACATTAAAATTAACAAAAAAAAATTTTGATTTAAATAGAAACTAACATAAAAAAATAATGTCTGGCATCACCAAAGTTCACAAAATAAAAAACTTAGTTTATGACATAACTAAACAATGCAATATAAGCCCACATAAAATCAACCCCGTAAATGTAAGCGTAGTCAAGTCCTCCTGATTGGCACCGACAAAACCATGAACACGTCACTCTTGAGGTCGTCGACACTCAGCATATCGTTAGCCTGTATGACCTCCTGAGAAGTAACACTGCTCCCGTGTTTCATGTTTCTCGCTATTGCTGAAACAACATCTGCAATTATGTTTGTCGCTGATGTTTTCTTCTGCTTCTTGGTCTCTGGCTTGATCTCCTCGACAACATTGTCGTCCACTGAAACGTCAATGTGGATCTCATTCATTGCCTCAGATGCAGTTGTAACATTAACTCTGGTAGCACTATCAATCTCACATATCATAGCTAAGTCTCCCCAATTCACGATCATCTTGCTATGATAATGCTTTACTGTCGGGTGTGCCTACAAGTTTAGAGTATATTAGACTCATTAAATATTAAATTGACAGAAAATATAAATTTAATTTTTAACTTAAAATATTACCTGAACATAATTTGCCCAACATCTTCGCTGTCTACCTTCACTATATTGCGCTTCCAATCCCATCCAAATCCAATTGTATCTAGTATTGCCGATATCTCTTGGTAGTATTTATTCTATGTTTTTATTCGCGTCATTATCTTCTCCTTACTAATGTTGACGTTGCAAACCTCCTTTAATGCTTGAATTGTCGTTGTGTGGGCGACACTTTTCCAACCACTAGCAGCCTTGTTCCCCAAACTTTGCAGCTCTAGGAGAGCAGTCGATAAAGCAACGTCCATCTGTGGTGTCCAGGGAATATATGACGGTTCACTAGCCTTAACAGCTTTTTCTTTGCCTTTATCAATTTAATTTCTGCAATTCAATCAAACATAAAATATCGTACTCGTTGAACATATTTAGAAAACAAATTATATCTACAGTAACACCATATGATTTAAAAAATAACAACATTATAGTTTAAGTAGCATCATATGATTTAAAAAACAACAAAATTATAGCTGAAGTAGAAAAACAAGAGAACATCTTATAATCCACGTCGAGCACGATACTCGTTGAATATATTTACAACCATAGTATCTCTAAAATTGGTCCACTCGGGAGTTGCTTGAACAGCACCCACTGCATCTGCATACTCAAAACTAGTTGGACTTGCATCTTGTTCTAAAACGTTCCACAAACTGCTCAAGGTTTTTTATTATGAGCTAAAACATATAAAAAAAAGTATTAATAGACTCTCTCAGTGAAACATTTTTTGTGTCTCTTAGTAATCCTCTCCCAATTAATATGGTGCGTAGAGTTTCAAATGAGTTTTTTGTCATTCGAAGTTGATTAAAACAATTGATATCTGTCCCACTATGTAATCGAGCAAACAATGTCCTTAAAATAGTTTTGGCATCGACCTCTACAAGATCCCTTGCAATCCTGGGTTTCATCAAAACAACATAGGCCGCAGCAAGAGATGCTGTCACTGCTGCTCTCCTACATATACGCCGTCTCTATAATTCATCCATCTACATATAAACGAACAAGCATAATTACATAAACACAAACATACATCAACACATACACATAGACAAATACACACACACATACACATACACATAAACAAAAATACAAAAATACACATAGACAAGCATACACACAAACACACATAATTACACAAATATACATACACAATACACACTCAAAAAATACACACACACACACACACAAACATGGAGGTTCTCATAATATGTACATATTCTTGAGGGACAACATACTCCTATAAGGGAGTTGATTGATCAGACACAATAGAAAGAAAAGACTATCTTAAACACAGGTTATCAAGCATAGTTGATTGATTAGACACAATAATCAAGCATTCTACTGCATCACAAAATGAAGGGAGAAGAACAAACCTAGATCTGCATCACAATACGAATGGAGAAGAACAAAATCCTACATCTTCAAAAATTGCAAGTCCTAGGGCTTAAATCAAGGCAAAAAAAATTATACCTGCTACGTCGGGGGAGGCTGCGTAGAAGAGGGAGATTCGTCGGGGGAAGCTGCACAGAGGAGGCGCCAGAGAGAGATATCGTCGGGGGAGCCTGCGTCGAGGAAGGCTTCGCAGAGGAGGCACCAAAGATAGCTATCGTCGGGGGAGGCTGCGTCGGGGGAGGCTACGTAGGAGGGAGATGGGCCAGGGGAGAATACGTCGGGGAAGGAGCTGCTGGGGGAAGCGTCGTAGGAGGGAGATGCGTCGGGGGAGAGTCGGCCGGGGAAGCTTCGCAAGAGGAAGATCTGAATCGCGCTTTCAAACCTCGTGAGGTCTGAATTTAGGATTGCTCGTGAGCCCTATAACCATTTCCGATGGAATTTCAATTCTATTCCAATTCCAGCTTTTATTTTGTGCTACGAAATACCATCAATCGGAATTGACAATTGAATGCCAATTCCGACCCCCCAATTCTGACGTAACTAACGGAGCCTTAATGATATTCCTGGATCTTCCCCTATATATTCATACTTTGGTACTTGTAGGGTTTGAGATTACTCTTTTTGGGGTTTGCTAGGATGGTCGGGGGAGTGATCAGGTATTACATGTACAGTACTTGGTCAGCTTATGAGGACACATAATTTTGCTCATACGTACTTGGTTGCAGATAGCATAGGGATGTAGGATAATAGCGGACAATTAGCATCCAAAAGATTAAAAAAAAATTGCTCAGTTCTATTTTGAGGTTTGATATAGTGAGTTGAAGACCATATATAGTGCCTAATTTTAAGCATTATTTGAATGTATGATTTGATCACACAAGGATTTGTGATGCAAATTTTAAAGGAAGTGCAAAGACAGTGTACTGATCGAACTAATAAAGTGATTATGCGAGTTTTCGTCTCCACATGAAACACAAAGCGAAAATTCCCAAGGCTCAAATATCGTTAACTAGTTAGCCAAACTGATTACATTGGATTGCACGAAAACAAAAGAGCATGAATAAAATTAAACTAAAGAGAGCATTCTCATCCAACGACAAACACACAAAATGATATCAAGTAGAAAGGAAACATACATATTTACTAGCATCATAGATTCATAGGGACATGAAAGTGCAATGTGCATGAATTCATAAATACAAAAAAATACATGTACAACCATTTATAAACAAGATCAAGAATCTACGAACCTCCAAAGCTTGATCCGAGGGACAAAATAATGCAAAAGAAGAGATGAGGTTTCTCCTCACGTATGTAGAAAAGTATCGCGGGTCATCACTCCGGCTTCTCTCACAATCCTTGGGCGCATTCTAGGAGGAGTTTTAAGTTTTAACCAACCTAGCTCTCAAAATTACTGTCTTCTCTTTATGTGCTCTTGCCATCTCATTTTCCTCCTACCATCCTTGGTGTTCTTTGCAAATAGTTTAATGAAATACTCTTAAGTAATCAAGCTATTGTAGTATGACCAAAACTGTCAAACTGTTGGCAAAAAAATTGTAACAAAATAATTGGCATAGTGAGTATATAGTTAATTGCCAAACTTTTGAAGTGTGACTAATGATAAAGATGGGTTATTTACCAAGAACTTCGCTTGAAATTTGCGTAAATATAGTCTGCACATCTCTAACTTTAGAAATTATAAAAACCTCCCATCAATGTTTGCATTTTATAATATTCATGCACAAAAGTATCCCCCAGGAGTAAATCTTCAGGAGGGTCTTTTTGTGCATGGATGTTATGAAATGTAAATATTAAAAGGGATAATTGTAATTTCAAAAATTAGAGAGGGGCAAGATATAATTACTAAAACTTTGAGGGTAGGTCCCGATAAATAACCCTAATAAAGATCAGTGAAGTAAACAAAATTATTCTGAAAGATAAAGGAGAACTTAAGAAGCTGAAATTTAGTAAAATATTGAAGAAAATAAATACAGACTCGAAGAAATAGCAAGAACATTTAGTATAGAGATTCAAAAGAGTTTTAATCTAAGAAAATACGAGAGCTTGAGACTTTAGAGAAAGCCGAGATATACTTTTCTCGAAAACTTTATAGAAATGAAAGGTTGAAATGTCATGAGATCAGACACATTAATCCACGACAAAATCAATAAAATTGACCTAACTGAGAGGCCACGGATTAAAAAAACATAGTCATCTCACCTAAAATTAGTCTGAGACTTATATCAAAAGAGGCTCTTGGCCCTTCTTCTTCAAAACAACATGAGCTCCTATGAGTTTTAAACTTGTCACATGTAGATTAAATGACCCCAAATCTAAATCTTTTCAATTTTTATTAATATCAGTGCTTTAAGATAAAAAGTATGTACTTAGTGTCAAAGTTTTGAGATAAAAATTATAGGAGGCTTCACTCATATGTTCCATCGCAAAGTTTTGAGATAAAAAAGTACTTAGTGTCATAAAGCAAACTAAAAAACTATTTTCAATTAAAATGGCTTCAACTTTTAAGATCAAAGCAATAATTTATTCTCATTTGCCTTAAAGATTCATAAATTCATTCTCGGTATTTTCTTTAAAATCAAATGAGCTAATAGTAGTATGAAAATGTTTATAGTATATTTCATAAATATTAGTCTTTTAAGTTATTTCATGTATATTTCATAATTAAAATATTTGTTAAAATGAAATTGTGAATTCATAATTCATGGGAACATCCATAACTGTTGTGACCACATACCAATAAATAAAATTTCATTCATTCTATATAGATACTTGAATACTTTAAAGAAATCTTCGTACTAAGAACCACCGCTATAAACAATCCTTCAATAATTGATCTCTAGCACAATGTTGTGGGCACTGACGGTAGCTCCCAACACATCCTTCAAATATGTTGAAGCTAGCTCTGATATCTCTTAATTACCATTCGTTAATTTTAATCAAATACAACTTTCTTTGAACCCATCCAAACCGAATGCTCAGACAACTCACTGTCCTACCTGACCAGCCCATAACTCAAGTTTCCTACCACTTAACAACATTTTGACAGGAACAAATAACTCATCAACCATTTCATCGAAAATTCAATCGTCCCGAACTCATCCAATAAACTCAAACTCTCAATCTCTAGTTACATTTAGTATAGTTTGGTTTATCCATGCACCTAAGAAGGGAGTACAAAACTTAAAATAATTAATGTTATATTTGAATCTCTTTGTGACTTGTAGAACTTGAAATAAGCATGCTTGAATTCATAGAATATTATATAAGCAAATCTAGGGTTTCTTATTTAGATATAGTGTGGCTGAAATTATACTTTTTTCTTTGCAATATGACCTCTCTATTTATATCCAATTAAAGGGATCCAAATATGAGTTAAATGTCAATTACATTTTTTTGAAAGAAAGTTGTGTTTTAAATGTTCTAACTAATAAAATAACCAAAAACAAACATCTAACTTCAATAAATGACTTATCTATTCAAAGAGTTGTAACTTTGGCTACGTTTTTACTCTGGTGAGTTTGGACAAAAATGTCACTGTCATAGCATGCAATGTATGTTTTTGAGATTATAGCAAATGAATAATACTATATATAGCAATTTGAAATGTTGCACGAAAGCCAACTTTTCGCTTATAATAATGAAAGATATATTTTTTCAGTCATGTATAAGTGAATAACATCAATAAGATTAAATAATAAAATATTTTTGATGACCTCAACAAGCAAATCAGTTATACATTCACTGATTTCATACAAAGAGAATCAGAGAAAGACAAACCCGCCAAAACATGCGCCACTTGATTTCCTTCGCGCTAAGTGTTCCCAAAAGAGCAAGATGTTGCTAGAGAGAGCTCCCGTAAGGACGTAAGTTATCCCCTATGGGCGGAATAGACACTACACGAGCAACATCCCCAACACGCAACTTAGGTCAATAACGTCCCGAGCAGACAGGGCCTCGGGCCACCTCAGGATTGGCAATAGGAGGAGCATAGGTAAATATTCTCCAAGCCACACAACCTTTAACTAATAAATTTAGAGCTTTAGGCTGCGTTTGGGGGGACTTATTTTCACCGATCAAGCAGTTACGACTGCATGAACCGGACTTTAATTAAGGTCGGGTTCATGCGGTTGTAACTGTAAAGATTCTGAGCGCTAAGAAGCAGAAATTCAATGTACCAGTTGAAAACCACAGAATAAACTAACACAAAGATATACAGAAGTTCACCCCAAGTTTTGGGCTACGTCCTCTCCCCCTTCCTCTGCTTATTCTCGTTCACCAAAATAAACATATCAAGATGCAAAAGGTTACAAGGATTAAACCAATCCTACCTAGACGCAAAGATCATTTTGGACAAGATATTGAGGAAACACCTCCTGAAGAACACCCTACACGAATAGACCTTCTTGTAACTTTCCAGAACTCCAGCCGTTATCTCTAAAAATAACAGCCCCCTATTTTTCCCTTAACCCTAAGCACAAAATAGCAAGGCTTAAATACCCCGTGAAACAACCAGAAACACGGGTCTCCGAACGCCGGCCTGCGTTCGACGATCGTCGAACGCCCCGGGTCCAAGCGTTCAACGAATGCTGAGCAGATTTCGAAGATCGTCGAACGCCCCGGGTCCAAGCGTTCGACGAACGCTGAGCCGCATTCGAAGATCGTCGAACGCCCCGGGTCCAAGTGTTCGACGAATGATGAGCCGCGTTCGAAGATCGTCGAACGCCCCGACAACAGGAATGTCCCTACGAACGTCAGTTTCACACTCCTGTTCCTCTAAGCTCACTTGGGCTAACCCGGTGTGAGAAACAAGAGGACAAGAAGTGTTCCACCACTCCAACATTCTCCCACTTGGTGGACAACTATCACACAATAAGGCAGCTCCTCCAATATTTCTCTTCAACCTCACGGCTGTTGCACACCATTCAAATTTTGCAACAGGAACAACCTTGGTAAGAAAATCAGAGCTATTCATCTCAGTGTCGACTTTCTCTAGTCGAACCACCTGCTTCTCAACCTTCTCCCGGATGAAGTGATATTGGATATCAATGTGCTTAGTCCTAGCATAGAAAGCCGGATTCTTGGCTAACTGAATAGCCCCTTGACTATCACACCACATCTTCACAGGACCCTGCTCAAAACCAAGCTCTAGGCATAGCCTTCGCAGCCATATGGCCTCCTTACTAACATGAGTTAGAGCCATGTACTCCGCTTCCATCGACGAGAGTGCTACCACTCCTTGTCGCCGACTCATCCAACTGATAGCTCCACCAAATAATGTGAAGACATATCCAATGGTGGATCTCCTACTATCCAGATCACCTCCCCAATCTGAGTCCATGTGGCCAACCACGTCTAGGGATCCTCCTTCACCAGTACCTTCAAAACATATGGAATAACTTGAGGTACCTCGGAGATACCTGAAAATGCACTTCATAGCATTCCAGTGCTCCTTCCCAGGTTTAGCCATATACCGGCTCAGGACTCCCACTGCATGTGCGATGTCAGGACGAGTGCACACCATGGCGTACATCAAACTCCTCACTACACTAGCATATGGAATATTTGCCATGTCCTCGATGTCTTCGTGTGTCTTGGGACACATCTCAGCAGACAACTTACTCCCAACAGGCATAGGAGCACCGATAGGCTTCCAGTCAGCCATGTTGAACTTCTTCAGCACCTCTTCGACATATCTTTGCTGTCCCAACCAAAGCTTCTTCTTGCATCGGTCCCTGGAGATCTGCATTCCCAAGATCACATTTGCTGGCCCCAAATCCTTCATTTCGAATTTGGTAGAGAGCATTTTCTTTACTTGTTGGATCATCTTGACAATATTCCCCACGAGTAGCATATCATCTATATAGAGTGTCAAGAAAGTGAAATACTCCCCATTCCTCTGGAAATAGACACAGTGGTCAGAATTTTTCCTTTCAAACCCCACATCTAGCATGTAGGTGTCAAACTTCTGATACCACATCCTCGGTGATTGCTTGAGACCATAAAGGGACTTCTTCAGCTTGCAAACCAGATCTTCTTTGCCCTTGGCCTCGAACCCCTCTGGTTGCCTCATATATATCTCCTCCTTAAGATTTTCGTGAAGAAATGTCATCTTCATATCCATTTGCTCAACCTCTAAATCATGCGCTGCTGTAATAGAGAGAACCAATCTGATTGAAGTGAGCTTAGCAACCGGCGAGAAAATCTTGTCATAGGCCACACCTTCAACCTGAGAGAACCCTTTGGCAACCAACCTTGCCTTGTATTTCTCCACGGTGCCATCTGCTTTCACCTTCTACTTGAAGACCCATTTGCTCCCAATGACCTTCCTTCCCTTTGGAAGCTTGCACAGACTCCAAGTCTGATTCTTCCGCAAGGAATCCATCTCATCAACCATCGCAAGCTCCCACTAGTTCGCATCAGCCCTTGACCTTGCATCCCTGGCTGAAATGGGATCTTCACCAAGCATATTAAGACAATATTGTGCTCCAACTGCACTAAGAGAGTACCGAATTGGTGCCCTCCTTTCTCTTGTTGAACGCCTCATAAGTGGGACATCAGCAACCTCATCTTCTGACCAATCATCAAAACTCACCGCCTCCAAAACATCTGATTCGGAATCAGAATCAGCACCAACAATAGTGGCCCCTTGAGCATCAACAAGAGGATCATCCTCTATGCTTACATCCATTATTTCCTCCTCTGCAGACTTTGTCTTCCCCCCTTGTGTGCTGACCTGTAGACAGACTTTATGGAAGATCACATCCCTGCTGTACGTCACAGTCCTGGTCACCGGGTTCCAAAGCTTGTACCCTTTGATTCCTTCTTTGTAGCCTACAAAGATGCACCTCTCAGACTTCATATCAAGCTTCCCCCTCTTCTCCTTTGGAATGTGAACATACACATCACATCCTAACACACGAGCATAGGCCAGATTTGGCTTTTTTTGAAAACGGCCTCAAAGGGGGTACACTCCTTCACTGCAGAAGTAGGGGACCTATAATTCAGGTGATTAGCTGTAGCCACAGCTTCGGCCCGGAACTCTTTCCCCAAACTGGCCCAACTGAGCATGCACCTGGCCTTCTCCATCAATGTCCGATTCAGTATTTTCGACACTCCATTCTGCTCTGGAGTGTAGGGAGTGGTCTTCTGCCGTGCAATCCCCTGCTCAGTACAGTACCGCTCAAAGGCATCAGAGCAATACTCACCTCCGTTATCAGAACGAAGGACTTTTACCTTTCTCTTCAACTGGTTCTCCACCAAGTTATTAAAATCCTTGAATCTATCCAGAACCTCGGCCTTGGACCTGAGAAAATAAACCCAGGAGTAACGAGAAAAATCATCAATAAAAGATGCATAATACATAGCACCACCCAGAGATAGAGCTAGAGTAGGTCCAAATACATCGCTATGTATTAAATCCAGCAATCCGGTTGCCCTCGTGCCCGTCCCCTGAAAACTAAATCGGTTCTGTTTGCCACGCAGGCAATGCTCACAAAACCCAAAGCTCGAGGTGCACGCAGGCACACCATCCACCATCTGACTAGATGCCACTACTGACATCGCCTTCTCACTGATATGCCCAAGCCGCTGATGCCACAGCTTGGACTGCTCCTCCTTGTCTACCTCCTGGCCATCAGAAATAAAGGCCCCGCTAGGAACCACTGTATCGACAAGTAGCTTATATAGTGTCCCCTGCCTGACTCCGCTGGCAATCACCATCGCCCCTCGAGTCATCTTACATGAGTGCTTGTCACAACTGAAAGTCACTCATGCATCCGCCATAGAACCCACTGAGAGCAAATTTCTGCTCATCCCAGGAATGTGCATCACACCCGGAAGAGTATTCATGGTCCCATTTGACAGCTTCAACATCACCTTGCCACGACCAACGATCTGCACTACAGTATCATCCCCAAGCATGACATCACCACCATCAAACCTCTCATATTCACAGAACCAGTGTCTATGAGAAGCCATGTGATAAGAGGCTCCCATGTTAACATACCACACATCAAAATCCTTCTGAGCAACACATGCAACCGTAATGTACATGTCACCGCCATCGGTCTCCTTCTTTGTACCTGAAATTGACCCTGCATCCTTCTTCTGAATGGCCTTGTTGAGACATTGAGATTTCACATGCCCAACCTCATTACACTTCCAGCATTTGATGGGCTTCTTCTCCTTGCTCTTGGATCTACCCCGAGATTTATCTCAAGATCCACCTTGCTTATTATCCCTCCATTGATGACGCGATCTGGATACACTCAAAGCACCCTTGTTAGACTTATCCGAGCCTCCTCTCCTGATCTCCTCAGATAGAAGAGTAGCACACACTGACTCACTTGAGAGCGCCTTCTCTCCATTGCCCCCGATAACAACAATAACGTTGCCCCAGGAATCCGGCAACGAACAGAGTAGTGTGATGGCTCTGTCTTCATCCGAGATCTTCTCACCAATAGAGATCAACTGACCCACAACCGTGTTTAAATTGGTCAGGTGTTCTGAAAAAAATCTCCTTCATGCATCTTTAAGTTGTACCATTTCTTCCGCAACAACAGCTTGTTCACTAGGGATTTGCTCTGGTAGAGAGTCTCCAGCTTCCGCCATAACCCTTGCCCTGAAGTTTCTTCCTTAACATTTGTCAAGATTGAATCTGCCAGAAAAGTCTAATTAAACCTTTGGATTTCCGATCAGCCTTTGTCCAGGCCGCAACAGCATCCATAGTTGATTTCTCGGTTGGCGGAGGATCAGCTATTGCCCCCCACAAATCACGATCAACCAGAAGGTCCTCCATCTTCATCTTCCACAAATCAAATCTATTTCCATCCAACTTCACTATCTCGATCCGCACTCCTCCTGAAGCCATCGGAACCTGGCTCTGATACCAAATGTAAAGATTCTGAGCGCCAAGAAGCAGAAATTCGATGTACCAGTTGAAAACCATAGAATAAACTAACACAAATATATACAGAGGTTCACCCCAAGTTTTGGGCTACGTCCTCTTCCCCTTCCTCTGCTTATTCTCGTTCACCAAAATAAACAAATCAAGATGCAAAAGGTTATAAGGATTAAACCAATCCTATCTAGACGCAAAGATCCTTTTGGATAAGATATTGAGGAAACACCTACTGAAGAATACCCTACACGAATAGACCTTCTTGTAACTCTCCAAAACTCCAGCCGTTATCTCTAAAAATTACAGCCCCCGTTTTTCCCTTAACCCCAAGCCCAAAATAGCAGGGCTTAAATACCCCGTGAAACAACCAGAAACACGGGTCTCCGAACGCCGGCCTGCGTTCGACGATCGTCGAACGCCCCGGGTCCAAGCGTTCGACGAACGCTGAGCCGCGTTCGATGATTGTCGAACGCCCCGAGTCCAAGCGTTCGACGAACGCTGAGCCGCGTTCGAAGATCTTCGAATGCCCCGGCAGCAGGAATGTCCCTACGAACGTTAGTTTCGCATTCCTGTTCTTCTAAGCTCACATGGGCTAACCCGGTGTGAGAAACGAGAGGACAAGAAGTGTTCCACCACTCCAACAGTAACCGCTTGATCGGTGAAAATAAGTCCCCTCAAACAGAGCCTTAGCTAACTATAAATTTCAATATTCACATTGAAGTACATATGCAGTTATTGTCTTATGGATTATAATTTTAAATATTATTAGCATTTCTATTTATCTCAACATTATTTAATTTTCACAAATTTCAATAAATACCTAATATTATGCAAATATTAAATTCTATAATAATAATAAGAAATAATTACTCAAACCTTCCCTGAATATTAACATAATTAGTGAGAGCGCCCCTCTTATTTTCAAAACTACAAAAAAACTCCCTTTAATTTTTCATTTCATTACAAAAATCTCCCGTCAACTTTTCATTTAATTGCATTTATGAAGAAAATTACATGATGGACATTGTACATCGAGGGAGTGCAGTATTTTTGTGCATGGATGTTTATTATGAAATTAAAATTTCAGGGGAGGTTTTTGTAATGAAATGAAAACTTTAGGATAAGTTTTTATAATTTCGAAAATAAAAGAGGCGTTGTCAGTAATTTAGCAAAGTTAGAGGGGAGGTTTCGGTAAATGACCCTAATAATATTAATAAAGTGCACGTAACTTTTGGCTTTGTGTTCACCAATACTTTGTGCACACCCAAAATCTTACGTGCACACCACTTCCGAAATTTACAGGGAAAGAGGTCTTGTGCTCTGTTTTCAAGTGGATTTTTTATTGTTGGCCGCTGGCTCCGGAGGAGGCGGCGCCAAATGAACATTTTTTGGACGAGTTCTTCTTCCTCGCGCGGCCTAGGTAGTGAAAAAAAGGAACATTGTTTTCCCTTTTGGGCAATGAAGCACCCAATGGCCAAAAAAGGAAGTTTTTTTTTTTTGTAATTTCCTTCGCTAGCAGCAGCGGCACACGCGAAAATCAGGCCTTGGAGAGAATCGGTGTGCGTTTAGAATCCCCTGCCGAAGAGAGTCGGGCCTGGGAGTAGCGGTTCAAGCCTGGGACGAGACGAGATCTCCTGTTTGTGTAGCGGACGACGCCAAAGAGGGAGCGTCGGTTGTAGAGCAGAGGCAGCCGTAGGAAGAGATCGCGAGAAAATTAAGAGACGAGAGTTCGGGTTTGGTGTGCACATAGGTTTATGATGACTGGAATTGGAAAATAAAAAAAGGGTGCTGTTATTAGCACTGCAGTTTTTGGCTAGTCGCACCGCACTTTCACCTAGGTTTTCGTGCCTTTTGTAAATACGCCTTGTACATGCATTTTTAGAAAAAGTGTTCAACACGAAAGTTGTAGATCACGACGAGATCTACAACTTTCGTGTTGAACACTTTTCCTAAAAATGCATGTACAATGCGTACTTTGAAAATTTCGCGCCTTTTGGAAATACGCCTTGTACATGCATTTTTAGGAAAAGTGTTCAACACGAAAGTTGTAGATCTCGTCGAGATCTACAACTTTCGTGTTGAACACTTTTTCTAAAAATGCATGTACAAGACGTATTTTCAAAAGACGCGAAAATCTAGGTGAAAGAACGGTGCGACTTGCCAAAACTGCAGTGCTAATAACAGCGCCCATAAAAAAAGTTGGGGGGTATTATTTGTGAATGAGATTTTAAGCATGTGCGCTGCCATGCTGGCACCTGATAAGAAAGTCAATAATCTTATTAAGATTATTAATCGCCGACATGTCACGTGACTTAGAAGTTGTCCACGTGGCATACCATGCGTAGCATGCATAACCAAGCTTTTGCCCCTCCCACCACCTTTCAATTTTTCAAGCTTCCCGTCAAAATTTAGTTTCTTCTTGTTATTAATGTTAGAGAGTTAATTATTATATGTTCACGCGTGTCGAGACCGATTCAGAATGACTCATTGGATTACATGTCACTGCGGGACATGACTCTTCGTTAAAGATGTTATAAATTGTCATTTCACATCTGATGAGTCATTGCAGACTATTTTGAGCGGAGCCTCAATAATTAAAAATCGGTTTTGCAAAGGATTCCTCGCCCCACGACGCTCTCCCGATATTCTCTCTTGCAAAAAAATTTGTTTCGCCAAGTATAAAATTTTATTGAGAGGTTGCTCGATGATTGTTGATTGTGAGTATGACATACGTCAAGCTGCCTGACTACGTACTTGACGGCCGTCGGTGAAGCCTAGAAGAGAATTCAGCAATTTCAATATGGGGGTCTCCAGCCAAAAAGCTAAAAGCCTTCGTTTTATTGGAATCATTTTTCTCTCATTTGACCACCGTTTAGAAGTGCAGTGGTCAAATTCATTGTCCCCATAAGGCATAAGATGAATGCAAATCCACCGTTCATTTTGCAAAATTCTTTAAATCCTTGAGTGGAGGATCCCATGTGTTAGAATCCTGGTTGGCTCAGCTTCTGAAAACCAAATTTGTAAATAATTAAATTCAACGACAGATCGATATTAGTATGACTATAACACTCGAGGGGCATGTTCTTCATTTTATGAAATTAGTGTCTATTTATCTAGCTTATCCACTGGGTCGAAATCAAATTTTATTTCTTTCCATATTTCACAAGCAGCGGCTAGCTCAGGGCTCCATTTGCTAGCTTCACGAATAATATCATTACCTTCACGAGCAAGATGACGTCCCTCATTACGAGCTCAGGTGGTCGAAATGGAGCGACATCATTCTCCAACAAAAGATTCAATTATGCTCAATTACCAACACATCTCTTCAAAAAAGCTATAAAAAGTTTCTCAGGCCTTCATTTGAGGACAAACAATTCTAAAGATTAGAGTAAGTTCTGAGGTTTTCCGATGAGAACGTGAGACTTAGATCGTTCCTACTGTTGAAACCAAAAACTTGGTCTCTGTGGAGTTCGACCCTTGGGGAAGGGGTGACCTCACACCTACTACACTCGGGGGAACGTCACAGACCAAAGACTTGGGAAACTAGGAACAGACCCTCGGCTCTAGCGCGGAGGTCTCACCACACACCCGGAAGGTCACAAGAACACTTCCCCTCCCTTACCAATGAGAGCTGAATACCTTGGAGAGTTCTCTCGACTCTACCAAGAAAAGAACTAGGGAGGAGGAAGCCAAAAGCCAATGCCCCTCCAAAGGTACCCAAGGGGGTCTATTTATAGTTTTTCCAAGTCCTGAGTTCGAAAAGTCCAAAACACCCTTAGGGAAAAAACATGGCAACAGGAGGTCCAAAGGGTGGGAGGTGGAGGCTGAACCATGCTCCTCCCCCTTACCCCACTTCGGACATCCGAAGCGAACTCGCCCAAAGGCTGGGCGCCCGGGCGAGCTCCAGGCCGCCAGCCGACCTCGCCCAAGGGCTGGGCGCCCGGGCGAGCTCCAGGCCGCCGGCCGAGCTCGCCAAAGGGCTGGGCGCCCGGGCGAGCTCCAGGCCGCCGACGGAGCTCGCCCAAGGGGCTGGGGTGCAGGGGGGTGAGGCCTTGGCCTCCGTCCGGAGTACCGCTTTTACCTCGCTCATAGCAAGCCCGGGGGGGGTGTAGATTTTTGCTTTGGGACGTAAGGAACAAAGCAACAATTGACCCCTTACTAGTATATTTCCAAGGTCAAGCCAAAATTAGCCACCAAGAGTCCAAAATCTCTAAAAAGCTTAAAAACATAAAACTGGCCCAGCGCCTGCCGAATGGACCCTACTCTGCGAATACGGGGTTGTACACCTACGTTTGGAAATTGATATGCTCCCTCTTTATTCCTCTCAAACCTTAACGCTCACTTGGACGCTTCAGTAAGCCCGGAAGAAGGCACAGAGGAACACTCTTGTGGACGTTCTCCTCCAAGCTTTGTGAGCTTAATTAGCTTCTTTTCCTCTTTCTTTGTACTCAAAGCTTGTAATAGAGAGGAGACATGCCACCCTCCGAGAAATTCCAAATACTTGAAAACAAAGGGAATAGTAGATTTTGGCCCGACACAGATCCGACCATGTAGTTTTTCATTTTTTTCCGTGTTTTTCACGTTCAAAAAATACTCATGTCGTCGCTGTTTGGTTTTCATTGAATGTTTGTGCTCTCGTCCAACTCAGAGCTAAGACGGTCCAATTCTCCGGATCAGGTGAAAATAGGGCGGCCCGCAACAATATATATTGCAACATCAAAATTGAAGAAACGACTCTCCACCGGCGGCCTTGGGTCTGCCGACTGGAGACATGCGACAATTCCTCAATCTTATATATCTAAGGGTGCAAAATATTATGTCTTTATAAAAAAAACACGGATTACTCTATCAAATTGCCATCAAATTGTAATTCTTTTTCGTTCCAACATTGATCTGTCACCGACCATAAAGCCGTAAGCGTGCGACAAGTTCTCAACCAGCAAATTTCATCAAGTTGCCACAACTGGTAATTTCTCAAATCGCATCGGCCATCTCATGGGCGCAACAACGTATGAGAGCCAAGCTCTTATAATATACACGCACACACATACACACGCATGCGCACACGCAATATTGACACACAAAAGCGTGCTAGTGCCCTAGGGCACAAAGTCCCCATATATATCATGGTATTCAAAATTTAAAAAAAAATTTATGCGACAAATTAGAAGAAAAAAAACAAATCAGTGAAGAAAATGACGTGTCTTAATAATTTAAGTTATAACTGTCAGCATCAGTAGAAGAATTATTAAATAAATAAATTATTAATTAATTAATTGGGTGGTGGGCCCAGCATTGAATGACCCGTTGTGTGGGCCCCGCGCGAAAATGCTCAATATCCTCGCTTTTTTGACTCGCCAGCTAGCAGTTGAAAATCTAGTTAAAGCCGGAAGCTTTTTATCACCTCATTCCTTCAAAGAATTCAACTTTGTAATCAATTTTATAGGCATGATATTTTTATTATTTCTGTAAAGTTTATTAATTACATTAATTTGTTTGGCTCCGTTTGGGGCTGCCGTGACGGTCGTGAACGCAGTGGTTATAAATTTTCGTTCTATTTTCTTAGTGACGGTCGTGGGCATTGTCATGCCAAACATACATTCAACGACAGTGGAGTTTTTGTCCGAACTAATCAAAGCAAAAATATTGCGCCAAATGAAGCTTATATATATGATGATGAGATCTGTCTCAATTTATAGGAATTCCGACTGCAAATGAAACCTTTTTTTCTTCTCTGTTTCTACTCCTACGTGTTTGAGAGCTTCACCAAAGGTCTTTTTCATCTTCGAAGACGTCTTTGAAGATCTTCAAACATTTCAAAGATCGCTCAAGAATCTCCACCCGCCGCGAAGCTTCCTCCCGCGAGACTAGCTTCCACACGTAAAAAATTTTAAATTCACATTATTTTATGTAAAGAAAATACGAAAAAATATTTCTAATCTATTTCTACATGATTTTTAAATTCACATTATTTTATATCAAATAAACACGTAAAAATTTTGGAGGGGACAGGCATGGCGCCCCAATGACCAACCACGGCATGCACATGACTTCGTCCCTATCAATTAATTAATAATTAAAACATCTTAAAATAAAACATTATCAATTAATTAACGCGGAGATTAGTTATATGTACAATCCCGTGTTCGTCGAGTGGGTCCACCAGGCCAGACGAGCGGACCAGGGCAACCTGCCCGCGCCAGAACAGTGTGCAGGCGAACTCAGAGCGGCCAGCTCGCTCTCGCCAAAGCTAAGTGGGCGAGCTGCGCGAGCTGGCCCACCCGGCCCGCACCCGCCCGGAGCTCGTCGAACGGAACTCGGCGTTCGTCGGACTCAATTTCTCCGGACTTCCTTCCAAAGTAACAGCTCAGAACGACCGGCTCGCTCTCGCCAAGGTCAGGCGAGCGAGCTGGCCCGCCCAGCCCGCTCATATTGTAAATATATAAAAGATAAGTATTATAATAAATTTAGGTTTTTAAAAGCAATATTTTATGTTTTAATTCATGCCTACTATTCTTATTTATAGTAGAGTAGCCAATTGATATGATGAATTACAATCTATAAATTAAATTAATCCTATTGGCATCTATATGAATTCAATACTAATCACATTTAAAAATGTTATTAAAATTTTGATGATTATGATTTTAAAAAAGTTATAATAGTTATGTACAAATAATAAAGTGAATACTAATGATGGTTCATTGTCGTTCGCTCACATTAGAGTTAGGCTTCGTTTGAAAGGACTTATTTTCACAGGTCAAGGGGTTACGATCGCATGAATCAGACCTTAATTATGGTCTGATACATGCGGTCGTAACCGCTTGACCGGTGAAAATAAGTCTCCCCAAACGGAGCCTTAATCTATATTAGAACTCGGCTCACGTTCAAAACTCTTTGCCCGCCCTAGTAGCCAACCAATTAAGATCTCCTCGCTCGCCGGTGTCAAAGAAGTCAATCCGACATCAAAATTAGAATAATTTTGACACGTCTCCCTAGTAATACTAAAAATATAGCGCGCTGCATTGTCGTCCATGCTGAAGTTGGTCGTGCAAACTCTCTCGAGTTTTGATTGTTGTCATCACCGACGTAGTCTGGGTCGGACCGTCTCTTACATAATTATAACTACCATCATGCATGAAACCATCATACACGCTACATCGAACCTTACTAGCAAAAACCGCTGACTAGCATAAAATGTGCTCAAAAGTGACTTAACCATCAGTTTCTAACTTGTCGATTTTGAATGACGACTCGATTTTTTTCGTGCGATGAGGAAACTTGACCTTAGATTCCCGATACCAATACAATCATAACCACTAGAATATAGACTAGAATCTTAAAATTTGATAGTATTCTCTAGATCTTTATTTAAGTTTTCAACGACACGAAATTTTCTAATGTGCGAGTACTATATCCTCAACACGACCTCTCATGTTTAGTTACACACAATTGCTTGAGTCTCTAGGTGTGAGGCAATAGAATGTTATTACAAACAATATGTAGCTACTTAAATAATCCTAATTTTAGATAAACTAATTACCCATTATGGCATTTAAGTAATCCCTAATGATATTAATGCAAATCAATGTATACTCTATGAAAAAAGTCTCTTGGTACTGCCGGGTTTCGAGGGCATCTAATACACGTTGGAAATACACGAAATTCCTATCAATGTCGTTGAAACGAACGGACCCCACAAGATTCATGTGAAACAAACAGGTCAAGAAATTTAGATTGAATCAGCTGCAACGAAACAATGAAATCGGTGCTGTTCAAGGAGGTGATTGTCGATGACCGGATACAAAGACGATACGTGCTTCTCTATCAGTATCCGCGCGAATGCATGAAATTTCGATATAGTCCATCCAGCTGTCTCGCGGAAGGAAGAAGATCGCGAATCTCTGCAACGAATGTATTGGATTCATCTCTTCAGAGGCTGTGTTTCAGTCTAGTGAAGCTGCACACGTACACAAAAAGATGGCCTCTAGTCTAAATGGGCTCAAGTTAAATATAGGCCCAATAAAACCTAGCCCAATAAAAAAATTCCACTCAAACATAGCAAAGTCTTAATTGGGTTTTCAAACAAATACAAATTGGGTTTGCAGGCCCAGTAAAGGCTAGCCCAGCCCAACATAGATACACACTCCACTAAGGCCCGTATAAATAACTTTATTGGGTTTCTTCGGGAAAAATCAAATTCTTCGCACGTGTCATTTCGAATGTCATTAATTAATTTTAACTAAAACACGTGTTTAAATTTATAATAATGCTAATTATTAAGTTTATTATAGGTGATTGTTAACCGCAACCCGCTATTGGCTAGTCGCACCCCAAAATCGGTTAACTTTTCGCGCCTTTTCGAAATACGCCTTGTACATGCAATTTCAGGAAAAGTGTTCGTGTTGAACACTTTTCCTGAAATTGCATGTACAAGACGTATTTCTGAAAGACGTAAAACTTGAGCATATTTCCAAAGTACGCCCTTATTATAAGCAAACTAGCACGAGGGAGACTAGCAACGGTGGTATCTCTGGCTCCGCCGCTCACCGTCTCTCATGAGCGGCGTGCCCGGCGACCGCATCCACGGCCTTCGCTCGATGTTTGTCAGTCATTGGAGGAGAAGGTTGAAGGCTGTGTTATTGCCGCACACCGCACATGTGTTTGTGCGCACGTGTATGCGAGTAGAAGTTTGAGAGTCCTCCACATTCAAGAACAAATCTTCGAAAGCTATTTATTCACCGCCCCACGGGCAGAATGTTATTCACATCACAAGAGACTATTGTTCTCCCGGATGATGTGCCCGCCCAAAAGGTATTCACCCAATACAAACTCCACAAGCCGCAATGATCACTTTCTTTGTGCCACAATAGCGGCAGTGTTGTTAAGTTGGTTTTGAACTTTCAAATCCACATGTTTCACCATCTCCACCTACCAGCTGCCAATTCGGACTTTTCTCCAAGCTGTGCATGTGCTTTGAAGGGGCGCATGCGATGAAGCTTTTTGGAAAGAGGAAAAGGCATGTGAAATGACTCTATAAAAGAGGAGGATGACAAGCTATGAAGATGACACCACAAGCCAAACCAAAGAGAGGTAAAGCCTTGAGTAGGAGAGCGATAGTGCACGACCTAAGGCGACGATGGATGTCGACATCCGGTTGCGGGCTGCATCGACAACATAGAGCGAAAGCGTGGGCGTAGTGGCAAGACATTAGATTCGCAAGCTGCGGCAAGGTGCGCGGTGCTCGATGGTTGCATGCTCGTAGGCGATGGTGGTTGTGCACAAGTGGTGACGTTGACGGGCTGCACATTCGCAAAAAGGTCAAGTCTCACTTGAATCTCTTCTCGGTGGCGGTGATGGCGGTGGTTGGTCGTCTGACGACGACGAAAGTTCGTTCTGGTACAAATTGTGTGCATGCGTTTTACGGATTGCAGTCAAGTTTATATTACTCCTGCAGATTTTCGTAGTTCGAGATTTTCTGTAATATAATTTCGAATTTGTATTTCTTAATTTTGTGTACTTACTAATTTTATTGTGTAATAAATTGTGCAAAGTACGCATTTTCTTATGGCTCTGTATTTAATTGTTTATGAAGATTGCACTTCCGCGACCGGAAACCCCAACAAGTATGACATACGTATGACAGACAACGACTAAGCAACAACCCCAGAAAGGTCATGAAGCCAAGTTGGAATCAAAACATAACAATCTTTAGCGACGAGTACTCTCAAAATTTCTTCACCACGTATAATAACGAGCTATCCATGCCGACGAGCTGTCCATGCAGGCTGCGGCATGGAGCACACATTGAGAAATGTCGGCGGCCGAACTTCTCCATGCATGCAAGAAAACTACGAGGAATCACATTCTTCCTCCTCGAAAAATCAGAGGGCTTCAAATTTTTGGAACCTCGAAGAAGTCATAGGCGATGTTTCTTCCCAAATGGAGAGAATCTCCATCTGACCAGGAGAACAACGCTTCACTTTTGCCTGAACGTCGACGGTCGTCACTCTGGGATAGAGGCTCAGTTTGGGGATACTTATTTTCACCGGTCAAACGATTACGGATCTTCACACCTGAATTCCGCTTCAAACCGCTAATTTTTGTGTTGGGTGCAATTTTTTTTTTAAAATTGCTTTAAGGAAATAAAAAAAACAAAATACAAAATCAAAAGAATGTTATTTTAAATTTTTATTTATTTTGATATATTATATATAGTATATACATAACTATATAGTTTATATACTTTATATGTATATTTTAATTTCACCTCTTTTTGTCCGCAAATTATAAATGCTCACATGCAGCTGCGGCGCCTTTCAATTATATAATAATAAATAAATATAAACGATTTATTTAACAAATTGTAATCTAAATAAATTAAATTATTTCTCAATAATATAATTATGCATGGAAGTAATGTATACCCAAGTGGTTGTCATAAAAGTAGTTGGGGTCCATAATTAACATGCCCAATAATAGCAGCTGGGGTCCACAAGCCCACCTCTAGTTAGGGTTTTTATGTGGTGGTGCCATTGAAGATAAGTCGCATTTGGACAAAAGACACGAGATTGGGCACGTAGAAGAAGATTTTTCGTTGTCTCTCGGCAAATTCGGATCATACGGTGATTGCTCGCGCAATAGGGTTTGCGCGGGAACGTGCGGGGCATCAACTTGTTCTGGATTGCCATATATTCTCTTCGTCGGAAAGTCACGTGGTTGATGACAATTAGTCGAGAGATGGTCCGTTTGTTCGACAATTTCGCTCCAACATGAAAATGTTATCGCACGGAGATGTGGCAAATGTTATCATATACAACGAAGGCATTTGACGGACAAGTGTAGAAATAACTAAGGCTTTGTTTGGGACGACGTGTCGGTCGGAAAAACTATATTCTCATTGTCATCACTGCGTTGGAGACGCTTGGTTTACAAGTTGTGGAAAATGTGTGTCAAAAAGATGTTTTTGGAGCTTTTTGAAAAGCGGAGAACCCTCCCATTTTCAGAAAAAGTAGAACGAGTTTTTCTCTTTCTCATGCTTCTCTATCGATAGACCAACATTCCTCTGTCTTCTCCGACTGCTTTTTTTGACACCTCTAATAACGCCGCTGATTTTCCGATGCAAATAACCTCTAATAACACCTCTAATAACTAGTTCAAAGAACGCAGTCTCTGAATTTATTCTCGTCGTCTTGCCAAATAATTTCTATGCCAACATCGTTTTCAAAGACAACTCCGGGTTCAATGCAATTTCTCAACCGTCGTCAGTAACCGACGTCGAACTTTTCAATTAAATATTAATTAATTTAATTCATGTGATTTAGCTATTTGCAGGAAAATCCATAACATTATCATTAATTAATTTGTACGAGAAAGTGACAGTGATGCCGTGCTATATTTCTTTTATTTTTTCTAATTTATAATTATATAATATAAAGTCAAATCTCTATTTATTTCTCAATTTTGACCTTTATATTAGAGAAGTTAGAAAGGTTTAATATACAATTTTAATATTCTTATGCTTATATATATTACTCAAAGTTTTATACACTCGCACACGAAAGTACATGGTGGCCTCCCATATTCTGTGCGACAGTATCTCAACCACGATATTGTTCCGATCAAAAATAAGGAGAGACCTTAATCATAAAATCTCTAGGATAAAGAATTTGTTGCAGATCGCTCGAACGCTCACACAGATTGATCAAATTGGATCATCAAGATCTTGTTGTATAGTACAAGTAAAAATCCCGTTGTCAGCTCTCTTTGACTGTTTATGCGCTTGACTTGCTCTCAAGCCTAAACAATCCGATTAGACTATTTTGTGTGAACGTTTGAGCAATCTGTAACAAAAATTGCTTCTGCTTCATTATTTTCTTGTGTTCTTTTCTTGTTTTTTCTTTTGAACTTGTAATTCGTCGAGATCAGCGATGACTGGGGACGACTTAGAAGATCTCACCCACCTGGGGCGAGTAGAGGAGATCTCGCCACCTGGGTCGAGTGCAGGAGATCACGCCCACCCGAGGTGAGTGCGGGAGATCTCACCCAGGTGGAGTGGAGTCAGATTTTTACCTCATCTCAAACAATTTAGGCTTGTGAATATCACTTCGGCTAAGACGAGAGTGACTTTTTTTAGATCATACCCACCTCCCCTTGTATTTATTTATAAATAGGACCTCAATACACAAATATAAGACCCCCCCCCCCCCCCTCATGGTGGGTGTGTACAACCTCGGGCTCACAGGAGGGAACCCAGCAGAGAGGGAATTAGAAGAATCCTCAAAAGGAGACAAGGCCCTAGGCGAGAGGGGCCCGACGCAAAGACCACTCGCACTAAGCGAGAGGGGCCTAAAAGCTGGGTCCACTCGCAATGGGCGAGAGGAGCCCAAAAGCTGGGTCCACTCGCAATAGGCGAGAGGAGCCCAAAAGAGGGTCTACTCGCAATAGGCGAGAGGAGCCAAAACGTGGGTCCATTCGCCTGGCGGGTGGGGGTCAAAGGAAGATTGTCTATATGTCGTCTGAGGGTCTCGCCCGCGAGGTAATCCTTTTCAGCCGCAAGGTGGTCCTCTCGCCAAGCATCGGGTCGGCAGGAAGAGATAAGGCCGGTTCAGCAATTGGGTGGGGACCGGCTCACTTAGCAAGCGGTTCATCCTTTTTGGCCTTTTTACTCTTTTACCCTCGGTGGTCTGCTCATAGCCCTTCAGAACAGCGGAGTTTGGCTATTGGCAGACCCAACCCAGGGTATTCAGGTAATTTCACAGATGCTTGTTTTGGTTATTTGCAGTTCAAATCCTGAAGCCTATAAATAGACCGGTAAGGTGTCTGAGAAGAGGAGATGTGGAACCTTCTTTTTCCTTCTCACTCAGGCACCTAGCTCAGCATTGGCTAGGGAGGGGAAGGATTCTAGTCCTTCCGGGTGAGCGGTGGGACCTCCGAGCTGAAGCTCCCGGTCTGTTCCTGTCTTGTTGGGAGCGTGGTTCAAAGAAAGTAAGCGTGGGTTGCAGCCTTAGATCCGAGCTTTTAGGAGAAACTAGTTCTTTCTGGTTTCAACATTTTTGGTGCGGTGAGCGTGGATCGCAGCCTGCGTCGAAGAACTTTGGATCATCTCATGGCAGGAGATCTGGGAGGAGGAGATGAGGGCGGAGGAAACGAGGGCGGGTCCCAGAACCCAGGAGGATACGTTGGGAGAGAAGAATTCATGGCGTCCATCGGGGGCATCATGGGGATGTTGCAGCAGATCTCGCAGCGAGGCGAGTGCGTGACCCCTCTATCACAGGGGCCGAGCCTCTTACCTCCGGAAGGAGCCGTCTCGGCAAGGATAGGCGAGGATGCGCCAGGAGGGCGGCCTGGAAAGGAGAAGGTGGTGGAGGGAAGCGGGCGAGATCTGGCAGGAAGGGAGTTGTTCCCCAGCCCGGCGAGCGCCGTCTCGCCGGTAGATCTCGTGGCGCGAGTAGAGACGGCGAGACCCCTGGCGAGAGGGTCCCCCTTTTGCGAACTGGTTCTTTCGGCTCCCGTCCCGGAGGGGTTCCGCGAGCCTGAGATGGTTTATTATGTGGGGAAGGATGATCCCCTCCAACACTTGCAATGGTTCGAAGATGCGGTCTCCATCAGGCCGATGACGGATGCATTCAAGTGCCGCCTTTTCGCGATCACCTTGAAGGACAAGGCTCGGGACTGGTTTCATCAACTCCCAGCAGGGTCGATATATGGTTTTGAAGATTTGAGTAGGAGCTTCCAGTTGCGCTTCTCGACTTCGAAGAAGAGGAAGAAAAATCCGGAGTCCATCTTCCTGATCAAGCAGAAGGCAGACGAGTCCCTAGCCCAGTACGTGGATCGCTTCCAAGAGGAAATCCTGGACATTCAGGAGGTGCCGGGATTTGCTCTCCAAATGGCCTTTACTGTGGGTCTCAGGGAAGGCTTCTTCAAAATGAGCCTCACCAGGAAGGCACCTTTATCATTTGAAGGGTTGATGGAGAAGGCAGCCAAGGAGATAGCGATGGAGGCAGCAAACCCGGCTTTTGCCAAGAAACTAGCAAGGCTGACGGAGGTAGAGTCCAGAGAACCAGGAGGGGGGAGGCATCAAGAAGCAAGGAGAAGGGAGGAGCCAAGGGGGCCGGCACAGCAGGAGTTGGGCTGGAGGCAACCGGAAGGCCCAGTTCAAGGGCAATGGAGAGGTCTTCCCCCGGGGGGAAGGAACTACTACCATGGAGGAGCAGGAAGATTGCCACAGCTGGGGTGGAGACAGGGACCTAGGCCACTCCCACCCCCGCCCAGCAGGCTATGGCTATAGGCCGGGGAAGAGGAAGAGGAAGAGAGCGAGGAAGGGGAGGAGCAGGAGCAGGGAGGAGGAGGAATCACCAAGAAGGAAGGCAGGAGGAGGGAGTAACTATACCATTCTGTGACTTCCATGAGGAGGAAGGTCACGCGACAGCCACTTGTCCGGAATTTCTAGAGCTGAAGGGGAGAAGAGGAGCGGGAGAGCAGCAGCCACCGGCGCGGATAGTAGAAATGACCGGAGTAGGGGAGGAGGATAGATGTGTAGATAGGTCAGATGTGGGGGATAGAGGGGGAATCGGGGTGATTCATGGTGGGGTGGGAATCGAGGCTACCCGAAAGGCCAGCCTTCATACAATGTACCGTCGAGGTGTCGCCTCGACGTCGCAAGCCCCGCCTCTGGACGAGAAGATCACCTTCTCCAGGAAAGACTTGCCGGATCACGAAGACCCGTTCTGCGATGCGCTGGTGATTCGGACGGCTATCGAAGGTTTCACGGTATCAAGGATCTTGGTGGACAATGGAAGCTCGGTTAATGTTATCTTCAAAAAGGCATTCAATGAGATGAGGGTGGAAGCCAGGAGGGTGTTAGCAGCGGATGGACCGCTGTTCGGATTCTCAGGAGAAAGGAAAGAAGTAGAGGGGGGAGTCGGTCTCCAGGTAACCATGGAAGGGCTGTCCAGGAACTGCCGCTTTGTGATAGTGGACGCTCCCAGCAGTTACAACGCCATCTTCGGGCGCCCTTTGATTAGTGCCTTTAGGTGCGTACCATCATCATTTCATCAATGTTTGAAACTCAATTCAGGAGGGACCCAGATCAGGGTGAGAGGAGATCCGAAGGCGGCCCGGGAATGTTATGTGACAGCAGTAAACACTATCTCATGGAGGGGGGATGCGGAAGAGTTAGAAAGAAGACTGGAACGGGTGGAACAAGAGGAGAGTAGAGTTGAGGAGCTGGGAGGTGGCACTGCGGAGGAGCCAGTCATGGCAGGGGAGTCAAGGGTCGGAAGAGAAGGGGAAGAGGAGAGTAGAGTTGAGGAGCTGAGAGGTGGCATTGCGGAGGAGCCAGGCATGGCAGGGGAGTCAAGGGTCGGAAGAGAAGGGAAAGAGGAGAGAGGAAGAAAAAGAAAAAAAGGAGAGATGGAAGAGTCAGTGCTAGGAGGAGGCCCGGTGCGGGTGGAGGAGAGGTTCGTAGAGAAAGTAGGCATGGCAGTAGAGAAAAAAAAGGGTGGAGAGCAAGAGCTCGGAAACCAGGAGGAAGGGCTGGGAGAGGAAGAGGAGATTCCAAAAGATCAGGAGGAAGAAGAAGAGCCCTCGAGGCCGAGGGCTGCAGTCGAGCTACAGGAGGTGGTCATCCGAACAAAAGAAGGAAGAAAAGAAAAGATCAAAATCAGCGGAGAGCTTGGCCTTGAGGATCAGGAGGAGATCCGAAAGTGCGTACAGGAAAACATTGATATCTTTGCTTGGAGCGCGGCTGACATGCCAGGGATTGACGCAGATGTGGCATGCCATCATCTCAACCTTGACCCCACGATTCGTCCCGTCCAGCAGAAGAAAAGGGCCATCGCTTCCAGGATGGCCAAGCCTATCAGGGAGGAAGTGGAAAAGCTGCTCCAGGCGGGGTTCATATCCGCAAACAAGTATCCGGGGTGGGTGAGCAATGTTGTGATGGTAGAGAAGGGGGAAGGGAAGTGGAGAATGTGTATTGACTTCTCTCTTTTGAATAAAGCATGTCCCAAGGATTGTTACCCTTTGCCTCGAATCGACGCGCTGGTTGATTCAGCCGTCGGTTTTTCACTAATGAGTTTTTTAGATGCCTTTTCAGGATACCATCAAATACGCATGCACCCACCGGACATCAAGGATGTCACCTTTATCACCGAGGATGGATGCTTCAGCTATAACATGATGCCTTTTGGGTTGAAGAATGCGGGGGAGACCTACCAACGGATGATGGACCGGATCTTCCGAGAACAAAAGGGACGGAACCTCGAAGTCTACGTAGACGACTTGATGATCAAGAGCCAAGATCTCAAGTCTCATATTGCGGATCTGGAAGAAACGTTTGCAACGGTAAGGAAGTACAAGATGAGGCTTAATCCGCTGAAGTGCGTATTCGGGGCCTGTAGGGGAAAGTTTTTAGGACATCTCCTCACCCCATCAGGAGTAGAGCCTAACCCGGATAAGGTAAGGGCTATCCTAGAACTAGAGTCTCCAACGAATACCAAAGAGGTCCAGCGTCTTACCGGCAAGTTGGCGGGGCTCAGCAGATTCCTTTCCAGGGCAGGAGAGAGGTGCTCACCTTTCTTTCGGACATTGAGGGGGGGAAAGAAATTCGAGTGGACCTCCGAGTGCGAGAATGCCTTTCTAGCCTTGAAGCAGCAGCTCACCAAGGCACCGCTACTCCAAGGTCCGAGAGAAGGAGAGATTCTATTCTTGTACCTAGGGGTAGGGGCAGGGGCAGTGAGTTCGGTCCTCGTGCGGGAAGAAGGTAAAAAGCAATTCCCGATTTACTATGTAAGTAGAGTCCTCAAAAAGGCAGAACTAAAGTATCATATCCTAGAGAAGCTAGCCTTTGCCCTCGTTACCTCAGCCCGAAAGCTCAGGCCATATTTTCAGGCCCATTCCATCCAGATTGTGACGGACCACCCTCTCCGCCGTATTTTGGAAGGGGTAGAGCACTCTGGGAGATTAGCTAAATGGTCAATAGAACTCAGTGAGTTTGACCTTTCTTATATTCCTCGGTTAGCTATCAAGGCGCAAGCTGTAGCAGATTTCTTGGTGGATTACACGGTGGAGGTCAAGGAGGCCGAGACGTCTCCCATAGTAGCTTGGGAGATGCTAGTAGATGGGGCCTCGGGTAAGAATTCTTTTGGAGGAGGGATGGTTTTGATAAGTCCGGAGGGAACACGGATCGAACAGGCCCTGAAGGTTCATTTCATCCTCACTAACAATCAAGCGGAGTACGAGGCCATTATAGCAGGGCTGAAGTTTGCTCGTGAGCTCGGTATACAAGATATTAAGGTCTCCACGGATTCAATGATAGTGGCAAGGCATATAAAAGGAGAATTTGAGGTAAGAGAGCCCACCCTCCAGTTGTACTTAACAAAGGTAAAAAGAATCATTGGGCAGTTCCGCAGTTTCTCAGTTCAACACGTCCCAAGGGAAGAAAATATTCGGGCAGACCTGCTCGCCAAGCACGGTCCTCGGGCCGGAGGAACCATGACAGAGCTCTTTAGACCCTCCATCGAGGAGGGAGAATTGATGGAAGTAGATCAGCAGAGGTCCTGGATGGATCCATTTACCACCTACTTGACGACGGGACGTCTGCCCGAGGGAGAGCTCGAGAAGAAGCAAGTCAGATACAAGTCGGCGTACTACCTGCTGAAAGAAGGGATCTTGTACCGTAAGACGTTGTCGGGGCTGTTGGCTCGATGCGTGTCCGAGAAGGAGGTCGCGAGGGTGCTGGAAGAAATTCACTCTGGAGAATGCGGCAGCCATTCCGGGAGTCGGACCTTGGAAGGAAGGGTGTTGAGGCAAGGCTATTTCTGGCCCGCCCTCAGGAAGGATGCCGAGGAATTCGCAAGGAAGTGCGGAAAGTGCCAGGAGTTTGCCCCTCTTCAGCTCCTCCCGGCCCAAAGGTTGCGCATGATCACAGCTCCATGGCCCTTCGCCATATGGGGGCTAGATCTGGTGGGTCCATTCCCTCAAGCCAGTGGCCAGAGGAGGTTCCTGCTGGTCATGGTAGACTATTTCTCAAAATGGCTGGAGGTGAAGGCTTTGGCGAAGGTAACGTCTCAAGTGGTCAAAAGCTTCGTATGGGGGGAAATCATCTGTAGGCATGGGCTCCCTCTGGCCATTGTCACGGATAACGGACCGCAGTTTGTCAGCAGAGAGTTCGTAGATTTCTGTATACAACTAGGTATAGACCTACGGTTTGCTTCAGTGCATCATCCTCGAAGCAATGGGCAGGTGGAAGCCGCGAATAAGGTCATCGTGAACCTCTTAAAGAAAAAGGTGGAAAACTTGAGGGGAAGTTGGGTGGAGCAGCTCCCCTCCGTCCTCTGGGCCTTAAGGACCACGCCAAGTTCCGCCACGGGGGAGACACCGTTCAAACTTTCCTATGGCTCTGAGGCCGTCATACCTGTTGAGTTCGAGGTTGAGTCACCTAGAGTAGCCGTGGCAAGGAAGGGAGATGAGAAGTGGCTGGTAGATAATGACGAAGAGCAAAGGCTCTCCCTCGACTTGGTGGAGGAGCTTAGAGAGCTGGCATCTATCCGACAGGAGGAGGTCAAGCGCCGGATGTCAAGATATTTTGATAAGCACGTCAGAGTCAAGCAGTTTGAGAAGGGAGACTTGGTCCTCAAGAAAGTGGATGCAGCAAGGAGAGGGGCTTCGGTAGGGAAGCTCAACCCCAACTGGGAAGGTCCTTTTATTGTAAAAGAGGTCTTGAAATCAGGAGGGTATCACCTCCAAGATGTGGACGGGACACCCCTAGATCGCGCCCGAAGCGGCGACGACCTAAAGCGTTTCTATCCTTAATACTTTTGTTCATGTTCATTATCTATGCGGAATGAGGTGTGGTTTCCTTTGTTTTTTCTCTCTCACTTTTCAATGTTAGCCAACCTGGCAAGGCCTTCTGGTACCGCCATACAGTTTCAAATAGCTGTCTCCTCAAAGCAGGAAGATTTTATTTTGGAGAGGAGACCCCGAGAAGGCCCGCTGTCCAGGCTACCATCGAGCTGGCAGGTCTGTAGGCTCACTCGGTGGTTGGAGTTGGTTTTGGAGAGGAGACCCCGAGAAGACCCGCTGTCCAGGCTACCATCGAGCTGGCAGGTCTGTAGGCTCACTCGGTGGTTGGAGTTGGTTTTGGAGAGGAGACCCCGAGAAGACCCGCTGTCCAGGCTACCATCGAGCTGGCAGGTCTGTAGGCTCACTCGGTGGTTGGAGTTGGTTTTGGAGAGGAGACCCCGAGAAGACCCGCTGTCCAGGCTACCATCGAGCTGGCAGGTCTGTAGGCTCACTCGGTGGTTGGAGTTGGTTTTGGAGAGGAGACCCCGAGAAGACCCGCTGTCCAGGCTACCATCGAGCTGGCAGGTCTGTAGGCTCACTCGGTGGTTGGAGTTGGTTTTGGAGAGGAGACCCCGAGAAGACCCGCTGTCCAGGCTACCATCGAGCTGGCAGGTCTGTAGGCTCACTCGGTGGTTGGAGTTGGTTTTGGAGAGGAGACCCCGAGAAGACCCGCTGTCCAGGCTACCATCGAGCTGGCAGGTCTGTAGGCTCACTCGGTGGTTGGAGTTGGTTTTGGAGAGGAGACCCCGAGAAGACCCGCTGTCCAGGCTACCATCGAGCTGGCAGGTCTGTAGGCTCACTCGGTGGTTGGAGTTGGTTTTGGAGAGGAGACCCCGAGAAGACCCGCTGTCCAGGCTACCATCGAGCTGGCAGGTCTGTAGGCTCACTCGGTGGTTGGAGTTAGTTTTGGAGAGGAGACCCCGAGAAGACCCGCTGTCCAGGCTACCATCGAGCTGGCAGGTCTGTAGGCTCACTCGGTGGTTGGAGTTGGTTTTGGAGAGGAGACCCCGAGAAGACCCGCTGTCCAGGCTACCATCGAGCTGGCAGGTCTGTAGGCTCACTCGGTGGTTGGAGTTGGTTTTGGAGAGGAGACCCCGAGAAGACCCGCTGTCCAGGCTACCATCGAGCTGGCAGGTCTGTAGGCTCACTCGGTGGTTGGAGTTGGTTTTGGAGAGGATACCCCGAGAAGACCCGCTGTCCAGGCTACCATCGAGCTGGCAGGTCTGTAGGCTCACTCGGCGGTTGGAGTTGGTTTTGGAGAGGAGACCCCGAGAAGACCCGCTACCCGGGCTATCATCGAGCTGACAGGTCGGTAGGCTCACTCAGAGGTTAGGTAAAGGGGCAGCATATGGATGAAAGTCTCATAATTTGATCAAAAGCAAGATCCTTGTCCCAAAGGAAGAAGAGGAGGAAGGAGTCGGTCCCTCAAGATCCTCTCGCGCCAAGGGTGCCCAGGGGCAAGGCGGGTGGAAGGGTACATGGCTATTCGCACCTAGAGTAAGGGGTCTGCTCTTCGGCCAAAGGGCGAGAAGAGGAGTACCTTCGTCTCGCAAGCGAAATCAAGCATAATAACGATTCGAGACCCACTCGCGCCTGGGGTGTCCAGAGATAAGGCGAGAGGGAGTGATACGTCCCCGCGCAAGAGCACTGAGGGCCCGCCCACTCGCGCCACAAGTAAAGCTAACCCCTCCATCGATAGGCGAGACAAGTCGTGATCTTGTTCCGCAAAGTGAAGAGAGGGTAGGCATACAGGAGAGATGAAAAGAAGGGCCTTAAAAATAAAATATATATGTGTCATTCACAAAGAGAGGCCGTAATACAAAAATGCCTCAGCGACAAGTATCCAAAAGAGAAAAAGGGGGGGAGAAGAGGAGTATACACAAAAAGAAAAACACTGTAAAATAAATCCTCTATCCTTCCGCGCTGGAGGACGGGCCGTCTTCCTCCTCGCCATAAATCTCGGGTACCAGGTCGCGGGCAGTGACTTCCTCGCAGCCTTCCCTGATAACTTCCATCTCCTTCATCATCTTCACGATTAGTTCGGCGGTCCGGATATTGGCGTCTTTGCAGAGCCCCGTGACCTCGGCATGAGAGTAATAAGAGGGAGGAGGTTGAGGAATCACCACGCGAGAAGGCGAGAGGGCAGCCTCCTGAAGTCGAGTGATCTCGGACTCCATGCTTTTAACCTCCCCTTCCAGAGTAGCTATGCGCGAGTGCATCCTGTCGGCCGTCTCGGCATCCTGCGAGAGGTTTATTCATTAGGGGAAGTTGAAGGTGAACAAAGAAAGGGAAGGAATTGAGAATGGGGAACTCACCACACCACCCCGAGCTTTGGCGAGAAGGTTTTCGGCCACGGCCAACCGTTTCTCAAGATCCGTAGACTTCTCGCGCTCTGCCGCCAGGCTCGCCTCTGAATCCCTCCAGCTCTTATTATTGTAAATCAGACGGCGTGAGACCTGGTGCGATAGCTCTAGCGAGCGCATCTGGGATTGCGCGGCCCTTAGGATCAAATCCCGCGAGGGGGGCTCAGCGGCAGCTTCTCGCTCTGCGCCTCCATAAAGGCCAAAGCCCAGAGAGAATGCATGAGCCGTAGGTTGGTCTCGCTCCATCCAGGGAGGAAGGAGGGTAGAGATAGAGACCCGGTTCGCCTCCTTGTCCCATATCAGGGTTGGCTCACCGGCAGCATCCGGGATCGCTGGGCCCATATTGAAGTTCAGATGAGTGGAGGGAGCCGGGCGGCTGGAAGAGCCCACCTCGCGAGTAGGAGATTTCGGGGGGATGTTGTCAGCAAGAGAATCAGGTTGACCCGCCCCGCCAATCGGCGAGACGGTCCGCTGATCAAGAAGCCGAGAAGGGGATTGGGGAGATTGAGAACCCAGAGAGATGGGGGATAAGGATCCCGACACATCTACCATCTCGGCAGGAACTTGCTTCGCCTTTCCAGAGGGAAGAGGCGCTCCTTTCTTGACCTTTGCTTTCTTCGAAGGACTCTGGCGAGACGGGGCGGAGCCTCCTGCAGGCCTTTTCTTCAGGGAGAGGGGTAGGTTTTCTCTCGCCGCCTCAGCTGCCATCGTGGCGAAGGCGACGTCTTTGGAAGGTTTGATGCTGCTTTTATAAGGCGGGCGAACGTGAACATTTCTTTCTCCTGGAAACGGCGAGACGATGCGTTTATAAAAGCTATTCGTTAGACCTAGACGAAAATAAAGGGCCCCAGCATTTACCTTCGCCTGGAAGCACAGGAAGGAGGGAGTCGAGGCCGCGCCTCAGGAACTGAACCTCGAAGTTCTTGCCGATGAAGAAGTCACAAAGAAGCTTGTCCGTGCCACTAACCTGGGGAGTGGTATAGAACACCTCGGCTGGCGACACAGGCGCCAGCGGAATGCCACCCATGTTGCCGCGGATGAAGACGAAGCGAGTAATCCAATGATGATTCTTGTTAGGCGTCTCGCAAACCTTGAGACCCTGCCCCGTGAAATAGGAAACGCCGTCGGCATTGGCATGGTAGACAAAAAGCTTGCGGAAGGAGTTCAGGCTGAACTCGATTCGCTCCCGGCGCATGTAGCAGGCGAAGGCAACGAGTACAGAGATGGCGTTTGGGTTCAGCTGCGCAGGAACAGTCCCGAAGTATTTGAGAACCTGTTTCACTTCTGGCCAGAGGGGCAACCTCAGCCCCGCTTCGAAATGCGGGACGGGGAAGACGAGTTCACCGGGATAGAAAGTGTTGATTGACTCGCCCACTTTTGGAGGGCGGGACTCAAAACCTTCCGGCAAGAAATCGCGAGTAAAGGCGTTGTAGTCCTCCTCGGAAATCCGGCCGGGAGGAAAATCATGGTCACCAAACCGCCTCCCGCATCGGCTTCGCCCCTCGCCTTCTTCAGCCTTCCTTTTCCCCATTCTGGACAGAGAGAGCGAAAAGGAGGATGCGAGAAGAACAGGCGAGACGAGGCACCAGCAGGATCAGTTCGCGAGAGAAGGGAGAGAGAGGTGAGGTTTAGGGCGCCGAGACAAATCAAGAGCATGATCCGGGCCCCAGGGATAGGGGGGTATTTATAGCCCGTTGAATAAAGAGAAAAATACGAAGAGGTGGAAAAAATATATAGTGTAAAGGAAGGGGAAGAGTCGGCCGTCCTTCTCTCTCTCCTAGTCTCGATTGGTGTAGCCTAACGTAAGCCCCAAGCCGGGGACGAGGCAGTATCATAAAAAATACAATAAAAATAAAAAGAGAGTAGTGATTTAAGCACAGATACAACGCGCGAGTCACAGAGTAGAAAAGCGCGGTACTAGAAGTAAAATTATCAAAGGAACTATTAAAAGAAGTTATTAAGCCGACCCATTCAGTAGATCCAAAGAGTTCGGGCGGTAGCCGCGAGAGGAAATGTTATTACAAAACAAAGAGCGGTACAAAGAAAATAAAGGCGTAGGGTGGCGCGAGGGATTCAATCCTTATGCCACCGCTAGCGCCCCCCACCGCGAGACCTCGCGCAGGGAGGACGGTGGGGGAGGTGAAAAGCACGAGCCGCATCCACGCCGCGACGCGCGAGACGGAGTTGTTGATCGACCTCGTTCAGAATCGCCTGGGGATCGGTCTCGTCTATCTCAATATCAGCATCAACTTCGGAGGTCAAGCGGGCAACCTCCACCTCTAGCCAATCAATCTGCCGGTCGGCCGTTTGCTTGTCTTTCTCCAACTCTTGAATCATGATCGCGTGTTTTCGGAACAACTCGGCCACCCTGCGCTTCATCGCCAGCGGATCCATAGGGTCGCCAAGGTAATCTTCTATCTCGTCCATGGGAGGAGGAGGCGAGGAGACCGCTCGCCTCGGGCGCTCCTCAGCAGGCGAGTCTTCGGCAGATGAGTCTACTCGCACATCTGCAAAGGCAAAAACAGAAGGAAAGACATAATAAAAGGTGGACGGCCAGAGAAGGCTAGAGCCAAGGGTAGGGGATTCCTAACCAGAGTGGCGAGAGGTCCCAGCGACATGGGAAGGCTCACCATTCTTCCCACCAAGAGTAGAAGGAGGAGTAGAAGGAGGAGGCGAGACAGGGTTTAGATGATGGCTGGCGAGATGAGTTTGTGTGCTACCAGACTGACCGAGGGGTGCGTGACTTTTCTGAAAACCAACAGCAAAAGGAGCAATGAAAGATAGATAACGAACAGATGAGGTATACAAGGACCTTACCTCCTTTTCTTGGAGAAGCGACGGTGTAGGAGGGATGCGTCTTTCCGGGGGATCCGGTAAGAGTCCTCCCGACGGGGGAGCCAGATCGGTTGTTCTCGCCTTCTTTGGGCGAGAAGACGAGGGCGGAGGTGAAGAAAAAGTGCGAGCGGGAATTAGGTTCAAGGCAGCCGCACTCGCCTTGTTCCGCTGGCGCACCAACGCGATACGATCGCGAAAGCTTTTGCTAAGAGACATGGCAGCAGGGTAGATGTAGCGGTAACAAAGAAAGGAGGCCTGCTGCACTTGGGGAGGATCCCAATATTTATAGACTCGTGGGGGGGGGGGGGGAATCTCACCCGAAAAAGATTCCGCTTTAAAGTCGCTGAGGTGACGTGAGCCTCGGTTGGACTTTTCTTTTCGGGCTTAGACAACCCCGAAAAGAGCGGGGATTGTGTACAACCTCGGGCTCACAGGAGGGAACCCAGCAGAGAGGGAATTAGAAGAATCCTCAAAAGGAGACAAGGCCCTAGGCGAGAGGGGCCCGACGCAAAGACCACTCGCACTAAGCGAAAGGGGCCTAAAAGCTGGGTCCACTCGCAATGGGCGAGAGGAGCCCAAAAGCTGGGTCCACTCGCAATAGGCGAGAGGAGCCCAAAAGAGGGTCTACTCGCAATAGGCGAGAGGAGCCAAAACGTGGGTCCATTCGCCTGGCGGGTGGGGGTCAAAGGAAGATTGTCTATATGTCGTCTGAGGGTCTCGCCCGCGAGGTAATCCTTTTCAGCCGCAAGGTGGTCCTCTCGCCAAGCATCGGGTCGGCAGGAAGAGATAAGGCCGGTTCAGCAATTGGGTGGGGACCGGCTCACTTAGCAAGCGGTTCATCCTTTTTGGCCTTTTTACTCTTTTACCCTCGGTGGTCTGCTCATAGCCCTTCAGAACAGCGGAGTTTGGCTGTTGGCAGACCCAACCCAGGGTATTCAGGTAATTTCACAGATGCTTGTTTTGGTTATTTGCAGTTCAAATCCTGAAGCCTATAAATAGACCGGTAAGGTGTCTGAGAAGAGGAGATGTGGAACCTTCTTTTTCCTTCTCACTCAGGCACCTAGCTCAGCATTGGCTAGGGAGGGGAATGATTCTAGTCCTTCCGGGTGAGCGGTGGGACCTCCGAGCTGAAGCTCCCGGTCTGTTCCTTTAGGTGTCTTGTTGGGAGCGTGGTTCAAAGAAAGTAAGCGTGGGTTGCAGCCTTAGATCCGAGCTTTTAGGAGAAACTAGTTCTTTCTGGTTTCAACAGGGTGAGTTCAGTGTTTGGCTAACTTGTGCCGAGCTCATCAATAGTTTTAGAGGGAAAAGTTTCTATAAACTTCCGGGTGTGTGACGGAACCTCCAGATCCGGAGCACAGGGACCACACATCTTGGTTCCAACAATTATAATATATTTTGTATTAGTATATACATATGAGTTAACTTGTGCAATTCAAAATTTTATCTTAATACTATGAAATATATATATATATATATATATATATATATATATATATTATATATATATATATATATATATAAAAAAATAAAGATATAGATTAAACAAACTCTAATTTAATGAAATCCATTTTTCTATTTTTAATATGGATTATTATTATTATTTTATTTTGAAAATTACTTATTAATTCTCTTTTTGCCCAAATAAAATAAAAAGTTGCTCCCCTTTTCAGCGGATATCCAACATCGTCGACTCCGCAAACCTTTCGCCTCTCTCATGCGAGTAACCCTACTCGCGCGCTGCTCCTCGCCGGCGAACGGCCGCCGCCGACGCGTCCGTCCCCTATCTTGAGCCGGAAAACCCAACGGAGATCAAACCCGGCGCTTGCGTCGGCCGTTAGGGTTTAAAATGTATAAGAACCAGCTGCAGGAGCTCGCTCAGAGGAGCTGCTTCTGCCTTCCGTCGTACATCTGCATACGAGAAGGGCCGGATCACGCGCCGAGGTTCAAAGCCACCGTTAACTTTAACGGCGAGGTCTTCGAGAGCCCCAGCTTCTGCACCACTCTCCGTCAGGCGGAGCACGCCGCCGCCGAGGTCGCTCTCAACGCCCTCTCCTCCCGCGGCCCTTCCCATTCCCTCGCCGCCAGGATCTTGGTATGCAAATCCAACGGATATTATTTTTTTCTTAAAATAATCACATTTTTTATGTGCTTTTGCCCCAAATTTTAGCTATTCTTGCTCTCTGCAAGAGAATATTTACTTGCTGTATATTCCACAAGTCTTTTAAATGTGTTAAATAAGCCTGTAGAATCAGGATACAGTGTCATTAATGGTTACTCTGGTTAAATTTGTAGTTCTAGCATGAGTTCATGTCTCTGAATGAAGGGGAGTTTCTATCTGTTTATGTACTCAAATTTTGGCTTTATGGCCTGCTGGGTTTCAATGTTCATTGTACAACTCATATTCGTCGATGGTGGACCCCCCAGAGCCAGGTCAGCAAGAGTCAAAGTCAACAAGTCAAGACAGAAGTCTGAGTCAACGCTCAAGACAGTAGAAGGTCTGGGCAAGTATGACGAGCTGCCCTCGTATATTCGCTAGGTAGGCGACTAGGTTGCTTACTCGCCCAACCTGAGCGAGCTCCCCTAAGAAGTCGCCTAGTCGTCGAGGGTGGGGGTATAAATAAGATCCCCCTTCCCCTTGGATTTGCCTATAAATAGGACCATATGGGTACGAGGAGAAGGACTTTGGAATCTCGCAAAAGATCTCGACTACCTCATTTCCTAGATTTCGAGCTGAGCCTTTGGATCATTTCTTCAGAGAGACAGGTCGCGAGTTAGCGACTATCTATCTTAGTCGTCGCCTTGACTTAGTCGCCAGCTAGAATCTACCTCGTACCCTGTTCGGCTATCTTTGGTTGTGGAGGAGAAGGTTCTTCTAAGCATCCAGGTACGTGGTGGGACCTCCCTTTCGCAGCGTCTGGGGTCCTTTTTGTTGCCTGATTGTTTTTGCGTCCTAGTCCGTTAGCCGTTGAGCCCGACCGTAGAATCAGTAACCTTAGACTGTCTTGATCTGAATTTTGGAGTAGAGAATTTTCTCGAATTCAACACTTTGGTGCGGTGAGCATGGATTGCAGCCAAGGAGAAAAGTTTCGCGAGTAAGCGAGATAGTGAATGAAGTCAAGAATGATGAGATAGTCGACAACTCGACATGAGTCAACAATTTCGCGAGAGGAAGCGACTTTGTGACAATGGTGGTGTTTGAAGAGTTTGCAAGGAGGATCGAGAGGAGAGCCTGGTTAGGTTCCCTCCTCGTCCCGATGTCACGGCGATCTCGCCTCGTCACGTAATACCGTCGGAGGAAGAAGCGCCACCCAGGAGACTAGGGAAGGAGCGAGCTAGAGAGGGGAAGAGCGACCAATGCAGTCGCGACACTATCCGGCGAACAGCCAGGGGATCAGGTTTCAAGATGCGGAACAGCCGGCGAGATATCGCGATACTCGTCAGGGTAGCGAGTATGATGAAGATACTCGCGAGTACGAAACTCACCATCGCCAAGGAGGGAGGAGCCCCTTCTGTGACGAGATCCTAGTGGCCCCAGTTCCTGAAGGCTTCAGAGAGCCCGTCCTGAACTACTACTCTGGCTGAGATAACCCGGTCAGACATCTTCAATGGTTCGAGGACGTGGTGTCAATCCGCAATATGACTGACGCTTTCAAATGCAGGCTCTTTTCCACCACCTTCAAGGGGAATGCGAGGGACTGGTTTCACCAATTGCCCGAAGGTTTCATCTACTACTTCGAGGACCTGCATCGGGGCATGATGATAAGGTTCGCGACGTCCAAGAAAAGAAAGGAGGCAACATCTCTCTTCAAGATCGTGCAAGGGCAGCACGAGAGCCTCGACCACTACATTGACCTTTTCCAGGAAGAGGTTCTGGAAGTCGAGGAAGTGGATGGCTTCACCCTAATGCTGGCCCTGAAGTTTGGCCTAAAGTTGGGCCTTTTAAGCCCGGAGATTTTGTCCAAGCCCCCGAGATTTTTCGAGTAGATGATCGAGAGGGCGAACACGTTCGTACAGGGGGAGGATAAAAATCCAAACTTCTTGGCAAGGCTTGATGGGGAAAACCTTGTGGGCAGGTGAAGATGAGGACCTTCGGAGGTGAGAGCCGGAGTAGTGCCAAGAAGGCAGGGAGAGCGGAGAAGAGAGTAGCCGAGGAGAAGGGAAGAGCCCAAGAGGGTGGAGGAGTAGAGGAGGTAGGAGAGGCCTCACAGGCAGGAAGAGAGGAGGCCTGCAGCGGCTCCAGAGAGAAGAGAGGAAGCACGACGATTCCAATATCCCGTGAATCGGCCCCTGTGGAGTCCACCAGGAAGGCTCCAGTACCAAAATCAGGAGAGGAGGAACGACCACCAGCCGGGAAGGAGGCAAGGAAGAGCTCAGGAAGAGGCGATGACCATTACCCGACAAGGGAATAAGCATCGCAGGTGGGTTCAGCTAGTGAGGAACCAAGCGGACGATATCCCCCTTTACTGCGATTTGCATCGAGTAGAGGGGCACGAGACTTTGACATGCCCAGACTTTTGGGAGGAAAGGAGGAGGTTGGAGGCAGGAGCGGGCCAAGCGGCGGAGAGGGAGCAGCCGAGGCAGGAGGTCCCCGCAAGACCGGTAGCGTTCCAAGCTCTGGGAAGGAGGTGGAACGAGGACCGGGTCGACCTGGGAGGTCGCGGAGAAGTGGTCCAAGGCCCGGGAAGAGGGCATGTAGGAGTAATCAACGAAGGAGCCTGGCTTGGAGCTTCCCGCAAGGGGAGTCTCCATCAGATTTACCGCAAGAGCGTTGCCTCGACCTCTCAAACGCCGCCACCGTTGGAGGAGAACACTTTCTCTGAGGAGGCCATGTTGGGGAATGAGAACCCCTTTCATGACGCCCTCATCATCCAAGCCATCTTCGAGGACTTCACAGTTGACCGAATCCTGACAGACAATGGGAGCTCGGTGAATGTCATTTTCAAGAGGACCTTCGCCGGGTTGCAGGTGGAAGCTTCCTGGATCCTCGCTGCGGACGGGCCCCTCTTTGGCTTCTCTGGAGAGACGAAAGAGGTGGTGGGAGGAGCTAATCTTCTAATAACCCTTGGAGGTACCTCAATCCGATGCAGGTTCGTCATCGTCGACGCACCAAACTGTTACAACGTCATCTTCGGAATACCACTCATCAACTACTTCAAGGCGGTTCCATCATCGTACCACCAGTGCTTGAAGTACTGCTGGGGGGATCGGTCCGGGTTGTTAAAGATCGGAGGGTCCCCTGATACTGGAAGGGAAGATGGAGATGGCCGCATGTTTGCAAGAGAATGTGGACATTTTCGCTTGGAGTGTCGCGGAGATGCCAGGAATCGATGCAGAGGTTGTCTGTCATCGCCTCAATCTGGATCCCAAAATTGCCCCCGTCCGTCAGAAGCAGAGGAAAAGTGTCGCCGTGCTGGCCGAACCGATCCGGGAGGAAGTGAAGAAGCTGCTGGAGGCTGTATCCAGCCTGGGTCTCCAATGTTGTAATGGTCAAGAAAGCCGGAGGGGGCTGAAGACTATGTATTGACTTTTCAATGTTGAATAAAGCTTGCCCGTAGGATTGTTACTCCTTGCCTCAAATCGACGTGATGGTTGATTCCGCCGTCGGGTTTCCTGTTATGAGTTTCCTTGATGCTTTTTCAGGGTATCATCAGATCCGGATGCATTCCCCCGACTGCCACGACATCTCCTTCATCACTAGCGACGGCCGCTACAACTACAAGATGATGTCCTTTGGGCTTAAGAACGTAGAGACGACCTACCAAAGAATGATGGATCAAGTCTTCAAGGAGCAAAATGGGCGAAATCTAGAAGTTGTTACATGTAAGAGGAGCTGAATGGGGGCCAAAGTTGTATGAGGTGCATAGTGGGTCAAACTTATAGCTATTCTTGCTCTTTGCAAGTGAATATTTGCTTGCTCTACATTCCACAAGTCTTTTAAATGTGTTAAATACACATGTAGAATCAAGATATAGTGACATTAATGGTTACTCTGGTTAGATTTGTAGTTATACATTTCCATTTCTTTTCCTTTTTAGTAGGAGCATGAGTTCATTATCTCTGAATGAAGGGGAGTTACTTTCTATCTGTTTATTTATTCAAATATTTTCTTTATGGCCTGCTGGATTTCAATGTTTATGTTGATGAAGTGAAGCAGCATTTGGATTGGGGATTTATTTGCATTTTTGATGAACTAAGCTTTTCAAGCTACTATATTCGATATTTTCCACGTCGATACTATTTGCAAGAAATTAATTTGCTACGATTTTACACGTAAGAGGAGCTGAATGGGGGCCAAAGTTGAATGAGGTGCATAGTGGGTCAAACTTATATAGAACCCGGAAGCTTAAAGCTTCGTTTGCATTTTATGACTAACTCACCGGAGCAAAAAAGCTGCACCAAACAGAGCCTAAGTTTTTGGGAGAGGACCGGCCGCATGATATTTTTGCACCAACATATATTTCTCCTTATGATGTGCTTCTCGTGTCGATTTGGGTTCGTGAAAAGAGCATTTCTCTGTAACTTTTATGAGGGGATGCTCTTGGAGGTGTTTTGATATTTGTTAAGAGGTTCTTCTTTCTTCTTCCCTATTATTTTGGAATTCATGGGAGTATGATTCTCTTTTCCTTAAGTCGGCGCGATAACTAAAGTTAGCTTCTGTTAATGGTATGAGCTTGGTAGATAGACCTTTTTCATGTGTTTTTTTTTTACTTTGACATGCAGGGGTGGTTTCATGTACTGAACATTGAAATTGTTATAAACTATAAATTTACTTTTTTTCCTTCATGGCTAATAGAAAATGTTGATGGAGTTATATGGATTTCAACCCCAAGATCAACAATTTTCGCTTGCCAAAGTATCGGTGGAACTAATAAGTACTGACCAGTTTTCGCTGGCTCTTAATGGCTCACAATTCATATCTAGTTCCTGTAACACCAAGACTTAAAATACACATTATGTTTCTCAGGCCCTCCCTCCTTCCCTTCCCTCGCCCTAGCTTTCTGTAGCTCTTTCCCATCGGTACACTCTGAGCCACTGTTGACATTGTTGTCGCCTTTGTTGATATTGTTTTGCTAATTTTTGCAAAGCAGAGGGCAGGTTCCTGTAATTTTTCAAAGTCGCGGGGTATTTTTTAAAAGGAAAAGTTTATGAAATCTTTATGTCAGGCTTATTTGAGAATCATTGAAAAACTTGTTTTTCTGAGTAATTAACTTTTCAACTCTCTCCTTTTTAACTGAAGCCATTAACCATTCTATTCCCCATTTACTTTCTGTCTACAACTGTTCTCTGTAGCAGCTCCTGACTCATAGATTTCCATCATACAAAATCCATTTCTCCATTCAAGCATTCTCAACTCATTCCCCCATGTAACTAGTTTTTACGGCATTCGTTGAAGAAATTCTTACTGCGTCTGTCCTTAACTTGAGCAGGATGAAACCGGTGTGTACAAGAACCTGCTTCAAGAAGTTGCACAGAGGGTGGGGGCACCATTGCCGTCTTATGCGACCGTTCGCTGTGGCCACGGGCACCATATGTCTTTCTCGTGTACTGTGGAGCTCGCGGGGATCTTGTTCACAGGCGAACCGGCTAAGAGCAAGAAGCAAGCCGAGAAAAATGCGGCCATGACAGCATGGAATTCCTTGAAACAATGTAAGTTTGCCGGCTTATTTTTTTCCTTGGAATAAAGATATTTTGTCAATGAGACTTGAGAAGGTGCTTAGGCCATGTTTGGGAGAGCGGTTCGAGTGCGGTGACGGCTACGAGTGCAATTATGATAATCGCTAACACTTTTTTCTTCTAAAATTATGTTTTATGCCAAAATGCCAGCACAGTCATGCTTTAGCGGTCATGAACTCCCAATTCCAAATTTCTATTGCAATCAATATTCACAAACTATTTAGTGTGCGAACAACTCTACCTGCAACCATTTGGTTCTATGTTGGATGCTTAGGTTCTAATATTGTATCTGAATAGGTTAGACCGAACGACACACTCCCACATCACCCAATTAAAAAAATAATAGCTACAACTTTATATAAAAATTATACAATATTATAAATTAAAATTTATCTTTTACACAAGCTAGAGGCGAAAGACCCTGCATGTGATGGGATATGCTGAGAATATAGTCACATTAGGAAACTCATGTTGTTCTGTGCCCTTAATATAGACCCCCGCCCCTCCGCTTGCAACCAGGCGTGTTCACGAATCGAATTGATTTGGATATCACTTCAAACGAATCTAAATCTCCTGTAAATCATAGGTATTCCGATTAATTCGGATGTGTTAAAATGTTGTAGTTGAATTTAGATTATGAGTAGTATTCAGTCAAAGTTTACACATTTCAAAGTTCTATAAAAATACTAAATAAAAGGGCTGCCCGGTGCACAAAGCTTCCCCGCACAGCGAGGGTTTGGGGAAAGGTCCCACCACAAGGATGAAATGCAGGTAATCCTTACCTTGCATTTTTACAAGAGCCTGCTTCTAGGACTCTAACCGGCGACCTTAAGGTCACATGGCAATACTTTAACCGGTGCGTCAAGGCTCCCCTTCTATAAAAATACTAAATGATCGCAAAAAATATATTTAAATATATATTAATAATCAAATTTGAGTAGATTTTCAAACTGTTCACAAACTATTTGATGTGTGTTCATTGTTTAATGAACAACACTTCCTTGAGGCATCGTGTTCTTCAACTATCATTCATTTTTATCATTTATATCATTCATTTTTTGCTCGAATTCATTTTTTCGATTCTTTTGCGCGACAGTGGCGCGCCAAGAATCGGGTTCGTTATCCGAACCAGATAACAGCGACGAGCTCGAACAAATCATCGTCGCTCGAGCGCTGCTGGGATACCGCCTGAAAGAAAAAATAGCTACTGCGACCAACCCGAATGCACCTCCGCCGTTCCCAAAGAAGTTCCTGGTGCAGTCCGATAAGAAGCCGCTCTCGCCGCATCTTTCGTCTTCTGGGTCGAAGATCCTTCCTATGATTCGCCCCAGATTGAGCCCAAGAACCAGGCCATCATTGGGAGCTAATGATGAATATTGCTTCCAACTGCGCCCCACACGACCCGAGAACCAATCGCTCAAGTTCCACGCCGGAGTTTCGCCGTATATCCCCCTCCACCATTTGAGAATGCCGTGCGCCGGAGTGGCTCCGCCGGTGACGATAAGGACCTCGGTTCCAGTTTTCTCGTCCCCTCCGTTGCCGCCTCCGTCGGTTTATCCGCATTTGCCAACAGTTATGAATCAGTCTTGGCGAGCGGCGCAGCCTGTTCGTATCCGTACGGCCGTTCCAGTTTTTGCGGCTCCGCCTGCATTATTTCCGCAGCCGCAGCTCCAGGCGACGCAGATGCAGGTCAAGGAACCGCCCGCTGCTGGGCGGCTTTCAGGGGCACAAATGCAGGTTGAGGAACAAAAGCAGGCAACTACGAGAGTCCAAGTCAAGGAAATAGACGTGCTTGCCGATGTTGCCACAGCTGATGATAACGCTGCTCCGGTGAAGCCCGTGGCACCGCCGGAGACGGGCGGCGTTGCTGCTTCTAACGATCCCCCGCTTCGAGTGGTCGAGGACTTGCGAAGGCTTGAGCTCTGATGGGGTTGGTTTTCTTGTTTTGTTGTGTTGAGTTCCTTTTTGTACTGCTAGGGTTTGCAAAATTGTAATTGGTGGATTGGAATCCATCACAAAACATGAATTTTAGTACTAATGCCTGTGATTTTTGAGAAAATTCTAGATTTGAACCTAATTGTTGGGGCTTTAAGGTTTAGGGTTTTCTGACGTGGCTCGTGGAGGCCATTCATGGGTGCTATTTAAATGCGAGTTTGTTTATTGTCGGCTTTCTCGTTAATGGTCGGGGGGTCCGTTTTATGAATCTTCGACTGCCGTTTCTTTTTACGAAGCAGCGTCCATTCTCCTACTAGGGTTTTCGACGCTAACTGCATCTTTTCGTCTAACCGATTCATTTTGTAACCTTCGCTATATATATTTTTTCTATATTTGTCACATATTCATCTTAGCATTTATATTTCTATCATTATTTTCAGTTTAGATATTAATTTTGTTTTTTATAAATTTTTTTGGTGCAGAATGTTTAGATCCATACAATATTGTTGGCTTATATAATTTTTTAAGTCTCCGTTTGGCACGGTGGTGGGGGTCATGAACGCACGGGGGGTTAAATTGTCATTTGTTAATGTCCACCTAAGAAATTTCGTACATTTTTATGTTCAAACGGATAATGTTTGTTAGGTGATCCTTAACGAATGACGTTTTAACTCATGCATTTACGACCGCCACCACCTTGCCAAATGAAGCCTAAGTTTTCTAAATTACAGGTTGCACGACTCTTCAAAATTACGAAATTCTCCCTTGGAAGTTTATATTTCATAACATCTACGCATAAAAAGAATCCTTTGAAAGTTTACCCCAAAAGAATATTTTTGAGCATGAATGTTACGAAATTTAAACTAATAGAGGAGTTTGTAATTTCAAAAATATGAGAGGTGTAAATTGTAATTATGCCAACTTTTAGGTGAAGTTTTGGTAATTATTCCTTTTTTTAATATATCTTTGATGTCTCCAATATAACCTATTTTTGCCAAATTAAAATTATATCTTAATATCTTATGTACCCAATTTTTATTCTATTAATTTCAAATTTTCTTTCATTGGACTACTTTAGAAATAATTTTTGGATCCGGATAGCATTTTTAGAGGAAGAAGCGCGAGTTACGATCTCGTCATTGGATCAATCCTGCTCGCCGTCTGATTTAACATGTACTCACATATTGTTTTCTATTTCTTTTCTCCATTTACTGTTAATAGTCAGATCTAAAATCAAGCGATCATCCCAACTCGTGCTCCTCTCTCTGGAAATGCTATCCGGACCCAAAAATTATTCCTATTTTAGGGAGTGAAGATGATTGAATTTTGAATTGAGATTAAAAAATTTGTCCAATATTAATAAAGTCAAGCCTCTCAATGAATGACATTTTTGACTTACTAGACTAATTTATTCTATTCACATACACCACTCACCTTTCATAAAAAAAAGATGATATTTAATTTCTTTTGAATTATCCCAACACCATTATAAATATTAGGTCTTTCAATTAATCTGATAAATTGAATTTAATTCTTCACAAGATTGAGGCTCTATTTATTTGGGCATTTCGCTGCTCCGTTTTGGGCAAATGCTGCCGGAAGGAGGGTAAACAAATAAATCTCTGACGACATTTGCTCCGTTTTCACCCACCCGCCTTGAGAAACGCCACAAAAAACTCCGTTTGGAACAACCACCTCCCCCTCTGGTTCGAACACTCCATTTCCACCCGCCGAATCAACCCGCCATCGCCGAACCAAAAGGAGCCTGAAGTACATCACTATTTCAGTTCCATTTTCTCTATGTAAGATTTACAAACTTTCAAAATTAATCATTATAACTTTTCAACCATTGCTTAAATTGTTGATACTCTTTGCAGTACCATATTCTATTTCTTTTTTTGGGGGAAATGCCTTCACTTTATTTGAGTCTTTACTCGCTTATTTGGCCACCATTATGACATGTAGGAAGTCAAAATTTATTTCCTCAATAAGAGGAATTCAAATCCACCATACATCTTGCAAAATTCCCGAAGGGGACATTGCCGGACCAAAAGGACTATGGTTCCATTTGGGGGGACTTATTTTCACCGGTCATGAACCGGACCATAATTAAAGTCCATGAACCGCTACGACCGCATGCACCGGATCAAAATTAAAGTCCAGTTCATGCGGTCGTAACCGCTTGACCGGTGAAAATAAGCCCCTCCAAATGGAGTCTATATCTCTCAATTTATCATAACTTTGACATTTGACCCTGTACAAATTCTTTCGACAAGAAGTCAAATGTCTCTGTTATGAAAAATTAGGGATTACAAAGTCCATTTAAAACTTATCGAAAGTCGAATATATTTTCTCTATAATATTGAGGTGACACATCAGTACTATACCCTAATATTATATAGGCAAAAATATGAGTTCAGTCCCTAATCTTTGCTCTTTTTTGGAAATCAGTCCCACTATTATTTTTTGTAGGAAATCAGTTCCTCTATTTTCAAAAATAAATGAAATCAGTCCTCCTTACACTTTCCGTTATATACTTAACGTGAAACCTCTAAAAATCTGATTTTTTTTATAAATAACAAACTTTAAATAAATTAATAAATTTTAAAGACGCAATAAGAACATAGGTGTGATTGCTGTTCTAGAGGAGCTGAATTTTGAAAAACAATTTTCGTTGCTTCATAGATGAATATTTTATCACTCTGATATTTTATGATGACTGTGAACATTTGTTAGCATTTTATAGGAAAAGTGTTCATCGAGATCTACAACTTTCATGTTGAGCACTTTTTCTAAAAATGCATGTACAAGGCGTATTTCTAAAAGGCGCGAAATCTGGATGTATTTCCAAAGGACGTCTTGTACATGCATTTTTAGGAAAAGTGTTCAACACGAAAGTTGTAGATCTCATCTAGATCTACAACTTTCGTGTTGAACACTTTTCCTAAAAAATGCATGTACAAGACGTATTTCCAAAAGACGCGAAAAATTAGAAGAAAACGTAGTGCGAATAACCAAAACTGTAGTGCGAATAACAATGGCCTAAAAATATATAAATTTATTAATTTATTTAAAGTTTGTTATTTATAAAAAAAAATCAGATTTTTAGAGGTTTCACGTTAAGCATATAACGGAAAGTAAAAGGAGGACTGATTTCATTTATTTTAATAATAGTGAGACTGATTTCCAAAAAAGAGCAAAGATTAGGGACTGAACTCATATTTTTGCCTATTATATATTTCAGAAATGAGAACTAGCTTCAAAAATATATTCTATCTGACTTTTGCAACCATCTGAAAGTGCATGAAAAAATACAAAGTATACAGAGATGGAGATAAACAGAGACTTTCCACCTGGGGAAAATCACAGGGTTGGGGAAAACTTGAAACACGACGCATGACGAGCATAATATTTTTTTTCTTCGAAAGTTACAGCCAAGCTACGGGCGAATAGGTAAAAGCGGTAAAGAATTCGAGTTCGACTCGGCCTTCACGTCCTACAATTCGATTAGCTTTTTCGGGGGCATTTGATTCACATGTATCTACAGAGTGATGGCTGAAAGGTTCAAGCTTTCCCTGAATAATCACAGGGATAAAACCTGAAAGAAAGGAAAGAAAGAGCACAAAAAATGGTCATCTCTTTCTAATAACTATGCTAAATTAGGTAGGAAATTTAATAACAATTACTCATTTAAAAGAAAAATCCCTTCCATCTTTGGAAATTACAAAAACCTCTCCTTTCCTGCAAGTTTACATTTCAAAATATTCATGGACAGAACGACCCCCCTGAAAATTTACTCCAAGGGGGTCTTTTTGGGCATAGATGTCAAGAAATATGAACTTGCATGAGAGGTTTTTCTAATTTCAAAAGTAAGAGGGGCACAACCTATAGTTTTGCTAAATTTGACGGCCGCCGCTCGACTAACATTGAAGGAGTGGTTGTTTAGTGGCTTCACATGGTGACATATGTATTTCTATATATTATATATATATATATATATACGAGAGACAGGCACGGGCCTCCGGCCCGATGACCACGCGCCACAGTACCCGGCCCCAGATGGCCAAGCGTGACAGTACCCGACCAGCGATGACATGCTTCGCTCGTCCCGACGGGTCGCTGCGGGCAAACGGGCGTACGGGCAAGGGTCAAAACGGCTTCAAATCGAAAAGTGATCAACATGAAAGTTGTAGATCTCGGCGATCCGAACAACTTTCATGTTGATCACTTTTTGATTTGGAGCCTCTGTGACCTTTGATTTGGGACCTGAAAAGTCTGGACGGCGAGACTGCTACAGTAAGGCTACGATTTTTCAATTTTCGGGTCCCAAATCGAAGGTCAAGGAGGTTCCAAATCAAAAAGTGATCAACATGAAAGTTGTTCGGATCGCCGAGATCTACAACTTTCATGTTGATCACTTTTCGATTTGGAGCCTCCTTAACCCCCAAACCCCATGCCCGTACGCCCGTCAATCCTGTGGCTGATGTTGTTCTGATGTACATTTATGGGGCTTCACATGTGCACAAATGTTTTGGCATATAGATATAGATATATATATGGCCATTTACCGGGACCTCCCCTCTAACTTTGCTAAATTACTGACAGCACCCCTCTTATTTTCGAAATTACAAAAACTTCCCCTAAAGTTTTCATTTCATTACAAAAACCTCCCCTGAAGTTTTAATTTCATAACATCCATGCACAAAATCACCCCCCTCGGTGAACAGTGTCCGGGGGGTATTTTTCTTCATGGATGCAAGGAAATGAAAAGATCAGGGGAGGTTTTGGTAATGAAATGAAAACTTAAGGGGAGTTTTTTGTAATTTCAAAAAAAAGAGGGTGCTCTCACTAATTATGCTAGTTTACAGGGGAGGTTTGGGTAATTATTTCTATATATATATATATAGAATTTCTATTGCAATGAATCTTCACCTGATGTTTTTGAACAAGCATGAAAAAAAACTTGAAACATGCTTATTTTAAGTAATATCTATTTATAATGTTGCCTTATTCCTCTTAAATCATCTACAAAGGCCAATGAATACAATGCATAAACCCTAAAATAAGAAGGCATCCACATCCCAAATTAGCACTTTGGGTGACATTATAATCATCCTTAATTATTGTTAGATATTTAGTCCTGAATTGAAACTCTCATGTTGCCTTGTGTACTTTAAATGTTCTCTCTGCTCTCCGCCTAACACCAAGTAGTTTAGGTTGGATGCTAGGATCTTTTAATATGTATCAGAATTTTAGCTTTTGGTCCACTTCCCTCTCCCTCGTCCTTCATGTCCCACATGTTACGGCCTGTGAGGGGGCACAGTATTCTGGGTTACTCATGCTCTCAGGCCTCCCTACCTAGCAACAATTGATTTTAGGTTGGATACTTTGAGTTTTAATATGCTATCAAAATAAGCTTTGACCCACGACCATCTCCCTCGCCCGTCATGTCCCACATGTTCGTTACGTGAGGGGGTGTCTACGTCCGTGTGTTCCGTCATGTGATGGGGCTAGGGTGCTGTGTGTGCGTGGATGTGTGTGTGTGTGGGGGGGGGGGGGGGGGGGTATTGGATATTTATCCCACATTGGGAATCATATACTGCCTCATGAACTTTATATTATTATATAGCCTATCCGTCTAGCACCAATTAGTTTTAGGTTGGATCGTTGAGTTTCTAATATGGTATCCAAAATAAACTTGCCCCGGATCCCACTCTCTCGTCCCTCATGTCCCACGTGTTCCATCATGCAAAAGGGAGTCTAGTTTGATGTATTCGTAAACGTGAGGGGTCACTGGATATTTTAGCCAAATTGGGAATCATTGTTGCCTTGTGTACTTTATATATTCTCGAGCTTTTTCACCTAGCACCTATTGGGATTTGGAATGAGCAAGGCATTATAAATAGATCGAACATAAAATGATCATGTTTCAAGTTTATTCATTAGGAGAAGATTGATTGCAATAGCCATGTATCTTCAAAATCAATGTTCATTTTATGTACAATATATATTTATAAAGCCCTATTCATTCTAAATCATCTATAAAGACGAAGGAACAAAATGTCTAAACCCTAAAATAACAAGGTTTCACAACCCAAATTAGACCTTCGGATCACATTACTATCATCCTCACCTTTGGATATTTACTAAGACTTTGAGAATCTCATGTTGCCTTCCAACTAGTTTCACAGCCTAGATTAGACCTTCCGATCATATTACTATCATCCTCACCGTTGGATATTTACTCCTACTTTGAGAATCCCATGTTGCCTTCCAACTAGTTTCAAAACCCAGATTAGACCTTCGGATCACATTACTATCATCCTCACCGTTGGATATTTACTCCCTTTGAGAATCCCATGTTGCCTTCCAACTAGTTTTAGGTTGGATGTTTGGGTCCCATTATGTAAGTACGTCCCATAACCCAAGAGAAAGACGGGGTGATGGTTTATTTACCACACCTTGAGAATCATATGTTTGGGTCCCATTATGTAAGCTGGAATTTGTTGGTGGCGAAGAATTGCCCACACCTGGTGAGCCAAGCCAATGGATCAGTTTTCTCGTCATAGGTGGGGAAGTCGAACCTGGCGTAGCGCGGCTGCATAACCACGTCTTGTTGGAGGAAGGCCGGCAGCTCGTGGCGGATAAGCGGCGGAGGCGCCTGACTGGTGCTGGCGTGATCCGTATGTGGAGTGGTGATCATGGGAAGTGCATCGATCAACTCATTAAGCTCGAGGGTGAGGGAGGCAATATCATCCCGATGGCGTGCTTCAACATCCAGATGACGTATTTCAGCATCCCGAAAGCGGGTCTCGATGGAGGCCCTGAAATCTTAGAGAGCCGCCATGAAATCTGAAGCGTAGGTCATCGTGCGGTCGGAAATAACACGCGAGAGAGAGCGGGTGATGAGAAGACTAAAATTCTCTGATGCGGCTGATTGAGAGTTGTTGTGGGAGTCGTGTCGCAGCCCAATATTGAGAACAAGAGTAGGTGCGACTGGTTCTTTTTAAAATAAAAGAGTCGCTTCTTTTAAAAGGGCGGGGCAGGGGGTTTATAGAAATTGAAGAGCCAATAGAGAGGGAAAGAGGTACTGGCTAGCAGCAATTAAAGAAAAAAGGATGTGGGGTCCACAGTAATTAGAAAAATCACGTGCAGGAGATGTAGCGCCGAAATCAGGGGAGGCTTTAACTGGTGTGGTGATCGAGAAAGCAGGAGAAGGTGTGCACCGCTCGAGGAAGGCGACAGGAAGCTCCGTGCGCAGCTTGGGGATGACGGCGTTGGTTCGGCGAGGGTTGCGACCTGGAAGGATGCTCGCTGCTGGAGACGACGATGGCCCAGTTGGCGCGCCTGAGGCGCAGGGCGCAGCCCGTCGCGCCTCAGCACGACTGAGGCGGGCGATGTGCCCGGGCGCGCCTCAGGCGCTCCCCGACGCGCGCCTTACAGGCTCCCAGGTGCGCCAAAGGCTCGCCTGTGCCTTTCAAGGTTTATTTTTTTAAAAAAATTTGATATGGGCAAAAACATGATCTTAGACGCACTCGAGGCACCCCTAGGCGCACGTGGGCGCCCAATTAGCTGAAATTGAGCGAATTGGGGGCCCAATTCGCTGAAATTGAGCGAATTGGGGGCCCAATTCGCTGAAATTGAGCGAATTGGGCGCCCAATTCGCTGAAAATGAGCGAATTGGGCGCCCAATTCGCTGAAATTGAGCGAATTGGGCACCCAATTAGCTCAATTTCCTTTTTCCCCAATTTTTGCGCCTCACGTGCCTCAGGCGCGTGCCTGCGCCTTGCACCTAGGCTCCAGGGGCCCTTTGCGCCTCGGTGCGCCTTGCGCCTTTGATAACTTCATGGCGCTGGTTCGGCAGTTGCGGTTGGAGACGGAAACAACGTCGGTTGTGGCTGTAGTTGCATGAGTCCTGGCGAAGATGGCGGAGAGGTGCGAGGGTTTGGTCTTCTGTTTCCTTTGACCGCAAAAATGCTAGCTGAAGGAGGGGCCGACTGCGGTAGTAGATGAAGGAGTGGTTGTTCGTGGGGGAAGATGTTGTAGCGAGAAGGAAGTAGAAGCTGTTGTCGTTGAAGGAGGATCGAGGCTCTGATACCAGTTGTTATGGATCGTAGAATGTTGTCGGAGAAGATGGCGGTGATGAAGGATACCGTGGAGCAGGAACCGCGGCTGCCTAGGCGGGGTTGCTCGTTAGAGGAGAGAACCACCAAAATTTCACATTCAAGAAGGGAACTAGAACTCTTTCATTCCTACCATGCATACCATGCTCATGCCTTTATATAGACTACAAGATAATAATGACACTCACACACTTAACACTCACCTAACTAGACATAAAGGCATAATAAAAGGGGCTCGGTGCTCGAGACCCATAACAACCCATAACAAAGACACAATAATAAAGATAAAAGGGCTCGGTACTCGAGACCCATAACAGTATTTTTGGCATGACAACAGTTATGACCGTACCAAGAAAAAAAACTAGTTTTGGACATAAAAGTGGATGAAGTTCCTTAGGCGAGGTCAGACGTTCATGAACAACGACGGTTCATAACCATTGTGTTCACGATCACCACCACATTCAAGACCTACACCGCTGCGCCAAACGGAGCTTTAGTCCACATTGGAATCTCATGTTGCCTCATGTATTTTATATATATTCTCGGGCCACTCCACCTAATATCAATTTGTTTTAGGTTGGATGCTTGAGTTATAATATGTGATATAAAAATAAACTTGGCTTGCATCCTTCTTCCTTATCCCATGTCCCACGTGTTCCATTGAAGAGGTGGATATCTAACCAGATTTGGGAATCCCATGTCCCACGTGTTAAGTACACTCTTGAATAATAGAATAATGGCAACACGATCAATTAATCTTTATTAAATAAAAAAGAAGGGAATTTATAGTACAGATATACTAAAATGAAGCTTTAAGAATTCTTACTTCATCTTGATGCCAATGACCAGAAATTCAGGAGAAATGAAGGAGACACTGCAAACCAACTGATGAAAGCCATGGCAGTTGCAGTTTCAAAAATTGCGCAGTGATTCACGGAGCAGATGTTGAGATCATTGCCAATTAAAACGGTGATGCCCGCCGATGCGCAAGCCGCTGCAAATGTTAGGGTCGAAGTCATCTGCAGCACAATGAGAAATAGAATGGTTATTGCCATGAAAGTAAATATAAATGCCAGAGTTTGCTGATTTCACTGAAAATGGCATTAATCTTTTATGAAACCACAAGAGGTCGTGCACGGGTAATCAGCGTGTAGTGTGCAACGGCGAGAGTATCTGGCCACCTCATAATGTCCCTAGTAAACTCTTTTCTTGCTGCACACATTATGATGGATATTGAGCAACAACCAAGTATTGTCGTCGTCACTCATTGCCCGCAGAGAACTGGTGCACGGCCGCTAATTTGTAATATAATATACAATTATATTCAAGTAATAAAACAATTTATTTGATATAATGTTTAAAATTTAATTATAATATTTATATAATTTCTAGGTTTATATTTATTATTATCATATTATATTATAAATAATAGCTTAGAAAAAAGGTGTAAATAAGAGGAAATAATAGGGGTAAAACAGAAAAAAAAAACAGACCAAAATGATGAATTTCTTTAAGGAGATAGTATATATATATATATATATATATATATATATATATATATATATATATATATAACAAACAAGTTGGCATGATTTTTTTCATAACCTATGATCTACTCAATGCATTTTAGGCCACTTAGTTCGACCTTTTAGAGGTCATTTGATCATGTCATGAAGGAGTCACAGACATCATAAAATTGAAATCTTAGCTTCAATATGAACAAAATGCTTACAATACATAATATAGATCATGAGGTTTGTGACTTCGTAATACGTTAAAGAGTAGTATCTCACCCCATCTCCGACTGCAAACAAAAAGTTGAGCCGTGGATTCCGCAAACTCCGCTTGACTAGGAGAGCATATACGTCCAGGAAAGCTAAGGGAAGGCTCCATAAGCATTGCAAGATCGTCACTGCTACAAGATAGCTGTAAAAAGAGCAAAGTTACAAACTGCAATCCTCAAATTCTAACCCATGGTTGAGCACAAGTTGTGGTGTATCAAAAGCACGGTCACAAAAAACAAGCATTTGCGTAAAATCCTCTATGCAAATGAATACAAATAGAGTGAGATCAAAATGCAGCAAGCAGATGAAAATATTTAACAATCAAGTTTACAAAATGCTTATACAAAGTGACGACGCTCCATGACCGACACAAATGTATTCTCGCAGGAGGTGGTGACCCACTGCCCGGATGGACGATTCAAGTCCGTGGTTGCGTCCGGATGATCGATCCGAGTTGAAACCATTTATTACTTTTTTTATTTTGAGATGTATTTGCCCCCGATCGGGCCAGACAGTTCGAGCCGTCCAATTCGGGTGGTTTTATGTTGCTTCTGATTTTAGGTTTATAAATCGGCAGCAGCAGGCGGTTCCAAGATTTTCGTGGGTTTTGCATTTTAGTGGGAACCGTCGATCCTTCTCCTGGAGTGATTCCGGGAGCCTCCTGTTTGGTGCGAAGCCAAACTGTCTCTCCTCCCTCTGCCTCACCACCGTCAGAAGCCCCCTTTTCCCTCCACCGTGTTGTAATCACTGTCCCGCCTTCCCTCCCATAAATGAAGCACTGATACTTCCATGAGGGTCACGTACCCGTACCGGATACGTATCCGGTACCGGTACGTACCCGATACTCGGCGGATACACCTGTTACTCTAATCTGTAGATATATTTGGACTTGCCAGATCGTTCTGCATATTGTGATAGAGTATGTTTTCTAAAGTAAACAAAAGATGATTTATGCAATTATACTAGATCTAATATTGTTTTGAGAACTTTTAATTACATTCGTGAGATATATACATATTTAATACAATGTATCCCGCTGTACCCGTATCTCTGTTTTAAAAATTTTGTCGTACCGCCGTACCAGATACGTGTTGTACCCGGTACTCGTACCCGTACCGGTGCTTCCTAGGCATAAACCCTCCCGTCGCTCTTCTCGGTCAAACTGGACGCCAACAAACTCCTTCCGAGTTCCGACGGTGGCCATCAATCGCGCCTTTTACCTCTGTTCACTCCCCGCTGTTTCCCCCCACTCCCATCGATCTCCTCCCCAACCCAAACCGCTGTTATCCCTAGAACCTGTCGGCCTCCACCCAGTCCCTCACAACCATACAAGTCCCATTGACCCCAGCCACCACTACTCCCCTAATTGATATTTCCCATTAACCTTCCTCCTCCACGTAGCCGGCTGACCAAGTCCACCCCACATCCCTTCAACTTCCCTCATATCCTGAGACCCCCCTCCCATCCACAACCCTGTTCAAATCAACATATTAGTCCAAATCTCCCATTCCTATACTCTAATATTGCAGCCACCTTGGAGGCCCTCCGACAACCGCCATTGCCGCCACCTGCATTTGCGAATTGTGGTATAAAGTTCTGTTCTTTACTGTTGTTTATTTCAGCACTCATATTGTGGTGGATATCTGTTTTATTTTGCTATTAGTTCATTGGTGTACAATTTGAGGGGTTTATTCTGTGAGTGCTTAAAATTAATTGTGCATCTAATGTTTGTAAAATTGATAGTTGTTCTCCTTTAATTAATTATTTGAGTCTGCACGTGCCTTTGTTTTTTTTATAATAATTAATTATTAATTGCAATTGCTAGCACGGACCTTCTCTTGCATTTCCCATATTTCATTGCACATAGATTTGCTTTAGAAGACCCACCCAAGTCGGTCTTATCACTGCATCAAATTGGTATCAGAGGCCTAGGTTAGGACCATTTGCATGTTACGTAGTGACAGAGATTATTGTCAGTCCATGTCGAGTGACAATCACATTGACGATAGGACCGCCAGTTCACAGACAGATATGACTTCCGCTGAATTTCAACGACTGGTTCTCGACTGATTTGATCAGATGGGAGCCCAATTCGAAACCCTTAGGGGTGATATTGCGAGGGTTAGCATGAGGGTTGATCAGTTAGAGACACTTAGAGGTCGAGCGACTCCTCTCCCCGATGAGGAGCCTAGCGAGGATCCACAAGATGTTACACCGCCTCCTGAGAGGTGTGGTAAAGACAATCCTCGCCGAGGCCCCCCTCCCTTTGCGAGAGGGAATTTTCGGCGAGATCCAGGGAGGGAACACCGTCCACCTGATGAGCCTCGTCCTCCCCCACCTGGTCATAGAGATCGAGCACCTCATGCATGATACGATTACGACTTTGATGATCAATATAGTGATGACCGCGAGTCTCGCCATGGGATGACTCCAGAGGAGGATGACATCACCCGGCGTATCCGCATTGATGTGCCCTCCTTTGATGGTCACCTGGACCCGAAGGAATTTAGTGATTGGCTCATAGATATGGATCAGTCCTTTGATTGGTTTGAGATGAGTGACGAAAGGCGATTGCGATTCACCAAGATGAAGTTGATCGACAAAGCAAAAATTATTGGTCGAGTCTGAAGAGATCTCTTGAGCGGGATGGCTATTACCCCATCACCCGAAGGGATGAGATGAAGCAACGCTTACAAGATACATACCTCTTTGCTTCGTATCGAGATGAGCTTTTAGATCAGCTCTACGCACTAAGTCAGGGAACCTCTCCGCTGCTGATTATATATCCCAATTTGACGAGCCAGTAGTTAGTAGCGATATTATGGAGGAGCCCATTGTCACTGCATCATGCTTTTGTGTTGGACTTAGAGTCGACATCCGAAAGGAAATGATTCCCCATAGGATGGAGTCGGTTGAGCAGGCCTTTCAGCTCGCGCTAGAGTATGAGCAGTATTTACGCACTGTTGGCCCGAGGCAGGTCACTTCTCGACCCAATGACACACCAGCTAGGAGACCCCTCCTGCCACGACTACTGACACCCCTCGCACTCCCGCAGACGCGACGGGAAAAGCTATTGCACCTGGAGGCCCCAAGTTGGGGGCGTCCGATGTTATTGGTGTTCTGGCAGAGGGCATTTCGCAGCGCATTGTCCGACTAGGAATTTACTGATTGAGGATTCGGGCGAGCCCAACACTGAGGCTGAGGACGCCGCCATTGAGGAGATTACAGTCGTCGAGGACGGATGAATGAGCGATGCTGAGAGATCACTAGGATGTGGATTCCTCCACCGCCTTCTCCGCACCCCACATGTAGAGGAGGATTGACACCGCACCAACAAGGTTGATTCTTCAGTTAATGCGGGATCTTCAAGACCCCTCCATGTCATGAGAAAGGGTGATTTTCTGATAAAGAGTTTATAGGCAGGGGTTATGTTTATTGTGGCGGCCATAATGACAACCGAGACCCATAGTGAGACTGAGATTACTGACACAGATGTTTGTCAGCTGATGGATGATTTCATAGATATCATGTCCAAGGAGCTTCCTAATGAATTTTCCTCGTTAAGGGACATCCAACATGCTATCGATTTCGTCCAAGGGCATCTTTGCCCAATCTCCCACATTATCTCTTGAACCCTACTGAGCATGACGAGCTAAAACGGCAAGTTGATGATCTTCTACGGAAGAAGTTTATAAGAGAGAGCCTGAGTCCCTGTGCCGTTCCAACCCTTCTTACTCGAAAGAAGGACAGGAGTTGACGCATGTGCATTAATAGTCGTGCTATAAATAAGATCATGGTGAAGTATTGTTTTCCGATTCCCCGCCTCGATGATCTCTAGGACTAGATGGTCGGTGCCCAGATCTTATCGGAGATCGACTTTCATAGTGGGTACCATCAGATTAGAGTTAGAGAGGGGTTGAGTGGAAGACGACCTTCAAGATGAAGGACGACTTGTATGAGTGGCTAGTTATGTCGTTCGGATTATCGAACGCTCCCAGTACATTCATGAGAGTGATGAAACAGGTTTTGCAGCCCAACATAGACAAATTCTTGGTAGTATATTTTGATGATATTTTGATATACAGTCAGGGCCGCATCGAGCACTTACGTCATATTCGTCTGGTGTGCGAGCTCCTACGAAAGGAGCATCTGTACATCAACTTGAAAAAGTGATTGTTCCTGTCCACATCCGTACACTTTCTAGTATATGTGGTTTCAGCATCTGACATATCCGTAGATCCTGACAAAGTCAGGGTGACTCATGAGTGGTCCATCCCGACGAACATTCATGAGCCCCGTAGCTTTCATGAACTTGTCACCTTCTATAGGAGGTTTGTTTGTGCCTTCCGTTCAATTATGGCCCCCATTACGAGCTACCTCCGCAAGGGTGATTTCGTTTGGACAAAGGCTACCACTCGAGCCTTCAAGGAGATCAAGAAGAGACTGTCTACTGCTCTTGTTTTACGTTTACCTGATTTCTCCAAGGCCTTCAAAGTAGCCTATGATGCTACAGGGGTTGGCATTGACGCAGTACATAGTTAGGAAGGTCATCCAGTGACTTACTTTAGCGAGAAGTTGAACGAGGCCCGACAGAAATATACAAATTATGATCGGGAGTTTTATGTCATTGTGCATGCATTGCGTTATTGGCGACATTATCTCCTGCACAAGGAGTTTGTTTTGTATTATGACTATCAGACGCTGAGGTACCTCGATTCACAAAAAAAATTGGGTCATCGTCATGCGAAATGAGTGGAGTATATGTAGGAGTTTCATTATGTTCTTAAGCACCGAGCAGGTGTTGAGAACAAACTGGCTAACGCCTTGAGTCGCCGAGTCAACATTCTCCATACCATAAGCACTCGTGCAGTGGGCTTTGAGCGTCTGGTTTACGATTATCCAGAGTGCCCAGATTTCAGGGACATCTACGCCGCTCTATCGAGGGACCCTCCCGATTTTCGAGAGGGTTATTCGATTTCTGACGGATATTTATTTATGGGTTTGCGACTGTGTTCCACATTCTTCCCTCCGAGATTTCCTTATCTGGGAGATGCATGCAGACGGAGCAGCGGGACACTTCGGTCAGACAAGACGACTGCGTTAGCTGAGGATCGCTTTTTTTGGCCCGGCCTGGATAAGGACGTTATTAGGGTTGTCGGGCATTATCGAGTTTGCCAAACCGCTAAGGGATCCCTCCAGCCCACTGGGCTATACACTCCATTACCCATCCCGAGAAACTCTGGTCTGATATTAGTATAAACTTTATTCTTGGGCTTCCTCGTACTTTGAAGAAGCTCAATTCAATTTACGTTGCGGTGGACAGTTTTTCTAAAATGATTCATTTTATCCCATGTTGAAAGATTGTCGATGCCTCTCACATAGCTGTGTTATTCTTTAGAGAGGTATTTAAGTATCATGGACTTCCTCTTTCAAATTCTCTGATCGCGACGTGCGTTTTATGAGCTATTTTTGGAGAACTCTATGGAAGAAAACTGGTACAATCTTGAAGTTTTCCTCCGCCTATCACCCGCAGACGGATGGGAAAACCGAAGTTGTAAACCGTAGTCTGGGGACGTTACGTTTTCTTGTTGGAGATAGTCCGTCTACCTAGGATTTTGTTCTCCCCATAACCGAATTTGCATATAATATCTCTGTCAATAGGACCACTGGTTTGAGGCCACTCCATATCATGTTAGGGTATGAGCCTAAAAAGCCTATTAACTTAGTGAATATTCCCCTAGAGTCCAGACCCAGTGAGTCAGCAGAGTCTTTCATACAGCATGTGCATGCACTCCATGAGTCGGTCCGTAAAAAATTGAAGTCAACAATGATTATTATAAGGATCGAGCAGACTAGCACGGGAGGGAACAAATCTTTGAGGAGGGAGAACAGACATTGATTCGCATTCGATCTGAGAGGGTCTCGCAAGAACCAACAGAGAAATTAAGCGCACGCAGAATGAGCCACTATATAGTCCTATGGCGGATTGGTACGAATGCATATGAAATCGACATCCCTCATGGTATGGGCATCAACCGAGTATTCAACATAGAGGATCTGACTCTTTACTACGAGAAGCGCATGTATGTGGACCCTTCTCCCACACCTGTACCTGAGCCATCATCTCCCATAACCCCCTACACGAGCCTTCACCTCCTATTGCCTCCACCAGTCCTTCTTTATTGCCACCGGCGGAGTCGCGCCAGGAGGACCGCATTGCACCATCGACGGTTCCACCGACACAGTAGTCAAACGAAGATACATTACTATCAGACGAAGATACATTACAAACAGAGCCACTTACTTCTATAGACGACGTACTTCAGATCATCGGTCACGACTTCTACACTGCGGGCAAGGGAGATATTGTGCGCTATCTTGTCCGTTGGAGCAGTCGGTTCCTACACAATGCTACTTGGATTTCTTCAGAGGAGCTCAAGAGACTCGTCCAATGGCTACACATCGAGTACGACCATCATCACTCACCGGAGATGAGTGCTTTCAAGCCGGGTGAGTTGATGAGCGCCACGACCGACACAGGTGTATTCCCGCAGGAGGTGGTGATCCATTGCCCAGACGGACGATCAGAGTCCGTGGTTGCGTCTGGATGATCGATTCGAGTCGAAATCATATATTACCTTTTTTATTTTGAGATGTATTTGCCCTGATCGGGCCAGACAGTTTAAACCATCCGATTCGGGTGGTTTTATTTTATTTTTCAGTTTACACAGTAGTTATGATAAATAAGTGGCAGCAGGCGGTTCCAAGATTATTGTGGGTTTTGCATTTTGGCAAGAACCGTCGATCCTTCTCCTGGAGTGATTTCGGGAGCCTTCTATTTGGTGCGAAGCCAAATCGTCCCTCTTCTGCCTCACCACCGCCAGAAGCACCCTTTTCCCTCCACCGCGCCCTAATCACAGTCCGGCCTTCCCTCCCATAAACCTTACCGCCGATCTTCCCGGTCAAACCCGACGCTAACAAACTCCTTCCGACGGTGGCCATCAATCGCACATTTTACCTCCGTTCACTCCTCGCTGTTTTCCCCCCACTCTGGTCGATCTACTCTCTAGCCCAAACCGCTGATATCCATAGAACCCGCCGGCCTCCACCCTAGTCCCTCACAACCGCACAAGTCCCATTGACCCCAGCCACCACTACTCCCCTAATTAATATTTCCCATTAACCTTCCTCCTCCCTGTAGCCAGCTGAACAAGCCCGCCCACATCCCTTCAACTTCCCTCATTTCCCGAGACCCCCCTCCCATCCACAACCCTGTTCAAATCAACATATTAGTCCAGATCTCCCAGTCCTATACTCCGATATTGCAGCCACCTTGGAGGCCCTCCGACAACCGCCATTGTCGTCACCTCCACGTGCGAATTGTAGTATAAAGTTCAGTTCTTTACTGTTGTTTATTTCAGCACTCATATTGTGGTGGATATCTGTTTTATTTTGCTATTAGTTCATTTGTTGTACAATTTGCGGGATTTATTTTGTGCTTGCTTAAAATTAATTGTGTCTCTATCTTTTTTAAAATTGATAGTTCTCTTTAATTAATTATTTGAGTCTGCACGTGGCTCTGTTTTTTTAAATAATTAATTCTTAATTGCAATTGCTAGCGCGGACCTTCTTCTGCATTTCCCATACTTCATTGCACATAGGTTTGCATTAGAGAGTCCACCCCAAGTCGGCCTTACCATTGCATCACAAAGAAAAACTAGGGATATTGTGAAACATCTAGATGTATTGATTCAGGAACAGAGAGAAGGTTGTCTGAACCAACTCATCAGCAAATATTGGACACCTGGGAAGCTAAAGGCGAAACACTGAAAAATTCAGTATGTGCTCAGTATCTCTGGTATAATCCTAAGCGGATTTTTAAGTTCTTGAAAACATAGGCAACCTAAGTGCAAGAATAAAGACATATATATGCAGTAGAGGATGCTGCCAAAATAGAATAAATGAAATGCTGCCAAAATAGAATAAATGAAATGCTGCCAAAATAGAATAAATGAAATGCTGCCAAAATAGAATAAATGAAATGTGCCAAAATAAAATAAATGAAATGCTGCAAAATAGAAATTAAATGCTGCAAAAATAGAATAAATAAAATGCCACCAAAATACAATAAATGAAAATCACTTCACAAATGCAAGATAAACCAAGCCACTATCATTCTTCAATAGACGGACGGTTAGAGATAGCAGTCTCCTTCCACTGCTTGGGAGCTCACGGTTTCATGTTCTATTTTACTTCACATGCGGGGATAAACCAAGTCATTGCCTACGAGTCAATGACTAATTCTTCAACAAGCACGCGAAAGAGGTCACAATTTCTCCCACTGCTAGGGAGCTCATGGTTTCACGTCTACTTCACTCTTCAATGGTGGTTATTTTCACATTTCACCCATGTACTACTTCAATATCACTACCAGTCACACCAGGAGTATTAAGTCTTGCAAGGTGGCTGATTTATACGGGATTTCATGCGCCCCATGATACTCGTCCCAGAGCATAAGCTAGTGAAGGGATATAACTCAACGGTTAAGTGCCACTTGGACATGGTGGAAATCACAAGTTTGAGCCTTGATTATCCCTAAACCTAATGTGAGTTTTTCAATTTGGACCTGCTCCCTGAGTGTGATCGAATGAGAATGAATAAAAGGCTTGTGGAACTGATATGATAGGATAGGGATGGAATGTGAAGGAACTCCAGGCTAATATGAAGCGCGTGGATACAAGACTTCTTGTTAAAATAAAATGGCTACTTACATTTAAAGAGCTAAATGATGCTAGCTTGCTGCAAAATCGTGCTTATAACAATACAAGCTTATTTGTTAGAACAAAAAAAGAATTTAAACACAAGTGTCTTAAATATAATGCCCATGTACAAATATAAAAAAGGACTATTTGATTCTGGGGATGAAAGTAATGCTCCTCAAGAACTTGTAATCGCAACTAAAAGCTATACTTAAAAATTAGTGTGAAAAAATGCATGACAGATAGTTGCATTTTGCCTTGAAGACCAAGGAAAATTGAGTATTTGCACAGTTGATTTCTCTGCAGATAAATGCAGAAATATGTAAATATAAGACCCATGTGAAGGCCCATACACTAGCCCATTAGTTCTTTCTTTCTTAGGAGTTTAGTCCCACGTCTTGGGATGGAGTTAACCTTTCACTCCTCCCTATATATACGTATAAATATATGATGTATTGTATCGTTTTCTTTGATCCATTTTAGAGGAAATATAAATTCATTATTTCTCTACATGGTATTAAAGAGAAACATTCCTGCAAATAGGATTTTTCGCGATTGAGCCAATGCTCTGGCATCTCCGGGAGGACCTTTCTCGTAACCGCTCGGACTCTACGGGCGGTCTCTTTGCACCCGCAAAGCTCGTAGTTTCTTGCCTTCTCGTCCTTCTTTATTATGTGGTCTTCTTGCTCTTTTTATATGCTCCGGCCTCACCTGCTGGTTTCCCGCCATTTCCGCGAACTCCTCCTGAGACTGTGAGCCCTTGTTGCATCCACGCGTCCTCCTGCGTCCGCGTATGGCTACTAAGACCGCAAGCACCCCACCATCTGCGGCCTGTCCTTCAAAGCTCGGGTCCCCCCACCATTTACGGTCGCTCATGATGAGACTGCATGCCCCCATCTGCGGCCTTTCCTGCAGAGAACACACGCCCCCATCTGCGGCCTCTTCCTCAGAGCCCGCTACCTCCTATTGCGACCACTCCCTAGTGTGTGGCCTCCTTCCCGCGGTCGCCCCACACCTTGTTGCTTCCCATCTGCACATCGCCGATCATGGACTTGCATGGTGCCCCGTCCCTTCCGGCCCGTACTGCGGCTCCTTTTCCTAAAGTTCGGGATGAACTACAGACAATTAAAATATCCCTCACTGGGAAGAAAAACTTTGTTGAATGAGTGAACTCGGTGCGCCGCGCCTTCCAAACAAAATGACTTCTTCATAATGTTACCCGAGCTCCTCCCGTTGAGCCTACGGAGCAGTGGCTTCGGGATGATGAACACGTTCAGTTCTAGATCCTTAATTCTATGGAGAGTGAGCCAAACATCATGGTCATATATCACGACACTGCTAAAGCCATATGGTATTAGCTTCAGTCACTTTACTCCGGTCGGGATAGTCTCCAACATCTTTTTGATATATTTTCATTGATCTCCGAGCAGTTGACCATGGGGTGGTCGGTGACATGACCTCCTTTGTTGTAATGCCCAAGACCCTGGTGAAAGTCTGGATCTAGTACAAGCCCCTCTTCGCTAGACTTCGCGGTGCAGCGCACGCAAAAAGAGACAGTGGGTATTGCTCTCCTTATGGCCTGACTTCCATCTCATCTTCACAGTGCCTGAGCGATCATCCTCTCTTCTCCTGTTGTTTTGTCACTTTCAGATGTGTGCTCTATGATTCTTACGTTCACTCCGCCGCTCGACGTGGTTCAGACTCCATCACCAGCTCTTCTCCAACACTCTCTTGTCCTGCGAACACCTCTCCCTAGATCTCGTGGTGGGGAACAGTCTGATGGACGCCCTCACTCCTTTCGGACGAGCAATCGCCTTTGTACTTACTGTGTCTGCATCAATCACCTTGAGGCTACTTGCTTCAAGAAGCACGGGTTCCCACAACCGTCTCTGGGCATTGCTTCTTCTTTCATGGCTATTCCTTCCACGCCCCCCCCCCCCCCCCCCCCGCTTCGATCTGGACGCCTTGCAACAACTGCATAGGTTGTTAACACGGGGCTCTAGTTCTGTTGCTTCTTCTTTCACCGAAGGTATTTCCTATTTTTCCCACAGTTCTTTCTGGATAGTGGACTCCGGGCCTCCAACCATATTACCTTTTTGAAACCATCTCGGTATACGGATGGTGCTTCTCCTAAGTTTATCATGGTTGTCAATGAAGATACCACCCTGATTTGCAGTTCTGACGATATGTCTCCCACCCCATCTCTTTCTCTCTACTCCGTCCTGCATGTTCCTGGCTCTCAATTTAATCTTCTCTCTGTCAGTCGTCTTACTCAGAATCATGATTGCTAATCACATTTTCTTTCTCTTTTTTCATGATGCAGGATCAACAAACTCGGAATATCATTGGTAGGGGTTGACCCTCCAATGGGTTTTACACTCTGTATCTTCCCAACTTGGTTCCCACCTCGGTTCTCTCCACTGCCACTACTATCGACTAGCAATGATAACTTGTTCGTGCTCCTCTGCCTATCCTTCGGCGGGCTCATCTTGAATTTTCCTTTTTTTTATTTTCATAGTGAATCTTGTATTTACGGGAAACAACATCCTTCAACATTCTTTCCTACTTGTACTTGGACCGTGTCTCCTTTTGATTTAGTGCATTCAAATATTCGGGGCCCCTGAAAACATCCAATGTCTCTGGCTATCGCTATTTAATTACTTTTTTTGACGAACATTCTCGCACGACATGGTTGTATCTAATGCACGGGTGCTCTAAGTTACTGTACAACTTTTGTTAATTTATCACTGAGACAAAAAACTAATTCTCGCGCTCCATTAAAATCCTACGCACAGATAATGCACACGAATTCCAACATTTATTGGCAGTTCGATGTTTCCATTGCCTGCTACCTGATTAGTCGTCTTCCCTCCTCGATACTCGACTTTGCCATGCCCTTTTCCATTCCCTATCCTTCAGAATCTCCTTTTCCCATGATACCTCGTGTATTCGGCAATGTCTGCTATGTCCAAAATCTTGGTCCACCCATGGAAAAACTTGCTCCACGCGCCTTCAAATAAATGTTCATTGGCTAGTCTCGTACCCAAAAAAGCTATGTTTGTTACTATCCCTCTAGCTTATCACCTCCGTTGATGTCACCTTTCTTGAGATTCAGTCTTTTCATTGCTTAGATCCTCCTATCCCCTTGGTACCCGACCTTCCACACCTACTCGTCCCCATCAACACTGATTCTCCTTCGCTGCTTCCCACTTCTTCAACGGTGACACTGGCCTTGGTTCTTTCTCTACGTGTTTATTCTAGACGTTTCACTCGAACAGACGCCCCATGAGAGTCGTCCTCACCTGTTGATGCTCCGACGCCTGCTGATCCGGCTCCGACCTTTACTGCTTACCATATGACGAACTATGTCTCTTTCCATCGTTTATCTCGAAAGTTCAACTAGTTTGTGATGTCTTTGTCTTTTACTTTCACCCCGACTTCTCTACAGGACGCTCTTTAGCATCCCAGATGACGGTCCACCATGGATGAGGAGATGTCAGCTCTATGAGTCAATCAAACCTGGACTCTTGTCCCACTTCCCCCTGGCCAGACATGTGTGGGTTGCAAATGAGTTCACTATCAAGCATCATCCTAATGGGATGGTGGAACGCCTAAAAGATCGCGGCTTTACTCAACAATGCGTCCTCGACTTTTTCAAGATTTTTTCACTCGTGGCCAAGTTGAATATTGTTCTAGTACTCATCTCCTTGGTTGTTCATCATCATTGGCCACTACACCAATTCCTTTATAAATGATGATCTCCTTGAGATTGTCTATATGCACCATCCTCCTGGTTATGAGACCACGGGAAAATCCCTGGTGTGTCGCCTCAAAAAATCTTTATATGGTCTCAAACAGTCTCCTTGGGTCAGGTTCGATAAATTCAGTCAGGTGGTTCGCGATGTTGGCATCACTCGGAGCTCAGATGATTTTTCTTTGTTCACTCGTCATCACACGACGGGCACTGTGGTATTACTTGTATATGTGGATGATATCCTCATCACGGGAGATGACCTTGTTGGCATCACTATGATCAAGAAGAATACGTCTTCTCAATTCCAGACTAATGATTTGGGGAATCTCCGATACTTTTTGGGGATCGAGGCGGCCCATCGTCGTGATGGGCTTGTCATGTCTCAGCAGAAGTACTTTCTTGATCTTCTTCATGATGTTGATTACCATGGATGCAAGCCCGCAAATACTCTTATGAATGCCAACCACAAGCTTTGTGCCCATGCTTTCGACTCTGGTCTGCTACATTTTAACCCAGAGTACTATCAACATTTTGTGGGAAAGCTCATCTACTTCACTATTATGAGACCCGATATATCTTTTGTTGTTGGGGTAGTCAGCCGTTTTATGCATACTCCTCGGGTATCTCATCTCCAGGCTGTAGAGAACATCCTTCGGTACTTGAAGACTAAGCTGGATAAGGGGTTGTCTATAAGCCCTCCTCCATTTTATCTCTTATCGCCTACTCTAATGATGATTATGCCGATTCTCTAGATGACCGTCCTTCCACAAGTGGTTATTGTACTTACTTTATTGGACACCTAGTCACCTGGCGGAGCAAGTTGCACGTTTTTCTGCGAAAGTTGAGTATCGATCAATGACATCATTCGTTTCTGAACTTTGTGATTGGAAAGTATTTTAAGAGATTTGGAGGTTAACTCCCGTCGCCGGCAACTCTCTACTCTGATAGTCAAGTTGTTGTTCATATTCCTGATAATTCTATGTTTCCTGAACATACCAAGCACATTGAGGTAGATTGTCACTTAATCTAGGAAAAGGTTCAACTCTAAAAATTGGATTTAAGGCGTGTTCCTTCTCCTGGACAAGTTGTTGATATCCTCACCAAGGCCTTACTTCTACCACTATATATCCAATTTATGACCAAGCTTGATTTCTACGATTTGTATGCTCCACTTGCAAGGGAGTGTAAAAATATGTAAATATAAGACCCATGTGAAGGACTATACACTAGCCCAGATGTTCTTTTTTTCTTAGGAGTTTAGTCCCACATCTTGGGATGGAGTTAACCTTTCACTCCTCCCTATATATATGTATAGATACATGATGTATTGTATCATTTTCTTTGATCCATTTTAGAAAACATACAAACTCATTATTTCTCTACAATAAAGAAAAATGACCCAAAAAATGTTATTTTGGAAGTTGAGCATGAAACTTATAGGGTTTCATTTTGGATTTTAAAGTTTATATACGGCAATAATTCAATATAAAATGCAAGTACAGCATAATATGAAACCTATTAACGCTACACTGCTGGCTACAGAGCTATCAAACCACTCATCATGTTGCACGTTTGTAAAGCAGTCAAATTTGACAGCTATATTGGATTTTGAGGTCACTTGGCTTCATGGGTGGAAGTTAAAGGATGCTATAGATCTACAAATCTGTAATAGGAAGTGTTGAGGAATCAATAAGCTTCATTATCTTATGAGGAAACTCTATTTATACATGCAGAAGAGAGAATACAATATCTTACTTGCAACTTGGAACTATTCGAATAAAGAAGGAATGTGCTGTAGCTATAAGCTTTTTCTAATGGGCTTTAATGTTGGGGCTGAAAGTGTCTCAACTTCACACCCAAAAAGAAATGAATTAATTAAGTATTGTGGGTAGAAGATTACTTTGGGTTGAAAATGTTTAGGAAAGAAGAGGTGTCGTGGACGGCAAGACCAGGTTTCGCACAGCGCAAACTTTTAGTTGTGCGTGATTTTATTAATTGAATTGAATTGGTGATTAAGAGAGTTGTGTTCGGAACAACTGTAGTAAAGAGGAGTTCGTCGGTACTATGAAAGCCAGGGAGTCGAGCATGCCAGAGCTTGCGAACAACTCAGATGATCATTTCTTGGTCCCTATCATGGTACTATCCACACTTATGTATACTAGTAGGGATATGCCCAAGCGGGAAGGATCGAAAGAGAAAAACTGTCGGTGTAAAGGAGAAACATGCAAGGATATCTTTATTATATAAACAAAGAGCTTTTGACTTCACGGTGTAACTTTTATTTCCCTAAATACCCCCTCATTCCTTCTACCTCAAAGCAAACAAAAAAAAGGTTTTTGGTCATTACGCAAAGGCAGCAATATCTAATAAATTTGTATAATAAACTTATGTAATAAAGATATACTACTTGCCATCCCTGCCCTCCCGCCAGCAGAGAAAGACTCCCGCTAGCAGGCCGTCCTGCTCTGGCGCCGAAAGCAGGCTACAGTCGCATCTGTCACTCTGGCGCCGAAATCAGGTCGTCCTCTTCTCCTCCAACACCGCAGCACGCTACCGTCGCATCCGTCGCTCGCATCCGTCCTTCTTTCTCCTCTCCAGACGCTACTGAAGCAACCGGCTAAAACCCTAATACCAGCAAACAATAGAAAGTCCCGTCTTAACAGGGCCCCTTCTCAGCGGCGCACCGCAGGTGCTGATCCTCCAGCAAGAGCTTTTCTCCTCCTCCACAGCACCTCACCGGAAACCTCCTCCCGGCGAGCTCCTCCGACCGGCGAACTCCTCATGGTACCAACATTGCTCTGCATTCTGTACACCGATATTTCACTGGGAGGTGAATTTCAAATCTCCACACCTGTCTGTACATCCCTGATTTTTAAATTGTTTTTGTTACTTGCATTAAAGATCTAAAATTCTTCACTTCTCTTTATCTTTTTCGTAATAGATTCCTAACATTGATCTGCAAATCTAATCTGCTCTCCTGTCATATAAGTAATAATATGATGCTCAGCAAACCCAGGAGGCTTGCTTTTTCATCTTCATTCTGCATATAAATGAGGACGTGTTCATCCATGGGCTAGAGTCCTGATTTATATAAGTCAGAACTCATGTAATGCACTAATTAGCAGCGTCCTGACTCATTTACATTCTGTCATATAAGTAATTTTATGATGCTCCAGACCATAAGTAGCAGCGTGTGATTTATGCTAGCAGCGTCGTGACAGTGTGCATTCCCGCTTTGAGTTAGCTATGAATTAGTAAAACATCCACCATTAGCAGCTCCAGGTTTTACATAGCAAAAAAAGGGTTCAAGTTCATTCTTCCAGCTTTTTTTTTTTTACTTTTGTTCTCATCCATTTGAACTGTTCTACCTCACTAAATTTGGTTATGATGATGATAGTGTTTCTGTTATCACTGTAATGTTTATTTCTTGTCTCGTCTTCTCAGTTTCTGATTTATGCTCAGATATGTTTATTTTTTTCTCTGTAAATCAGCAATGCATATAGTCCATTCAACTAATTGCTAAGTAATACTTTTTTATACAGTCAATCTTTATACAATACTAACACTCAAAAAGACAAGAACCTGAGCTCAGTCCAATTAGTGCTTACCTCAAGATCTCCTCCTCCATCGTGATTCCGGCGCTTCTAGCTCCTCCTTCCCGACAATCTCCTCCTTCTGGCAAGGTCCTCCTCCCAACAAGCTCTTCTTTTTTGGTAAGGTCCTCCTCCCAGCAAGCTCTTCTTTTTTGGCAAGGTCCTGGTCAAATCTTTATTATATTGGCCTTCTCTGATTTGTTTTTCACCTTTTGTTCTTTGTCTTTTTCATCTGCTGAAGCTTTCTCAAGAGCAATTTATGCTTCCAATTTCTTTTCAATTTCTTAACTATACTCGGTCGGAGGATTGTTCCTCTCTGATTATTCAAATTTCTATTCAAAAAGCAAGTTTTATTCCAATTATTTGTGCTTCTTTGATTATTCCAATTTCCTTTCAAGAGAGTTTAATTCCAATTTGTGTGCTGAGAAGATGATTCTCTGATTATTAGTGCTTTCTTCAACTTTATTCTATCGCTCCCCTTTACGTGCTATCAGGTCTGAAGTTTGTTGAATGCAACTTAGGCATGTATTGTGCTCTCTCGACTTCATATTTGCAAAAACTATTGTGATACGCAGCACCTTCATGGCCGAGTTCAGATTTACATAGATTTGTGCTTGAGATAGTATAATTTCCATTTTCATTTTCTCTTTTTCCTAATGTGCTCATTCTAATGTGTTCATTCTAATGTGTTCATTCTTCTCACAGTTTAATATTATCTGAATTAATTTTCTGGAGTTTAATTCTTCTCATTCTTCCCACGACGAATGTCGCCCCCACGACGAATGTCGCCTCATTGACAAATGTCGCACCTACGACGAATGTTGCCGCCTCAGCCAAATGTCGCTCCCATGACAAATGTTGCACCCACGACGAATGTTGCCGCCTCAGCCAAATGTCGCCCCCTCGACAAATATCGCACCCTCGACCAATTTCAGACCCACGACGATTGTTGCCCGCACGGGTTCCCCCGTGCACGACTGCTTGTATATATATATATTTAACTAAATTAAAGAAGTAGTTTGGAATTGTAGAATTAATCTTAGTCATCCATGTGCAAAGTTTTTGATCTCAACCATCCAATGGAGAGAGAGAGAAAGAAAGAGGGGAGAGAGAATCTTTATAGCCCTCATATCCCTACATAGCGAGAGAGAGAGAGATAGGGAGAGAGAAATTGATTATTTAGGTAAAAATGCACATTTTTTTACAAGATAAAAATAGGAATATTGATTCATATTTTTTTACAGTCATTTTAAGTACTTGTATGTATTTACCTGCTTTTGACTTATCTTTTGTAGAAATTAGCAAGTGTTAGCATGTTCACCTCAGGTACTCGTTTTATACGTTTATTTAGCTGTTATTGACTTCTCTTTTGCGGAAATAAGCAGGGGTTCGAGAGTTCTCTTCAACTACTCGTGTTAGATTTTAAATTTACTTTCTTTTGACTTATCTTTTATAAAGATTTGCAGGTGTTCGCGAATTCACCTTAGGTACTCATGTTATATGTTTATTTACCTGCTTTTGACTTCTCTTTTGTAGAGATTAACAGGTGTTTGCGAGCTCTCTTTAGGTAGACGCATTATATTTTAAATTTCTCTGCTTTTAACTTCTCTTTTGCAGGTGTTCGCGAGTTCACGTCATGTACTCGTGTTATCTGTTGCATATGTGTTAGGGTAAATCATTGTCTTAGGTTTTGGCTTATTCAAATAGGGGGAGATTGTTGGGTCCATTGATCCCAATGTCCCTGATTTGAAGAAGTTCTATGAAGTTGTTATGTGATAATCAAACAACGATACACACTACATCAAATTTCTTCTTTCATGAAAGAACTAAACATTTTGAGATTATCTATCGCTTTATCAAACATAAGATAGAGTTCAAGGAAATTGATTCCTCATTTGTGAGCTCCAGTGATCAACTAGCCAATCTTCTTGATTATTAAACTACAACGACCATTATCCTGGTCGATTAACAGCAGCAGTGCACCAGTTGGAATAATATAAACGATGAATAATCATCGAGTATCAAGTCACGTAAATCACGAGTGAAGATACGAGAATGTCCTACGCCTTGAACTATTTAGGAGAACATTAGATTGATCCGTTCGGCGCGTAGGTATTGGCTTTCTGGAATTGGTTTTGTCTTCCAAAATGCCAATTCTCTTGTTCGGCGCGCTATAATTAGATGGGAATTGGTTTTGAATTGAAAACCACGGGTTTTCCCGTAAACCTAAAAATCTCATCCCCCAAAACTTACCTCCCGCCGCGGGTTTTCTAGGTTTTCATCGCGATTTAATGTTTCTGATTCCGCCTCACTGTTCACTCTCCCAATTCCGGCTCGCCAACGACGATACTTCTCCAGCGCTCGTTCTCCTCCTCCGGCGACGAAGGCCGACCTCTTCCTCCTCCAGCGGCAGCGACGCCCTCTCTGGAACTCTGCCTCCTCTACTAGCAGCGAGGAAGACTGGTTTTCATTCTTCCTGAAGCGGTGACGAAGGTTGACCGATCTTCGTTCCTCCTGCAACGGCGACGAAGTCCGAACAAATTTCCTAGCTAATCAAACGACAACGACTAATCTCCATTCCTCCTGTTTGAGACCCATCTCCATTCCTCCTGTATATGGTGACGGCCCTTGCAATATCCCTCGTACTACTTCTTCCTCAACCATTTAGAATTTCATTTTTGTTTGCATCATCTGAAATCAAGGTTGATTTTGCCGGATCTGAACTATGATCTGCTTGATTTTGCTGGATATGTTTTGCCGAATCTGAACAGTTGTTTTTTTACTTTTTTTCATTTTTTGTTTACTGGATTTGTACCTTAGCTGCAATGTCATGATTAGATAATTGTGCACTGAGATCTGTACCTTTTATTCAAATGTTATATCTGTGTTCAAATTGTTCAATTTTAAAAATTATTACAATTCCAGAAAACCAATTCATTTGTGCAGCCGAACAACATTTATGTATCAATGTCAATTCTGTTCACTGAATACCATCTTGCAGCCGAACAACAAAATTGGTTTTCTGCAAAAAATCAATTCCTGCAGATATTGGTTTTCTGACCACAGACAATTCCAGAAAGCCAAAACCCGCGCGCCGAACGGACCCTAAGTGTTCATAGGCGGGCGCAGACCGCTAAGAGTCAATGATCGCGGGCGAAGCCCGTGCGGAGCTGCTCGCGCGCGCGCGCGTGTGTATATAGGGTTATTTACTGCGACCTCACCTCGAAGTTTGTAAAATTATAGTTTGCACCTCTCTAACTTTTGAAATTACATTTACCCCCTTCAATGTTTACATTTCATAACATCCATGCACAAAAAGACCCCCCTTGAAGATTTACTCCAAGGGGGTACTTTTGTGCATGATGTTATGAAATGCAAACATTGAGAGATTTTTGTAATTTCAAAAGTTATAGCGGTGCAATTTGTAATTATGAAAACTTCAAAGGGAAGTCCCGGTAAATAACCCTATATATATACATACAACATAAATAGACGTTATATTGGGAGTTAAAGACATTCGCTGAATACAAAATCAGTGTTTGTGCAAGCTATAAATTGCGGCATTGTTGTCCTAATACATAGGTAAATGAGATCCATATGTCGCAGTTAGGTCATTCATGAAAGCTCTAATCCATTTTAGTTCTTTGGTTGTTTGTGTTATACCGCGATATTCTGCCTCGGTACTAGACCTAAAGACAAAAATTTGTTTCTTACTTTGCCATGTGACCAAATTTCCTCATACAAATGTACAACCTGAAATAGGCTTCCTACTCGCCTCGTCGTCTACATCATTAGCATCAAAATATGCTTTGATACATACGTGACCATTTCTCCTGAAGCAAATGCCATTACCATGAAAACCCTTACGGTCCGTTCGCCCCCCTGGAATTGAAATTGGGAATTGGAATTAGGGCAACAGAATTCCAATTCCAGTGTTCGGATGTTAGAAATTCCCTCGGAATTGGAATTGGTCCAATTCCATGGAATTCACCAATTTTGCACTATGATCAATTCTTAGGGGTAAAGACAAATATTTCATGGAATTCAGTTTTTTACTATGCCCGTCGTTGTCCGATCTCGCCGTCGTTGTCCGATCGCCGCTGCCTCCTGATCTCGCCGCCGCCGCCCGATCTCGCCGCCGCCGCCCGATCTCGCCGCCGCCGCCCGATCTCGCCGCCGCCGCCCGATCTCGCCGCCGCCGCCCGATCTCGCCGCCGCCGCCCGATCTCGCCGCCGCCGCCCGATCTCGTCGTCGTCACCCGATCTCGTCGTCTCCGCCTCCCTATCTCGCCACCGCTCACTGTTGTCGCTCGATACCGCCGCCGCCGCCCAATCTCGCATCCGCCACCCGATCTCGCATCCGCCGCCCGATCTCGCCGCCGCCCGATCTCACCACCACCTGATCTCACCGCAGCCACCCGATCTCGCCGCCACCGCCCGATCTCGCTGCAGCCGCCTGATCTCGCCGCCGCCACTGCCCAATCTCGTCGTTGCCGCCTGATCACGCCCCGATCTCGTCGTCGTCGTCCGATCTCGCCATCGCCGACCGATCTCGTCCCCATCACCCGATCTCATCATCACCGCCCGATCTCGCCGTCGTTGCCCGATCATAATTAATTGTTGGTACACTACTTGAAGTTGATTTCTCTGGTGTTGTGTTCCTTTTTTGCCAACTTCTATATTTTCTTAGAGTTTGTAAAGGAATAATTCCCTCCACCACTTGGTTTTATTGCAATAACTTTGCCCTGAGTGACACAAGACTCCAACTTCAAATTGTCATGTCGCCCGATTCTGCAGGCATGAGAAAAAAAAGAAATTTTAAACCAATTCCAATTCCAATTCTAGAAATCTATCTTGCAGCCGAACAACTGCATTGGAATTCAGACCAATTCCAATTCTCACAGGAATTGGAATTAGATGAATTCCAATTCTGCAATTCCAAATCCAGGGGGCCTAATGGACCGTAGGGTCCGTTCGGCGCGCAGGCATTGACTTTCTGGAGTTGGTTTTGCTCAGAAAACCAATATCTACAGGAATTAGTTGTGCAGAAAACCAATTCTGTTGTTCGGCTGCAGGTTGAAATTCAGTGAACAGAATTAAAATTGATATATGTAAGTTGTTCGACTGTACGATGAAATTGGTTTTCTGAAATTGAAAATATTAAAATTAAAATTGAAGCAGCAAATTTAAGTACTAATAATAATTGAAGTTCAAACTTATAAATAAGTTTTACCGTATAATCACCATAATAACACACAAAAACCATCAAATAGTATTGTAGCTGACATTATACAAAAGGATATTAATGCATATTTTGATATTCATTTAACATATTTATAGTTAGGGCGTCTCTAAAATTTGTTTATTCCTGTGTGACTTGGATTGAGCTAACAACGTCTACGTAATCATAATACTCTTCTGCTACGTCTTGCGCTAATATCTCGGGGTCAACCTCGTCCAACATTTGTGCATCTCTCTCTAATCGTTTCTCTACTAGAAAATTATGTAATATGCAACAAATATTTATGACCTGCACCTGGTCAAAATTACGGAGTTAGATATTGTATTGACTAATAAACCTTTAACAAATGAGCGTAGAATATTGCAACTCATACTTGGACTTTAATACTGAAAAACGATGGTTGGCGTAGAATAGCTCATCGTTTCTTCAACAACCAAAGGTTCTTTCTATAACATATCTTTCTTTAGCATGGTGTAAGTTAAATGATTCCTTATAAGTTGTTGGTTTATTACCCTGATTAGACCACTCTTTTAGGTGATAACGTGTCGACCGATATGGGGCAAAAAATCCTTGACCATTCGTGTATCTAGTATCAACAAGGTAGTACTTGCCTATACAGTAAAAAAGAGTAATTAATAGACATTTATATATTACTTTAGCTGGAGAAAATAAATTGAATTTTTTACCATTTGACATTTCAAAGCGGTCTTGTCGCTCTAATGGATCTCGTAATACTTTAGAGTTAGATGTTGAACCCTCCCAGCCAGGCAATACATATAAGAATTTCATGTTGCTATCACATACACCGAGTACATTTGTTGTGATTGTCTGTTTACGGTTACGATATCTGTCTTGATCTTTAGTAGGAACAGTCATTTTGATATGTGTACCGACTAATGCGTCAATATTATCTGCAAACCATCTAGATTTGTGTTGTTGTCTAGACTCAGGCAATCTAATGTAATTGTGTGAGAGTCTTAAAACCGCTTGCAGCACAATGTTGAAGTGCTGCTAATGATATCAGTCGAGCGGATAAACATGCAACCAACATCGCGAAACTGTGTTATTTGCCAAAATGTATAAAAATAATGCAACCGACTCTTTAGTGGAAACAAATTATATATCACAGACATAACCTTTTGCACAGAGAATATCACAAAACTCATTGAAAGGTGTTATTACCCATGCGTAAATGGCTAAAGCAGTTAAACTCATGTCCATCATATAACCGTTTTAATATGATATCACGTAGAGCGTCTTTGTCTATAACATCTACCAGGTCTCTGGGAATGTAGTCCATAACAACCACAGCTGCGCCATAAGCGGATGCAACTGCTGCCTTTATAATAATATCCATCTTACGTTTTTTCCCCAACTCTACATGATCCATGACAGACCTAGATCTGAAACTTCAAATCCTACGTAAAGCCAAGTTGCAAGTACAAGTTGGATCTAAACTGGCTTGAATACTTGGTTCTTATGCCTCTAAAAAAATTACAACAAATAATTATGGCTATGGATGTAGATTTGTATGCATGTAGTTATGTAGTAAATATGTACAGAAGCATGTAACCATAACTTTCAAGAAATAATAGGTATAAGAGCTACTACTACAACAGATAGAGCTTGTTCCATTCCATTCCACATTCCATTCCATTGAATAAATTTTCAAAAAATTGCAGAAAGCCATAAAAAATAATGCATTCCATCGAAAATTTTTTCAAAAAATCCGCATTCCACATTCCATTCCATCGAATAAATTTTCCAGATCTGAAATTTCTGGATCTAAAGTTCCGGAAAAAAAAACAGGATGAGCATTCAAGACGAACGAAAAAAAGGAAGAAGAAGAAAGGAGGAGGAAGAAGAAAAAAAGGAAGGGGATCTGGAGGACTCAGACGAAGGAAGTGAAGAGAAGAGGATGAGGAAGTATACCTGCGGCGGAAGAAGAGGAGTATGATCGGGGAGGAGTTTCACTGTTGTCGGGGGAGGAGCACGTTCCGTCGGCTGTGATCGGGAGAGACCAAATATGCGAAAACTTAGCTTAGGAGATAAGAATTGGGGGTGGGGGCACCTTTTTAGCCTAGGGTTAAAACCGACGGATTTAATCCCAAAGCCAATTCCTCTCCATTTCTGTCCCGCCGATCACAGGAATTGGCTTTACTGTTTCCCAAAACCGATTCCAGTATGTCAATGCATGTGCGCCGAACAGACCCTTAATGTATTCTAATATCTTCATGACTGCCTTAATTTGACACTCTCTAGGAGTATGTATAAATTGACTAACTTTTCCTATTGCAAATGCAATGTCAAGCCTTGTTATAGTAAGCTAAATGAGTATGCCAACAAGACATCTATAACAAGTGGCATACCAAAGAAGAGTTGTGCCAACACAGAGATTGTCGATCCCTATAGGCATAGGAGTACAAGTTGGCCAAGCTTCAAGGAAGTCAGTTTCCTTAAAAAAATAGCATACTTTCTTTATGATAATATAATGCCTTTGTTGCATTTGACAATTTCACATATATGACAGGTACCATAAGACATGTAAGTGTCTTCATAACAAATATTGAATGATCTGCATGACTGCAACAAAATCACATGGTGAATAACTTCGTTAAACTCATCAAACCAGGGTTTTGGGCTTTGTTTGAAGCCATAGATACCCTTCTTGAGTCCGAGAACATATGCCATATAAGAATTTCTTTTTATGTTAAGTTGGAACATGTGCAAATCTTTATTAACAATTAGAAAAAAATGTTGCATATATACCTGATACGGGCGACCAAGGAGAAAATGACAGAAATTAGCCTCATTTGTCAGAGTAAAGCCTTCGACAACGAGCATTGCGTTGTATCTGTCAAGCCATCAAGGATAAAATTGATGACAGACCCATCGGCCGCAAAAAATGACATCCCTTGGGGGGGGTGGGAACAAGAGGTCCAAGTGTTATGAGTGAAAAGAACAAACATTTATTCATCCATAGTTTGCTTCCAAACGGAATGTCCATAGTTTCTTGGTAAGATTGAGGGACAGTAGTAGACGAAAAGGCTATTGCGAACCTGGTGCAAGAGGCACTCAGATGCTCATAAGAAACCACATAGGCAATGATGTGTTGAGTACAAGATCTGACTCCTTTCTTAAGAGCAATAGGAAGGTCGCAATCTAAAGCTATGGATGGAGTAGAACCTTAAGAGGAAGGAGATGTTGATCTAGCAACTAAAGGGAGAACTACAGGAGTAGGAGAAGGTAGAAGAGTAGGTGAACGAAAATGTCGTGTGAAATTTTGAAGAGCAGGAGATAGAGAGGTTGGAGGTGACGGCGGCGGTGAAAGAGGCCGAGTAGGTGCCGGAGGAGGAGAATGAACAATGAGTATGGAGGACATTAGGAGGGAAGGGAGTCAGAGGATGGGGTTAGGGGGTATCCAACAAGAGAGATTGTTCCTTCTCAAAAAAATATGGAGCATTTTCAAAGAAGATGACATCAATAGAGACACGCCGATGTCGAGAGACGGGGTTAATGCACTGATGATAGTTTTTTGAATCAGAGAATAATCTGGGAAAGCACATTTGATTGCACGAAAAATTAATTTATCGCGATCTTGAGAAGAGATGTGGACAAATGTTGTGTAGCCAAAAATGTGATGTGTGAGAGGAAAAGGCGGGCATCAGGACAAGTGAAAATGGTGATTTATCCCGGAGAATAGATAAGGGCATACAATTGATCAGATAACACAAGACAAGGATGACATGACCAAAATATGATTTATGATCATTCATCTGACATAGCAAAGTACGGATAATATTGAGGATGTGAGAGATTCTTCTTTTCTCCGATGTCGTTTTGTTGTGCACAACTAGTCTGATGAATAATGTCGTGAGATGTACATAAGACAGCCAGGTGCACAAGCCACAAGGCATTCCCGTGGAGCAAGGGCAGGGAAGGGTCCCACCACAAGGGTTGAAATGCAAACAAACCTTACCTTGCATTTTTGCAAGAGGTTGCTTCCAGACCTAGAACCCATGACCTTAAGGTCACACAGCATTGTGTGATGTACATAAAAAAGTTGCTTATGTATTCTTTGGCATTGTCTGATTGCAAAATTTTTAAGGAAGTTCAAAATGCTCAGTAGGTGAAGAAAAGGAGACTTTACTTTCAATTAATCTTTTTATGCAACTGTAGCCTACTTTTTAGGTAATGCAAAAGCTTCAACTTTATTAAAAATTGATCCGTTTGTGCAAATAAAATATATACCAATTACATCAGAGAGTGTGGAATCATGCATAGGTTTTAAATATGTCGACCTCATCAAAAGGTCAAAAACCATCCGGAATTTGTCAAATATGTCTTTGTTAGAGTTATTAGTATTTATATTATTGATTTTAGTCCCACACCGCCTATCGGTGTTGGGTGTCTTGTTGTATCTCCTATATTATGCCCCTTTGTGGAAGAATAAAATCACACCTTTCATTTCTCTCTACATGGTATCAGAGCATCGATCTGAAGCCTAAAATAATTTTCCCGATTCCGCTTCCGCCACTGTTCCCCCTCCCCCCCCCCCTCGACCCGTGCTTCCATTTCTGTGGGCTGCTAGGGCACACGCCAGCCGCTCCCACTCCTGTCGACAAAGTCGATCGTTGATCCCGTCGACAGGAGCGGCGCCGCTGCCACCGTGTGCTGCTTCCGCCTGCGTCATCGCCGTGTGCTGCTTCCGCCGCTGCTGCTGCTGCGTTGCTCCTCTGTTGTTGCTGTGCTACTCCTCTGCACTGCTCCTTTGCGTTGTTGTGCTGCTTCTCCGCGCTGCTCCTTGCCGGCTACGACAACTCTGGCTTGCCGCCTCTTCTTCCGGCTTGGTGGATCCATGCTACTGTGCATGAGCCTCTTCTTCTACCCGGTCTAGCTTTTTCGTAGCTGCTTTTTTAAGTTGCTTGTGGTTGTTGTTGTTTGTGTCTCTTTTCGATTTCGGCCTTCCTCCACGTGATTTGGGTTCATGTACCCGACGAGGGTCCCACACGTGCACGTGGTCTACGTGAGGGGGAGTGTACGTCACGACCTCTAGTCATAGTCTATGCCTTCTTGCACGTATTCCACGTGAGGGGGAGTGTTTGTGAAAACGGCGACTCGGATACCTCTTTCCCGACTCCTGCCTTAGTCACACATGGCCCCCAAGTCGATTTCGTCTGTTGTTTATGTCTCCCCATTTCTTTTCTTCGTTTTGTGGTAGGAATGGTTTGACATTTTTGGTTGACCTAGTTTCAACTCCGGGTGTATCCAACGTGATCATGGTCGGTTTGTGGACCAACGTCATGTGGCCTTTACCTGGTTGTAGTATCCCCGGTGACACGCGGTTGGGTCTTGGTGGCTGTTGTTTTGTTCAATGTTGCCAACCTTCTTTTACCTTCCGTTTTATGTTGTGTTCAAGCTGTAGGTTTCCCCTCCAGCTTGAGGGGGAGTGTTAGAGTTAGTAGTATTTATATTATTGAGTTTAGTCTCACACCGCCTATCGGTGTTGGGTGTCTTGTTGTATCTTCTATATTATGCCCATTTGTGGAAGAATAAAATCACACCTTTCATTTCTATCTACAGTCATCAAAGGTTGGTTTGGCTTCATGAACATGCATTCTAATAAAGAAATTATGCATATGGATGTCAACTAAAATAGCATAAGACGTGTTAGTCACATCAAATAAAAAGCAATCTAGACGGGCTAAAAATCGTTAGAAAAAATCTACTGTTTGTGACTGATTGTATTAGTATGAGCAAAAGTGATAAATGGAGAAGGCATCTTCCTCCTCATCTCGGCGATCTCCAAGCATCTTCTCATCGACCTCTACTACCAGTTCCCTACTGCCTAAAGCTCGATAAGGATCACTGTCTTCTTACATCAAGGCTTCTTCCTAACCTAAGTAGCAACAAAACTGTCAGCCTCCACAACATCTTTGATTGCTTACTGTTGGAGAAATTAGTATTTTGTTTTATTAGTGGCTAAATGTAATCCCACATATATATCTATATGGCCCTCTATGGATGCTAATAATAATTTCATTTTTCCCCTCTCCACATTTACGACATGGTATAAGAGCCTGGGGTTCGCATGTCCGCTCGCTAGCCGCCAACCCCTGCTTCGTGTTTTCCGTTTCCGCCGATCTCTGCGTCGCAACTCCCGCTTCCGCCACTGAGCCACTTCCGCCTCGTCCTCCTCTTCCGCTTCCGCTCCCTCTCCCTCACCGCCTCACATCCGTGCCTCTCCTCTCGCGCGGCACCTTCCACTTCCGCCGCTTCTTTCCCTTCCGCTTCCACCTTCTTCTCGTGCCTCCTTCCTCTAGGGGATCCGATTTCATGAACTTTTGATTCTCTTGTTTCTTGCGTCCCCTCTTCTTTCTTTCTTTTTTTCTTTCCTTCACCTTCTATAAGGCATGTGGGTTCTTCCCCTCTTTCTATGAGGGCTACCCTTCTCTTCCGACATCCATTGTGAATTCTTGTGTGTGTCCTCGATTTATATTCGGGGTCTTCTATGGTCGGGAGTGACTCCTCTACAAATATGTCTTCCGGTGGAGCGACTCCTCTTCCGGCCTCTGTTGGATTTTGCCGCATAAATCCGAAACATGGCACACCTCAAATCACCGCTATGAAATTGGATGGATCCAACTCCCACCCTTGGGCACACTCTATCATTCTTACCCTCAAAAGTCGATGGTTGTTTGGTTATGTCAGTGGCACGACGAAGACACCTTCTGTTTCTTCTCCCGAGTGACCTCAGTGGGAGTCTGAGAATTCCCTAGTGATGTTCTGTTTGCTTAACTCTATGATGGAGCTCATCGCTCGGAATCGTGGTGGTCGTGGTCCTGGTCGCTCCCACCATCGATCATCCCTGTCTAGATCGGCACACTTGTCTGATGCTGTGGAGGATATGTTTGTTCATCACTCTCTGGATTACAACGCGGCACTCTCTGCTCTTTCAGCTGAAGAAATTTTGGTCTTCCGCCGGTTGATGCATGGCTCTCCTGCTGAGCAGTCCAGTTCATCCTCCTCTTCATATGCCCACAAGGGACCTGTAGGTGCTCATTCTTCTTCCACCCACTTGTCCTCACAGTGGATCATTGTGTTATGGACCGCTCATTCACGGGCCTAATCCCGCTGCTCGAGCCCACAACATGGGTCGCAGCCCAGCACACTCAACCCTTCTTCGCACGTGTTCTCGGTGCGACGGGTTGTTGAGGCGGGGGCTCAATCCCCTGACCTCCTTGATATAAGCTCTTAACACTAGCTCACATCACCAACTGATCCGCGGCTCAGTTGGTGATGAGGAAAAGTGTTAAGTGCCTCTTATAAAGAAGGTAAAGGGTTCGAGACCCGGCCTCAACACCCCGCCACACCGAGAACACGTGCGGAGAAGGGTTGGGTGTGCAGGGTCACGGCCCATGTTGTGGGCTCGACCGACGGGATTAGGCCCGTGAATAAGCGGTCCATAACACATTGATTCTGAAGTCACTGATCACATGTCTGGGTCAGCTGCAGGTTTTGTGTCCTACACCCCTCTGTCCGGTAGAGACAAAGTGAGCATTGTTGATAGATCACTATCTCCCATTGCTGGGAAAGGATCCATTTCATGCACCTCTCTTACACTCTCCTCTGTCCTGTTCAACTCCTCAGCCTCCACTTTATCCGGCCTCACTCCGCCTCCAAAAACTCTTCATGCAAATCAGGACTCTGATTTGGCTTCCTGGCATTGTCACCTTGGACATCCTCATATTGCTACTATGAATTTGTTTCCTCCTACTATTTCTTCTACTTTAGTGTTTTCCATTATGATGTATGTGAACTTGCTAAAAATCATTATAGTTCTCTTCCTTTTACGTCTCCACGTAACTTAGTTCGGCTTATTTATTCATACTGATGTTTGGGGCCCCAATCCTACTGCGTCTAGTTCTGGTTGCTCATGGTTTGTTTCTTTTATTGATCGTTACTCTCGTTGTACTTGGGTATATTTGATGAAACATAAAAGCGATGTGTTTTCTTTCTTTCAACGTTCTCGTACGATGGTCACTACTCAATTTGGTGTTATCATTAAGATCTTGTGCAGTGACAATGACCGTGAGTATATTGACTACCATTATGAGAAATATCTGAGTGATTTTGGCATCATATATCAAACCTCTTGTATTTACACCCCTACTCAGAATGGGGTAGCTGAGCGCAAGAGCCGACATCTCCTCGAGGTTGTCAAATGTCTTCTTCTCCGGATGAATCTCCCTAAATATTATTGGGGTGATGCAGTTCTCACTGCTGTCTACCTCATCAATCGTCTTCCTACTCAATTCCTCGGATTTTATACTCCTCTGATCACTCTGGGGGTTCCTCCCACTTCCCTCTCACCTCGTGTCTTTGGATGTGTATTTTTTGTACACCTCCATCACAAGACCAAACTCGACCCCCGCACACTGAGGTGTGTCTTCATTAGCTACTTTCCTACCCAAAAATGCTATAAGTGCTTCCATCCCATCACCAAACGGGTATTTGTTATTATGGATGTCACCTTCCAAGAATCAGAAGCCTATTATGGGATCTCTCTTCAGGAGGAGACCATTACTACAGAAGTGAGTTCCCCTCTTTTTGTTCCTTTGCCTATTCCACCATCTACATTGCCTCCTCATGTCCCTAGTGATCGGGTGCTCCCACCTAATCCCGGGGACCCGGTGATACATCATGTCCCTAATGATCGGGTGCTCCCACCTACTTCTTGGGACCCGGTGATGCCTCCTCCATTGCAGGTTTACACACAATGTAGAAGGGGCACAGATACACAGACATTTGCTACTCTATCTGGGCCACCACCCAATCCATCATTAGGTACCGATTGAGGTAATTATGCGTCTACCCAACATCATCTTTCTCACTTCGTGGCATATGACTCTTTGTCTTCTTCACATAAAGCACTTGCCACCTCCCTGCCTACAATATCTATTCCTCATTCTTAGCAGAAAGCTCTTGAGCACAGTAAATGGAAGTCAACCATGTTGGAGGAAATGATGGCCCTTGACAAGAATTATACAAGGGATCTTGTCCATCTCCCTAAAGGGAAAATTGTTATGGGATGCAAGTGGGTCTCCGTGAAGCAAAATACCCAAGGTCTTGTTGAACGATACAAAGCCAGGTTGGCTGTTAGAGGATATACCCAAACAGCCGATATCGACTATCAAGAGACATTTGCTCTGGTTGCTAAAATGAATTCAATTAAGATTTTACTTTCATGTGTCGTGTGTAAAGAATGGAGCATCAGTCAGTTGGATGTGAAGAACGCATTTCTTCATGGTGATCTCGAGAAGGAAGTCTATATAACCCTACCTCCTGGTGTTCTTCCAAAAGGGTCAACAGGAAAAGTTTGTAGGTTGAAGAAAGTCCTGTACGGTTTGAAGCAGTCTCCACATGTTTGACGGGTAAAAAGAGAGAAGTCGGCCGAGCTTCGCTGAAAGCCAATATCACGAACAACCTTGCTAAATTTTTCAAACCAAGCTCGAGGGGACTGTTTGAGACCATAAATCGCTTTATGCAGTCGGCATACCCTAGACTCCCCCGTGGTCTCAAACCCGGGAGGTTGGTTCATGAAAACCGTCTCTTGAAGATCGTCATTAAAAAATGCATTTTTAATGTCCAGCTGATGTAATGGCCAGTGTCGGTGAACATCAAGAGAGATAAGAACCCGAACATAATTTAGTTTGGCGACAGGGGAGAAAGTCTCCTCATAGTCCAAGCCCTGTTGCTGAGTGAACCCACGAGCCACAAGACGGACTTTGAGGCGATCGATCGTCCCATCCGGAGCATGTTTAATGGCAAAGATCCATTTACAGCTAACGCAAAATTGGGCAGACGGAAGGGGTACCAGATCCCAAGTATGATTAGCTCAAAGGGCAGACATCTCAGCTTCCATTGCCACACGCCACCCAGGGTGCTGGAGAGCCTCCTGCACAGTGTTAGGCAGAGAAATGGAGGAAAGAGCAAGAGCAAATTTGAGCAGAGGAGAGAGCCGATGAAGGGAAATATAGTTGGCCAGAGGATGAGTTGTAGAGGTCAGTTGGCCGCGAGATAGTACTGGTAGACGGTAGCAGTGGTTGTGCTCTAGAGTTCTGACTACGGCGAGCGTAGACACGGATGAGAGGTGATTTGGGTGTTGGTGGTTTCACGTGGGGTGTTGGAAGTAGAGGAGGTAGAGAAGTCGTAACTGGGATAGCAAGACGAGGCACAGGGTGCTCACAAGGAGGAGCTGAAGTGGAGGACAGAAAGGGTTGGTCTTCCATAAAAGTAACATCAGCGGACACAATCACTTTTCGGTCGACAAGAGAGTAACACGCATACCCTTTTTGAGTGCGATAGTACCCTACGAACATACATTTGGTTGCTCGGAGGGCAAATTTATCCGTAGGTGGACCAAAGTTATGAACATAGCAAGCACACCCAAACACCCGAGGTGGGAGAGAAAATAAAGACTGAGAAGGAAAGAGGAGGCTAAATGGAGTGACAAAATTCAGAACGGAGGAAGGCAGACGATTGATGAGATTACTCGCAGATGAAACTGCAAAATTCCAGTATTTGATGGGTACCTGCATCTGAAGTATTAAGGAGCGGGCAACGTCAAGAAGATGCCGATTTTTGCGTTCAACAACACCATTTTGCTGAGGAGTGAAAGCACAAGATGTTTGATGTATAATGCCAAATTCAGCACAAAGTGAGGCGAACGTTCGGCTCGTATATTCCCGCGCATTGTCAGTGCGGATAATTTTAAGCGGAGAAGAGAACTGAGTACGAAGTTCAGTAATGAACGTACGGAATATAGAAGTGAGTTCGGTACGATCCCGTAGTAAATATAACCATGTCACTCGAGAGTAATCGTCAATAAAGGTAGCAAAGTAGCGGTACCCAAATACACTGACCCCAAATATCAGAATGGACAATGGATAAAGGAGTACTACTCCGATTAGGCGATTACACACAGGACTAAAAGAAACTCGATGTTGTTTACCAAAGATACAGGACTCACAAGTAAACTCATTCAAGAAGACATCCGGAAGAGCTTGTTTTAGAATCTGGAGGGGAGCATGGTCAAGCCGACGATGCCAATCAACGGAGGAGACGACAGAAAGGGTAGACGGAAGGACATCAAGAAGATAGAGCCCATGAGATAGCCGTCCGCTACCAATAATATTCTGTGTTTGCCGATCCTGCACAACAAAAGAAGATGATGAGAATGTAACATGACAATCAAGATCCTGTGTAAGTCGGCTAATAGAAAGTAAGTTGAACGGGGAGCCCAAAACATGAAAAACCGAGTTTAATGAGAGGTGGGGTGTGAGCTGGATATCAGCAGCTCCGGAGATAGGGGTGGAGTCACCATTAGCGACAGTAATGAACTTGGGATGAGGAGAGGCCAAGTATTCTGGCGGCTTCCGGCAAGTAATATGGTGGGTGGCACCAGATTCCACAATCCAGTGGGAACTCCGAGAAAGACAGTTATACCTTCATTGGCGATGGACGACACGGAGCCCGAGGAACGAGCAATCACCCATTGGAGTTGTTGAAGCTGGGTGCGGAAAACATCAATGTCAGACTGAGCATTTGAGGAAGTTGAAGTAGAAGCCACGGGCAGAGACTCGGCCTTCGTAGAAGCAGCAAGGTGGGGTGGCAGACCATGCTTACGATAGCAGGTAGCCTCCAGATGATTTTCCGGACGCAAGGGGGGTTTTCCAGTACGTCCTCGTCCCCGAGACGAATGACGACCCCCACGGGCCGAGGTACCACGAATGGAGGGATGTGGTGAAGGTAGCTGGAGAAGAGCTGGAGAGGGAGGCAGGGGAGCCTCGGGTGGCGGAGTGACCTTCAGAAGCATTGAGCAGACATCAGAGAGAGAGGGAGTAGTGGCAGAGGAGAGAATTTGGGCTCGAACACTGTGCAGATGCAGAGGAACCCTTGCCATCATCATGGCAATCCCGACAGCTTCTTTTTGTGCCCGTTGGGCAACCAGATCAGTAGTAGGAGTCTGGTGTTGTATCCATGCCTCAACAAGTGCCTTGGCCTTGGCAACGAAGGGAGTCATATCGCCAAGTATCCCGGGATTAAGGGATTGAAGATCAGTGATGATGTCAAACAGATGTTTGAGGCTGTTTTGGCCAGAATAGAAGGAGTAGAGTTCCTCCCACATGGACTTAACCGTGTCATGATACATGGTCATCCGGTATGGCTCGGTGTCCATGGAGTTGAGAAGCTAAGATTGCACACGACCGTCATCACGAAGCCACTCGTCAGTAGGAGGGGTAGGAGTAGCCCAAGTCAAGTGATGAAGCAGTCCTTTCGTTTGGAGCACCTGACGAACGGAATGAACCCATTCCACAAATTTCCTTTTTCCGGTGAGAGACATAGTGGTAATCCTGAGTTCATCCCGAAGATCAGTAGCAGAGGAAGCAGCTCGAGGTGGTAGAGAGAAAGCACCAGCGGACTCGCCAGAGGCAGTGGTAGAATCCAGGAAGCCGCAGGGAGAAAACAGCGACAGCGGACAGAAGGCAGTAGCAGCGGATAAAAAGGCAGCAGCAGCGGATAAAAAGGCAGCAGCAGGCAGTAGCAGGCAACAGTGGCCAGCAGCGTACAGAGGCCGCAGCAGACAGAATAAGCCGCACACGAAGAGGAGGCCGAGCGAGAAGAGGCAACTCGCAACCGGAGAAGCCGCAAGGTCTCGGTGTCTCTACACCAACGGTAAGAGACCGCGACCAAGATGGGGAGCCCGCAGCGGGTAGAGAGGCCGCAACGGCTAAGAGAGTCAACCCGCAACCTGAAGAAGGCGGGCAGAGGAGAAGAAAAGAGGCCGCACGGTCTCAGTGTCAACACACTAGCGGCAAGAGGCAGCGACTAAGATGCGGAGCCCGCAGCGGGTAGAGGAGCCGCAGCGACTAAGAGAAGGTCGAGCGGGACGCCCACAAAGATTGAAGTAAGGGAGACCGCACCGGGTAGGAAAGCAGCCACTGGAAGAGAAGCCTCAGCGACTTAAGCAAGGGAGACGACACGGTCTCGGTGAGAACACCAGCGGCACAGAACAGTGTCGCGACCAAGATGCGGTGCTCGCAACGGTTCGAACAACCGTAGCGAGAAGAAGAAGTCACAACAACAAGGGTCGAAGTCGCGCGATAAGACAAGGAGAAGGAGAGAATGCGGGTAGAAGAAGAGACCGCAGCGAGAGAGCGTGAAGCCGGGCGGGAAGATAGAAGAAACCGGTCGGTTAGGGGGGAAGGGCCCACCAGGCCGAGAGGTTTATAAAAAGGGGGGGGGAAGAGGTGGAGGCCACGAGAGGTTTCTGTGATGTTGGTGTTTGCAGCAACTCCAAATTGACACTTGCCCTTTTTTAGATATAACTTTTCTTTACTTAATATTTATATAGAAACCTTGTATATACTTCTTCAATATACAAAATCAAGTATGAATACATTTATATAGGGCAAGAAGAGAGAGAGAAATCCCAATTTCAAGATGTGAGATTATTACAAGTAGAGGAAGAGGGCTTACAATGGGCTCCACTATGGGCCTTTACATCATTATTTTCTAACACTCTCTCGTAAGCTGGAGCGTACAAGTCGTACGCACCCAGCTTGGACTAGAACTGATAAAACAGGGTACTCTGTAGCGTCCTAGTAAGGATATCAGCAACTTGATCTGTAGATGGAACATTTTCAATTTCAGCTTCTTCATTTGAACTTTTTCCCGCATGAAATGACAGTCAACTTCATGTGTTTTGTCCTTTCATGGAAGACAGGATTCTTTGCTGTGTATAACAGCCTAACTGTTACAGAGTAAGGTAGCTGGAGAGGAAAGTTTTACTCTCATATCTTATAGAAGGCCTTCAAGTCATGTGAGCTCAGATACAACAGATATCATCGAACGGTACTCAGCTTCGGCTGAAGATTGAGCCACCACAGACTGTTTCTTACTGCGCCAGGTAACAAGGTGATCTCTGAAGTATGTACAGAATTCGTTGGTGGATCGTCGATCATCAATGGAGCCAGCATAATCATCATCCGAATATGCAACTATTGTAGGAGTAGAAGATGAAGCTTTGTATATCAGCCTTTGACCAAAGGTTATTTTAGTTATCTCAAAATTCGTTCGACAGCCTGTAGATGAAACATCTGAGGAGAATGCATAAACCGACTGACAACCCCAACAACAAAAGATATGTCTGGTCTGGTGACTGTTAGATAAATCAGTTTTCCAACCAGACGTTGATAGTATTCCGGATTTGGAAGGAGGAGATCTTCGTCAGAGGCATGAGCACAAAGCTTGTGATTTGCATCCATAGGAGTAATTAACCGGTTTGCATCCAGAGTAGACAGCATCCTGAAGAAGGTCAAGACAGTACTTCTGTTGGGATAGGACAAGGCCATCAGGCCGTCTTGCAATCTCAAGGCCTAGAAAGTATCGAAGGTTCCCCAAATTTTTTGTTTAAAATACAGAACAAAGATACTGTTTGACCGTTTGTATTCCCTTTTCATCATCACTTGTGATTATGATGTCATCAACATAAACTAGAAGGAGAACCGTTCTTGTTGTCTTATGTCGAGTGAACAGAGAGAAATTTGTTGAGTTTCGAGTAAAGCCAACTTCCCGAACAGCCTTACTGAACTTATCGAACCATGCCCGAGGAGATTGCTTGAGACCATAAATTGATTTCTTGAGGTGACAAACTTGGGACTCCCCCGTGGTCTCAAACTCGGGAGGTTGTTGCATATAGACAGTCTTTTGCAGATCTCCATTTAAAAAAACTTTTTTTATATCCAGTTGATGTATGGGTCATTGGCAATGCACAACCACGGAGAGAAGCGCATAAACCGTATTGAGCTTGACCATCGGATAGAACGTTTCCTCATAATCAAGGTCATATTGTTGAGTAAAACCACGAGCCACCAAGCGGGCTTTAAGACGGTCAATTGTCTCATCAACAACATGCTTGATGATAAAGACCTATTTACAGCCAACAGGAGTCTGTCCTGGAGGAAAAGAGACCATATCCCATGTGTGATTAGCCCAGAGGGCTGTCATTTCTCCGTCCATGGCCGCCCGCCAACCCGGATGCTGAAGAGCCTCCTGCACAGAGTTAGGGACAGAAATAGAGGATAATGTAGACGCAAGTTTCTGAAGCACCGGGGACAGGCGATGTAAGGATACGTAATTTGCCATGGGATGCGTTGTGGAGGCAGGAGTTGGATCAACAGGTCGCAGAGTGCCAGAGGTGGAAGCCAACTGCAGTAGGGCGGCAGAACGAGAAGGATGACAAGTGTAGACACGAAGAAGTGGAGGTTGTTGGAGAACAGGAGGGTTGGTGGGAGGCGGTGGTGGCAAGGTGGATGTAATGGGGATGACAGGCTGTGGTAATGATGATGGTCGGGGAAGAGGTGGTGATGAAGCAGGGAAAAACGGTTGATCCTCCAGAAAGGTGATATCTGTCAAAACAATCACCTTGCTGGTAGTAGGAGAGTAGCAAACATACCCTTTTTGAGTACGGGAATAACCAACAAACATTTGTTTGGCTGCCCGAGGATTGATCTTGTCAATGGAGGAATCAAGATGATGAACATAGCAGGTACAACCAAATATGCGAGGGGTGAGGGGGAATGGTGGGTTGGAAGGAAAGAGAACACTGAATGAGGTGGAATGATTGAGTACGGAGGAGGGGAGACGGTTAATGAGAAAGCATGTCATCAAAACAACAAAATGTCAATATGCCTTGTGAACATGCATCTGAATCATGAAACAGCGAGCAACATTAAGAAGATGTATATTCTTGCGCTCAGCCACACCATTTTATTGAGTAGTATAAGCACACAAAGTGTCAAAGTCTGATGAATAATGCTAAATTCAAAGCAGAGATTATCGAATTCATGACTCGTGTATTCACGAGCATTATTCGTCCGGAGCGTTTTGATTTTATCGGCAAACTGTGTGCGAGTCTCCAGAACGAAAGCACATAATACACGAGGAAGCTCGGAGCGATCACGAAGTAAGTACAATCAGATCATTCGAGAGTAATCATCAATAAATGTGATAAAATAACGATAGTCAGACACACTTGTTATTTTATACGGGCCCCAAACATCAAAATGAACTAACATAAACGGAGTAGAGCTCCGGGTACAATGAGAAGAAAAAGAGGAACGATGTTGTTTTCCCAAAATATAGGAATCACATGTAAAAGCGGGAAGCGGAATATTAGGAAGCGCCTTCTGGAGACTGGAAGAGGAGCATGTCCAAGATGCCAATGCCAGTCAACCGGGGATACGGAGGAGAGAATGGTAGGGGAAATATCAAGAAGGTAGAGCCCGATTTGTAGTCGTCCTTTGCCAATGATACTCTGCGTACTGCGATCATGCATCAGAAAAGACAAAGAGGTGAATGTGATAGAACAATCCAAATCAGCAGTGAGGCGACTGACAGAGAGTAAATTGAAAGGAGAGCCTGTGACATGGAGAGCCGAGCGAAGAGAAATAGAGGGATTGAGAGGTATCAGCCGAGCAGGAGACAGAAACGATGTTTGTCATTGACTACGATGATAAACTTGGGATGTGGAGAATCCAAGTATTGGGGTGGTTTCAGGAAGATGATATGGTGAGTATCACCTGAATCCACTATCCAGCTCGGACTAGTGGAGAGACAAGTGATACCTTCATTAGAGACAGACGCAACAGAGACAGGTGAGTTGTGGAGCAACCCTTGGAGTTGTTGGAGCTGGAGGCGAACTTCATCAAGATCAGCACGTGTGGCAGAATGACTGTGAGTAGCAGCAACAACAGTTGGACGAGGAGGAAGGCCATGTTTAGGATAGCATGTCGCATCAAGGTGGTCATCCTTGCCACAGAAAGAACACTTAGGCCGGGGCCGACCGCCGCGACCCCTCCCCCAGGACCCAGCACGTCCTCACGGGAAGGGGAAGGTAGAGGCAGTAATGACGCAGAAGAGTGCTAGAGAAGAGCTGGTGAAGGAAGGCTGATAGTATCAGGAGGTGGTGAAACCTTTAGCAACATGGAGCACACATCAGAGAATGAGGGAATCGTAGCAGATGAGAGGATCTGAGCCCAAACACTCTGAAGATGAGCCGGGACACGAGCCATCATCATAATAATACCAACTGTTTCCTTCTGAGCGCGCTGGGCAGCGAGATCCGTAGTCGGTGGCTAATGTTGAATTCAGGCTTCAACCAAGTCTTAGACAGAGTAACAAAGGAGGTTAAGTCGGCAGCACCGTCGGTGTCAAGAGTCTGAAGATCGGTGATGATGTCATACAGGTGCTGGAGATTGTCCTTACCGGAGTAGAGGGAATGGAGTGCATCCCACATTGCCTTGGTTGACTCGTGATACATAGTCATACGGTAAGGCTCACCATCAAGGGAGTTGAGAAGCCACATCTAAACACACCCATCATTACGAAGTCAATCATCAGTAGTTGCAACGGGAACATCCTAAGCTAAATGATGCAGAAATCCTTTTGACTGAAGAACCCGACGAACATAATGCACCCACTCAACAAAGTTCTTCTTCCTTATCAAAGAAATGGTAGTGATGCGTAACTTGTCACGGAGTTTAGGAATAGGGGCTTCCCCCGCAGCAGGATAGGAAGTAGCAGTAGACGTATCCATGACCAAGAGGGAAGTCGGTTACACAAGGCGGCTAACTAGCAGGGGAAGCAAACCGCAAGCACAACTGGCGGGAAGGCACAGCAAGCGGGTAGGAGACTAAGCCATTGACAGACAGAAAACATCGGATAAGGAGATTGGTAGTCCGCATAGCAGAGGTAAAAACAGGCAAGAGAGCGAGCGGGAGACACTCGGCGAACACAGAGTAGAGACCGCTCGGTAAGGGGAGAGGCTGGCAGCAAGAGCAGGTTGCGGATAGAGAAGAAGACCAGCAGTACGCGAAGGTAACCCCGCGCCAGCAATCAAGGCAGGCCGCAACTCGCAGAGGCAAGCCGAAAGGGAACTTAAGCAAGGAGACCGTGCTGAGCGAGTAACAGATAAAGAGAGCAACCACAGCAGCAAGAACAAGACCGCACCAAGCAGGGAGAAGACTGTCACAGATAAGGGAAATCATAGAAGGGCGAACAGGCCGCAGATCGCAACGGACAGAGTAAACATCGAACAGGAGAGGCTCACAGATCACAGACAGCAACGGACAGGCCGCAGATCGCAGCAGACAAAGAGTAAACAGCGCTCAGCAGCAGGAGTCCGTGGCAGTCCGTGGCAGCCCGCAGTAGCGGCAAACGGGAGAATCTTGGCGAGTAAAAACTTCTCGGCAAGAAAGGAAGTTGCTAGAGGCTTGACAGAATCAAGCCGCGGTGATTAACGGGAAGAGACCATAGCAGAAAAAGAAGACCGCAGCGAAAAAGAGGTTGCAGCGGGGAGAGGATGACTGCAGCGGTTAGAAGAGGCAATCTGCGTGATTCAAGGAGCACGAGAGGGCAAGAAGGTAAACCGAAGCGGACACAAGACAGACCGTTGGAGGACAGAGAGGTGGGTCCCAGCAGCGAAGGTTATAAAAGCACGGAAAAATACAAGAGAACCAGGAGGGGAGTAGCTCGCCGAGTACCATGCGGATAGAAGAAAACTATCCTGCAAAAGGGGTAGCTCGCCGAGCCCGCGGGAAGGAAGGAGACCGCCCAAGGGAAGCGGTTAGAAATTCAGAGACCGCCCAAGGGGGACCGGAAGCTCTGATACCATGTAGAAATCTTGTATATACTTCTTCAATATACAAAATCAAGTATGAATACATTTATATAGGGAGGGAAGAGAGAGAGAAATCTCAATTTCAAGATGTGGGATTATTATAAATGGAGGAAGAGGGCCTATAGCGGGCTCCATTATGGGACTTTACATCATTATTTTCTAACAATTTAAAATGTGAGTTGCAAGTGATTAAGATGTTCTTCCCAGTTCGTACTATAGATAAATATATCATCAAAAAGTACCAAAATAAATTTTCTGAGATAGTCATGAAATACCTGGTTCATGAGGCTTTGAAAGGTGGCTAGTGCATTAGTTAAGCAAAAGGCATAACTAGGAATTCATTGTGTTCTTCATGAGATCTAAAAGTTGTCTTCTCAATATCTTGGGAGGCCATCCTTACTTGATGATAGCTGACTCTTAAATCCAACTTGGAATAGATTGTTGAGCCATGCAACTCATCTAGCAGTTCTTTTATAACTGGTATAGGATAATTGTATTTGACTGTTTTGGCATTCAATCTCCTATAATCGATGCACATCCTCCATGATACATCCTTCTCTGTTACTAGCACAATTGGAGATGAGAAAAAGCTTTTACTACGTCGGATAATTCCATCATTTAGCAACTCTCCTATGAGCTTTTCTTTGTCTTTTGAAGGTACGGGTATCTATATATGGTTTTGAATTAGAATGGTCGGTGTTGAAGCCTAATACCGGTTTCAACGGAGTTCAGACTGGGAGGAAACAGTTTAAGTTTACTTAGCCCGTCGTTGGATGCGCAAGGCAGGTCAATTCAAGCTCGGGATCAACCCTCTCTAGTTGGTGGATCGCTGCCTACTCTCAGACCCGGTGAGCATCAACGAGGAGGTCCCGCCACTCACCCGAAAGCACGCTTCGCGTCTTCCCCTCCCAAAGCAAAAATTTGTGATCGGCACCTTGGATGGCACAGAGCAGGAGCTCTAGAAGGCTGGGTCCGCCTCTCCAAGGTGCTTTGAGGGTCTATTTATAGGAAACTCACGAACTAGGGGTAAAATTGTCCTTATTGCCTGCGAATAGCAGCCTCCGCCTTTTCGTTTTTGCTATCGACACCCCCTTTTGGTTTGTGGATAGCGGAATCCCGTTGTCTGCGATGGCTAAGGGAAGACCAGACTGGTCTACGAATAGACGAAGGTGGTGGGGGATCTGTTGGTTTCCCCATACCGAGGCAAGCTCGCGAGGTCAGCGAGGCGAGAAGGTCTGATTTGCCTGTACGCGCCCTGGCGTGAGGTTGTCCTTGCCCGAGACTCGTTGATGGCGAGAACGCCTCACAGACCCCCAAGCTGAGTCGCCTCGCAGGCTTAAGCTCGCTTGACCTGGTTATCTTTAGGTGGGCTCGCCCTACCCCTTTTGGGCGTGGGCTGGACTGGGATCGCTAAATCGGAGTTGTACAGTTGGCTCTTTGAGGATAATACGGTGGTCATGACCCCTGGGAAGGGGCGGACCCTGGGGAGCTTCAAAGACTTTATGATACATTGATACTTATCCAAGAGACCTTGTAGGCTTGCCAGTTGGGAGTTGGAAATTCCTCCTGAAGAACTAGTTTGCACGGTGTTGATAGGTGGGGGTATCTGATTGTTCAATTCCTCATGATGCAACCAACAAACACTCAACATTGTGCATTGTGATGGTTTCTGTATTAGTTTAGAAATCTTCCTTTTGTTGATGATAGCACTTCCTACATTTTACTACCTTGCAAAGATATTTTCTTCTCACCCCATTGAAATTCCATATGCAAGTTGAGGAAGTCCCAATTGATAGTTCCCAAGGTAATTAACCATTGTACCCCAAGCACTACATCACAGCCTCCTAATGGAAGCACTAACATGTCTACTTCAAAAGGAATTCCATGCATTAACAATGGAAAATTAGTACATATTTTTGTACTTGCTAATCGGTTTCCATCAGCTACTGCTATTTTGAATGTAGGAATTGATGTTGAGGGACATTGCAAAGTAGTTGTGTCATAAATAAAGTTATGAGCACTTTTTGTATCAATCAAAATGAAAATTTGCTAGCCCTTATGGGAGTATGTCACTAGCATTGTATGGAAATCTATGATGTCAGTGAGTGCATGCATAGATACCTGTGGGGTAATGAGGGGATCTTGACATTGTTTCTCCTCTTCGTTCTCTTCTTCTCCCCCTTCTCTTCTTCTTCCTCTTCTTCTTCTAACATTTCAACTTCCAGAACATATAATTGGGTGGAATTCCCACATTTGTGCCCCTTGAAATACTTTTGGTCACACCAGAAGCAAAGGCCCTTGATGCGTTTCTCATCCATCTTTTTGGGTGATAATCTTTTGATTGCTTTGGATGGCAAGGGTTGGCTGGAATTGGTGGTAGAAGCCTGGATGGGTTGTCAGTTGCCTTCTAATGCCGTGCTCAGAGAGGTAGAACCCTGATGATGAGAGCCACGTTGGCCCCCCAGATTACATTATTGTTGCTGGATTCTAGCCAGAGCATATGCTTTCTGAAGGGTTGAAGGCATGAACATTCTTACTGCCAAGGAAACGATGTTGCATAACCCTGTGAGGAACAAACTAATTGCATACTTCTCTGAAATGATTAATTTGTTGTGCAGGGCTTCAAATTCATTGAGAAAATGTTGTACCATGGTGGTTTGGTTCAATTCCTTGATCTCGTTCATGGGATCATCAAAAAGAGTTGGGGAAATCTCTCGTGAACGCCCATTGAAAATTCCTCCCAATAACTCCACTTTTGAGACTCTTGATTTTGAATAAATTTGATACCATGCTAAGGCTTTATCCTCCATATTCACTACGGGACCTTCACCTTCATTGAAGCAGGCGTACCATCGACTTCGAAGAATTGCTCGCAACAAAATATCCAGTCTCGTGCTGCGTCTCCGGTAAAACGAGGGAAGTCCAGTCTGGCTCCCATGGTTGGCATGGCATACATATCTTGAGATGGCAATCCTCAGTTATCATCGGGAGCATCAGGAATTGTGTCATTGCGTGCTCTACCAGTTGAAAAATTAGCAAACATGTTTTTCAAGTCATTTATTGCAGTAGCTTGACGTTGCTCCAAATCCTGCAAAGCGGTTCTTCATTTCTCTACTCCCAGGTGTTGCATCTTTTCCTTTAGCGCGTCAACATCTCGTCGGATGTCAGTGTTTCTGGTGTTATGATCTGCCATCGACGATTTCCATTGCCCGGAAAGAGCTCTGATACCACTTTATACACTCCAATTTACTTCTATCACTGGTAAGTAAGAAAGAATGGAAGCCGACGGCGCACCGTTGACTTCAGGCGGCAAGGTAAGGGAAATGACAGGCGGCAAGGTAAGGGAAATGACAGGCGGCAAGGTAAGGGAAATGACAGGCGGCAAGGTAAGGGAAATGACAGGTGGCAAGGTAAGGGAAATGACAGGTAAAAACTTCACAATACACACATACATAACATCACCCTTCCTCATGGTAAGGGTTTATACTAGAGCAATGACGATTTGGGTGGTTAGATAACTGTTCCCGCCGTTGGATGCCGCCATTTACTTACACAGAGGAGTTTTTTAAAAATTTAAACTTATAGTTAACGGTTACATAATAATTAATATCCTAACAATGAATTAGTTATATTCAGATCACCTTATGATGTCACGATTATTGTTATAATTAATACTTGGACAAAGATAGTTGTCTGTATTACCCGATGAACTTTACGCTCACCAAAAGATATCTGCATGTGTGGTTTTTCATATATTAAAAAAAAAGTGGAATGGGATCCAAGTGCAAGGAAAGCATTTGATAAGCTAATGCATTAATAAAAGTTTGGTTCATTGCATGATGCATGACTGATGAATTGTATCAGTGGATGAAACTTGAAAGGCATGTTAATATGAATAGTCTTTTGTTATGTTCCCCTAAACCGTAAACTCCGAACAATTAATTAAAAATCATGCAAAGAAAACAAAAAAAAATTAATGCAAACCTAGAAAATTCAATTATTTTTTTACTAATAATGAAAATACTAGAATGGTAGAGATAAAAGAGGTGAGTAAGCTACTAACCAGTAAAGTTTTGCGCTTTTCTTTTTACACAAAATTGTTAAATTTCATCATTACACAGAAGTCAAAAAATTTATCGCACAAGATATAAGACGCCATAAATAATGGACATGATTTAAGTACCATCTATGGCTCTAAGAGCATAAAGTCAATATAATAGTCTCTAAAAGTGTCAAGGATGTATTGAATGTCAAACCAAAAAAGGCGAGTTGCAGAAGAGAAGAATTAAAGGGACTTGCTATAACCTAATTCACTCCCCCTCTTGAGTGCACTCTTCCCATCAACAGGTATTATAACTTTGTACAATTTCCTTTTGCTTAACTTCCTTGAGTAGCATACGAGAAGAATTTAAAGGGACTTGTTATAACCTAATTCATTCCCCCTTTTGAGTGTACTCTTCCCATCAACAGGTATTATAACTTTGTGCAATTTTCTTTTGCTTAACTTCCTTGAGTTATCCTCTTCATGGGGATTCCATAAATATCCCATTCCCAAAAAAAGTTCGAAATAATTGGGACTTTTTTGTAGATTGGATGCAGTTACTAATTCATGATCTGGCATGCACATAATGAAAACTTCATTTTCGATTCTACGAGAATTTTTATGAAAGCGTTTCATTTGCTTCTCTTTCATGGAAATTTCATTTTCCCAGAATGTATCCTCATTTTTAGCCTAATTCTTCTTCTGATGATCGATTCAACCTATGATCAAAAATATAGACCTTGGTTCTATTTCATCTCTTCAACAAGTTTAGTAATGAGCATAACGACCCTCTTTTTCCGATAGAGAGAAGAACCTATAATTAGCTTTTCGGGAAATTTCCAAACGAACAATTTCAACGAAATCTTTCAATTTCTTATTTTACTATGTTCAACTCTATGTATTCCTCTATCCGTAGAGTACATTGAATGTATAGAAATGACTATAACAGAGTTTCTGTTATTCGTATTAACAGCTACTCTAGAAGGAATGTTTTTATGTGGTGCTAACGATTTAATAACATCGAGAAGAGATATATTTGACGTGGTATAATGTTATTGATAAAGTGAATAGATCCGCCATTTCTGGGAATCTTTCAAACAAATCGTGGCGTAATGCGTATCCCCCTTTGTTCCGGTCATGGAATAGATGAAAGAAATCAAAAAATGGATTTTTATTCAAGAATGAAATCTTATTGAAACTGTCCATATCCTGTTCATCCTTCGGAACCATATCACATCTCGGATCTGGTTCTGAAGGATGAATTGAGACGGTATTTTGTAAATACGTAATTATCTTGAATATATCAACCATTTCTTTATTTTCCACTCGCTTAGAAGGGACAAAAGAAGCATCTTGTTTTTTTTTCAACAATTTCTGATCTATAGTGGACCTCTCAGTAGGATTCGAACTCAGTAGGATTCGAACCCAGATGAAGTTCTGACAATCTGTCGGAGAAAAAAGAACGAATTGATCTTGTAGGATTCCCAAGAAATTCTTCGATTTCTTCCGGAAGCAAATAATTATTCATCCGCTTCTCAGGTTCCGTGAATAGCCAGGACATGGAGAAAGATCCAAAAAAGCATTTAGCGAATCGATTTGATTCTATGTCTGTTAGTTTCGTTTAAAGAAAGGAAGGATCCCAAAGAATCGATCTTTCTTTTAGTTGTTTAATCTTTGTTTGATCGATCAATGTGTGATATTCTGAATTCTCATTTCTAATGGAATCGAAATGATCTCTGAATTGATCAGAAGAAGATCCTTTCCATTGGCTAGAATCCGTTACTTGAACAAAAATAGATCTTATAGATCTTGTAGAATCATATTGAATATTTGACAATACATTGTGTACCTTGCTAAAAAATCGATCCTTGTTTACCAACCACACATTGTCTAACCAAATCCAATTCTCTCTCAAGACGTTTCTCAAAAAATCCGATTCGTGTTGATTCTTCCCCCAACTAACGAAGAGATCTTGGCGGAATTGCCACATATGAAATTGAGCACAATTTTGCAAAGAAATACCCCACTTGTTTCTCGAGAAGAGATGGGAAATATGCTCAATATCATTGGATTGCATAGTTTCCCCAGCTCCTTGTTGTTTTAAGAAACTCTCCCTTTGAATTGGCCTTTTTTCACGAAAAGCAGACATGAGATAACAAATAAAGTGTTTCCCTAAGATTTCGAATAGTTTTCCCGAATTCAAGTTGATTATGTTTCGTTTCTTCCTCGTAGAAAGACGATCAAAAAATTCCCAAACATGGTCCATGCGGATCGGATCATCCGTATAAGATAAAAAAATAAACTCCAGATATTTGCTATCTTTCTCTTTGAATGAGATCTCAATTCCAGCTACGGTTTCATTCAATATCTGACAACTAGAATACCTCTTTTTTCCGATCCGGTTCCTCCACCACCGCAAACCCCGGTTAGATTCAGGCATGATACACTTTTTCTTTATTGGGAGAACCCAAGTACTCTCCTGCGGATCCATGAAACAACTCTCAGAAATATTTTTCCCTTTTGGAAGATACAGGAGCGAAACAATCAACCTATTTCTATTGGAAGACCAAAAAGATTCTTCCAATGTCTCATTTCTGGGTCCAATGGAATTCATAGGTATAGGAAGAAGCCCCATCAAATAGAGATTTTTTCTTTCGACCATCTTTTGATTGTTAATACGAGATATAAGGACCACTACTACAAGCATTACTACACCTTTGATCGTGAAATATCGATTGCTTGTTGCACCCTGTGAATCACGTGAAAGTAGGATACTCCAAATTCGGGGGTCAAAGACTTCCATAAAACGTTCTTGGTGAAAAAAAAGGTGAGTGAAAGATCCCACTGAATTAAATTTGATCCATGAATCTAAGAAACAGTGAGAATTCTTGATCTCTCTCAATATCTCTCTAAATTCGAATATCCAGGATTTAAATTGATGTCGTTTCATTGATTAATCCTAAAGATTTCATTTCAATTGGAATTTGGTTATTCACGATGTATGATGATCCATGTTAAGCATCCATGGTTGAATGGTTAAAGCGCCCACCTCATAATTGGCAAATCGTAGGTTCAATTCCTGCTGGATGCACGCCAATGGGAACATTCAAGAAGTCTATTGTAATTGGCTCTGTATCAACAGAATCCCATTATATATATATACATAATAAATTGGTATGGTATATTCATACCATAACATATGGACAGTAAGAACTAGAATTCTTATCGATACTGGAACTCATAGGGAATAAAATGGATTTATGGATGGAATCAAATATGCAGTATTTGCATAAAAAAGTATTCGGTTATTGGGGAACAATCAATATACTTCTAATGTCAAATCAGGATAAAAGCATTGGATCGAAATCTTCTTTGGTGTCAAGGTCATAGCTATGAATAGTCATCGACTCCCGGGAAAGGGTAGAAGGATGGGACCTATTATGGGACATACAATGCATTACAAACGTATTGTATGTTTCGGCGGCTCAAATTGGCCCTTGCGAATAGCTTGATGCACTTTTGATTCATTAGATACTTTTTTTGGCGGCTCAAATTAAAGCCATGAAAAAAGTAGCCGGCAAATCAAAATTGGAACTAGCTCAATTTGCAGAGTTAGACGGGGTTGTTTCCCTCTCGACGATGAAGCTTATCCCCCATCATCTCACTGGTCGACCTTGACCCCTGTTTGGGGTCATATCTAGTATTCAAAGTTTGCCACCAGTTTTTAAACCATCAATTTCATTTCATTCTTGATTTTTTATTTCATTGATTACCAAATGCATAATCGGACCAGAGGGTTCAAGTCAAAAAAGAACCTCTTGTTAGGAATTACTAAATTACATTATGTAAATGATTGGTTTGATGTCTCATGGAAATTTTTTGGGCTGAGAGAACAAAATAATTCTCTATGGTGTAACAAAATATCTCTCATTTCCAACTTGAATATATTCTTCTTTTTTATTTTCAAATGAATGAAACACGCAACTTCCTTATCAAAGGAATGTAACAAGTGACTTCAATTGAGAAACCAACATGCTTGATAGTGTTCCTTTTGAATATAGGAAAAATAGAATGCTTAAGTTGTGTATCTCGTGATGTCAAAGCAAGAGACTAGTTTCAACGCCAAAGCTGCCCAAGACCTCCATTCTCACCACTCCGCTACAGAACGCCACCGCCAAAACAAAGGTACCCTAAATCCAATCAAATTGAAGATAAAACAATATGCAATTCTTTACCATCACTGCAATGCAATGAATTGAAACGATTATGTCTATCAAACTTCTTTTATCTCTACTTTTCATCCAACAGATAGATACAGATTAGTTAGGTCAGATAATACCAGTTCACTAACAAACATCCTGAAAATCTAGAAAAAAAAACGAAAGGGGGGAACAATGAGACGATCAAGTTACCGGAAAGATGTGACGGAGGTGAAATCGCTGGTGGAAGCCATCACGCCCAAAGCCGCCGCAGCAAACACGAATTGAAATACACGAAGGGCGAGGCCGCCGCACGTTCCCGGCATTCCCTGAATGTCTTTCATCCTAACCCTAGGCGGATGGTTCTCGGTCGCATCGGTGAGAGGCGGCGCCTCCACCGGATGCACTGCAGGCCGGCTCGAGAACATTCTCACAGCGGAAATCCCTCTCTCATGCCCGTCTTCCACCAAATCAATTTAACTTCGCAGGCTAAATCATCGACCAGGGCAGCTCGAGAGAGAGAGAGAGAGAGAGCGGCGGTAAAGTCCGGCGATCGGAGCTCCGATCAGACGGGAACTGGCAGGAAACAACAGAAAATCTCTGATCTAAGACGACGAGCTGCGGAAATGAGTGAATAAACAAAAAAGAAGCGAAGGAGAAGGTGGAGGGACTTATTCCGGCGTGCTTTGGACGGCGGGAGGAAGGAGACTAACGACAGGTGATAATTAACATTTTTAATTTTTTATAGTTTTATGGACCGATTTTTGTATACAAATATGATTATAAATAAATATTAAATTATTTATGGATAACTACTATATACAATTACATATAAAAATAGGTAAATATAATTATTTGGAGCTAATACGAGTGATATCATTAATGCTCTCTTTGAGGGACTTATTTTCACCGGTCAAACGGTTACGAATTAAGGTCTGCTTCATGCGGTCGTAATCGCTTGATCGGTGAAAATAAATCCCCCAAAAGAAGCCTAAATTTAATGAGATATTTAATAAATTTTATTTCTTTGTACGAAAATATAAGATTGTACAACTCTTATTCGTTGATGTAGGCCGGACCACGCCACATTAGCAAAACAGGTAGCAAATGAATTTAGAAGAAGTCCTGAAGACGGAGATTAGAAAAGTGGCTGGTGAGTTCTCCAAAGATCTGGCTCATAGACGAGTTCCCCCAATAACTAACATATATGAGGCTTCCTCCTTATAAGATATCGCAAGTTTGCGAGATCTCAGACAGTCTCGCTCATAGACGAGAACCCTCCTCGCCTCGTTGAGAGGCGAGGCCTTATATATCTCTAGAGAATAAACTCGCGAGTTCAATTCTATGATAGTGAGATCCTTTGAGAAGCATCGGTGATCTCGCTGAGGTCATCTCATCGGATATTCGGGTCAGGTATTTTACAAGGGTTGTTATTTGTAGGCCAATATCCTCTTTGATTGTCTGTAAATAGGTTTTCATGGCTCGAGGGATCAAGAAAAAGTGTCTTGCCCCCCCCCCCCCCCCGCCCGATTTCTATGGTCCGGGGGTTCTAGAAAAAGTGTGTTGCCCCCCCCCCCCCAAGCTCCTTACTTTTCAAGTCATTGTCTTCCTTATGCCTAGCTCAGCTTTTGACTTTGGAGAGAAAGTATATAAACTTTCAGATGCAACTGGACCTCCTCGTTACAACACATGAGCTTGTTTGTACATAGTCTAATTGTCCCCCCGCCCCCCACACACACATCCTCTATTGCTATAGCCAGTGTATCTATGGTGTTAGACCACATGATCAGTTAGGGGTGCAAGTTGAGTTGAGACAGCTCGAAAAAAACTCGACTTGAGGTCGAGTTTATGGAGATCGAGCTCGAGTACGAGTCAGGCTCGAACTCACATATTATTGTTTATGAGTTCGCGAGTTTTTTTATTTTTACATTAAAAAAATAAAAAATAAGGTTCATGAAAACTCGTGAGCCGCTCGGGCACGACTCGAGATCGCGTACTCCAAACTTGAGCTAGAACTCGATAAGTAGAAGCTGAGCTGGAGCTCGGGCCAGGATAAAATGAGCTCGTCGAGCTCGATATCATGCTCAAAATGATTAGTTTGAACTCGATCTTGAAATTTTTGCAGAGAAATGTATGTAATTAACGGTGAGAAAAAGAGCAAAGAAAGCGTGCAGAAATTTTACGTGAAGTGGTGTGCGAACAACAGAGTTCTCAACGTACGTTGAGAAGCTATTGCATAGAAATCAACGTATTTTGACTTCTGTCGACGCACATATGTCGACATATGGAAAATGAAAGGAAGTCGACGTACGGGAAAGGAAGGTCTTAATGTGCCAAGAGAAGTCAATGAACTTTGAGATGTCGACGTAAGGCAAAGTCGATGCATGAGCGCAATTGAAGATGTCAATGCAAGAGGAAGAAGTCAACACACGTATAAGTCAACGTACGTTGCGATAGAATTGTCAGCAGGAATTTGAGGATTTATGACAACTTTTTTTGTCAAAAAAAGACAATTCAATTATTTCTCAAATCCCAATTCGATGCGGTGCGTGCACGTGTGGGTGTAGTTCATAATTTCACCTCATGTTCCTTTGAATAAATAAGAGGAAGCGAAAGACTTTATACACTCAAAACTTTAAAAGATGTAGGCAAGATGAGACTAAGGGTTTATTTGGTGCGGCGGTGGTGAGCAAAAACGGCGGGTGGAGAAGCAGGGTTCGAAAGAGAGGGAGAGAGGCGGGGATCAAAACGGAGGAAGACGGCGGCTTTTCCTCCTTGCTACGGGAGGAGACGCGACAAACGCCCGTCGATGCCATTTGATAACCCGCTGCCAGGGCGGCGTTTGCGGGAAATGTCCGGCAAAAACGTTAAACAAATGAATTCTAAACATTTCATCATTTATATTAAAGGTTTTCCCTTCACAAATTTGAGTTCCCTCCATTTTATTTTGAGCTTTTCCCATCATGATATGAAACTCAAACACAAAACACCATACAAAACTCCAATAAACATTTTAAAATAAATGTTTATAATAAAATCTCTACATAAACATGGAGAAAAATAAATAAAGAATACTATTAAAATGTATTGCATTGTATTGTCGTAGACATTGCCCAAGGAAGAGAACAAGAGACGTTTGGATTATTAATACTGTCCATTGAAAAATACCCATGATATTGGATTTTCACATGTATTTGTTTTATTTATTATATTATGAGCATCTCATTATTATTCAGCATTAATGCTCCGTTTGGGGGAAAATTTTTGTGAACGGGTCTTGTTCCCAGAAGAAGGAACGGGTGTAACTAAATGTGATCGTGGGTCCCACCATCCGGTATTTCAAATCCAACTGTATTTCAAGTTCTGAAATCCAACTGTATTTTTACAACTGTATTTCAATATATATCAATCTGAAATACAGTTGTATTTTTACACCCGTTCCTACTTCTGGGAACGAGACCCGTTTACAAAAAATTTCCCCGTTTGGGGGGACTTATTTTCACCGGTCAAGCAGTTACGACCGCATGTACCGGACCTTAAATTAAGATTTAGGGTTTAAGGGGACTTATTTTCAGCGTTCAAACGATTATGGCCGCATGAATCGAACCTTAAATATTTTCACCGTTTTTAGGCATAGCATATATATATGACCTATTTTTTCATTGGATACAAAAAAAAAATGTATAATTTATTAGGAAATTGTGCAGGTTTATTGAATTCAGAATAGTTGGAAAGATGATACACTGTTGTCTTTTACAAATGGTCATGCATGAAACAAAAGTTTGAATTGAAAAACAAAGAGCAGTTGGAGAGTTCATGAAAAATTTGCTGATAGAGAGGAAATCATGTTTGAATGTAGGTACAAACAACACATTGTGAAAGATTAAGGCTCCGTTTGAGAGGACTTATTTTCACCGGTCAAGCGGTTACAACCGCATGAATCGGGACTTAATTATGGTCCGGTTCATGTTGTCGTAACCGCTTGACCGGTGAAAACAAGTCCCCCCAAACGGAGCCTAAGTGGTGATTTATATGAATATCCCCAACATGTGTAATAGCTGCCTTGGAGCCATCTGGTTGGTGCATGTTTTGTGAAGGGATCAATTTGTTGAAGTCGGGAAAATTTCTACTCAAAAATTCGGATTAATGCGGCCTAAGGTTACTGGTCTAGCGGTCGGGCTCGACAGCTAAACGGACTAGAACACAGAAATAGAGAGACAACAAAAAAAGACCTCAGGTATTGCGGCAGGGAGATCTTACCACGTACTTGGATGCTTAGAAAAAGCTTTCCCTCCACAACCAAAGATGGTTGAGCAGGGTACAAGGGGGACACTAGTTGGGAACTTGACTCTTCGGAGGAAGGTTTCAAAGGCTCGGGTAAAATTCTAAGGAAATAGGTGCTCAAGATCTTTTTCAAGATTTTGAAGTCCATATTCTTGTACCACTTGTGTTTTATTATAAACAAATCCTGGGAGAGGGAGTCTCTAGGCAAGGAGACCCGGCCATGCGATCACCGGTTTCATCCTTCTGGCGACCTGGCTTGGTTGCTGGCGAGTATAGGCTGGCGATTATCTGTGATGCTCGACACACTTAGTGTGGTGAATGGTCATAGGTCGCATGCTAGACAATTATTGTTGTTGCTCGCTACAATTACTACTCGGAGCTCGCCTGGATGGAAAGGCCTTTAAAGCTCGCCAGCGCTGCTGGGTAGTCGCACGACCTGACGAGTATGATTCTCGCATGTGTCTAAGGGTCCCCTTGTACCCCTACTGGCCATTAAATGTTGATCGGGCCTTCATGAACTGGTGTTACTCATTGATTTGTTGACTATTGATCGTTGACCGTTGATCATTGACGAATAGGAGTTGTACGCAATCCCAGCTCTTTTCAGCCGATCTTGGAGCTCAGAAAGAAACATCCAACCACGCATTCAGCAAGGCTTTTGGTGAGTTCTCATCCCTATTATGCTCTGTGAACACCCCCTCCAACCCCTATAAAAAGAGGGGGAGGGGAAGACCCTCGGGCGCCGCTTTCTGACTTTTGCAAGATGGTCTTCTCCACTGAAGAGGTGTCAAGAAGTTCGACGCCCTGGGGGACTTTCTCGGCTTGGCTTCAATAGCCTGCTAATAAGCGCGAATAGGAAGGTCATGACAAGGAAGGTGATCGCTAGAGGAAGAAGAAGAAGAAGCCAAAAAAGGATCCTCATGCTGAAGAGGAGTCAGCCATACCAAACAAAGAGCTCGCAAACCCCGCTGAGTCTTCTCTCGCCCCTGGCACTACAAAGGATCTACTAAACAAGATGGGTTTGGGTGAGGATACTGATACCCTGAGGGATGACCCTGCTTTCCAAGAAGACCGAGCGAGTACTCCCGTTGTTACGCCTCTGGTGTCCACCCCGTCTATCGTTGCTGACGTTACCCATGCTACTGAGTTGCCCGCCTTTTCTTATGCGCCCTCCGTGGTTGATCGCACATCCAGAGCCACAACTACCCAACCTGGTACTGTAACTACTCACAAAAGATGGTTCTCATAACCTCGCCTCCTGGTTCTTTCTCCTGATGAACTTTAGTGCCTTTGTAGATAGTGCATCGTTAGTGGATCCCGCCTGTTCGAGCAGCGGCCAAACGAGTCAGGGCCCTCCTCCTAGTACCTCGCTCAATCACACCATGCAACTTCACCTTGGTTCTAGTCAGCTGACCCATGAACTGCACACTAGCCACCCGACCGAGAATCTTCCAACTCATATGCCTCCTCGCTTCGACGCTCCACCTTCCCAGGGAGTTTTTGGGAACGCACTCCCTCCCCCGCCATCTCGATCTGGCGGGAATGGGCGAGGTCAGCCCTCCAGGCCGCCTACCCTTGCTGATCGTCGGCACCCTTGGGGGAAGGACCTGGATAAAACACACACTGCTCCCCCCTCATCGCCTCACAATACTCGGAGCTCTAAAGGATAATCCGGTGGTCGCTTAGTCAGGCATCGAGATACATACCATCGAAGTCCATCCCTCTGGTGAACGCGGATCTCTCTCCAGCGGACTCCTCCTTGTTGGGAACGTCAATCCCCTCGTCGCGAGTCTCTCGGTCGCGAGAGATATCCACCTCGTCACGAGTTTCGGCCACCAGTTTTTGGTACCGATAATGATCATTGCCTTCTTCTAAACTGACTCTCCTTGCCATCTGTGTTGACAATGGACTGCCCTTCTTGTAGGTCATCTTGCCTCTCCCGGGGAGCGTTGATTGACGCCATCAGACTCCCTCTACGCGAGTATCAAGAGAAAGTGGCCTCATCCTATCTTGACCTCAAGATCAAGTTTGATCAGCTAGCGATCTGCGAACCTTGCTGACGCCTAAGCTCGCTTGAAACTCGCGTAGCCAAGTTGGAGGAAGCCGAGGAGCACATGAACCTCGTAGAGTCTCGCTACTCCATGATCAACTTTATGGAACAACGCCTCACGATGGTGGAACACCGGCGGGAGCTGCTTCACAACGAACTCTTCGCAATTCGGACGAGTATCAGGTCGGTGCGGTGACTATCAAGGATGGACGACGACGTCCTGCGATGTGAGGAACTCCTAAATCAGGCGAATGAGTACATGCGGCGATTGCGAGATCGAAGCTGGGTTGGGCGATATGCTCAATCGACTGATCTTCCGGGGAACCTGCATGAGTTTTTTCTTACTTTTAATTCTACGACTTTACTATTGGATCTGTAATAATGTTGCATTGTTTATTCTTGGATTCTATATGGGCATTCATTTGAGAAGCTTGCTCTGCCGTGCAATTAATTTGTGATTGTATCTTTCTTTTGGCTTGCGCATAGGTGACAATCTTCCCTCTGTGTTTACGTGTATTGATAGATAGGTCGCTAGGCTCGCTATTGATGTGGGTCTTTTTTGTTCCTTTTACGAGTATGTAGGTTGCTCCTGTTGTTCGTGCTTGAAAACTCGCTCGAAGTTGGCAAGATGCTCGACGCCGAACTCTATCGCGGAAGCGCGCTGCTGTCCCCCCCTCGCTTTTGTCTATAAATAGGAGGGCAGAGGGGGTGAAATGGAACTGCTTTTTTGGAACCCCCTTCTTTGCTCGCTTGTTGTTGCTCGCATCCTAGGCCAAGATGGTTTATGCCTAGGATGCTCATGCTCGCAAAGTCAACCATGCTGCAACCTTCATGACCACAACCTTTAAGAAACTCATTACTGACTCTGCTGACCTCGAGGACTTCAAAGAACAATTCTTTCCCAGTCCCCCCTACCGAGGAGAGAATCCACGGAAGGATCCCTCGCAGCATCGAGCGAATCAACTCCTTCATTGACCGAGTGGTGCTTCCCATCCGGCACTTTGAGACCAGCCTTCGTTTGCCACTATGGCCGTAGTTTTGGGAGATCCTCCGACATTTCGGACATATGTCAGACCAGATCAATCTCAACGAGATGACGATCATTATGAGTTATCTCTCCTACCTGAGAGCGAAGGAGATTTACTTCGAGCTAGCGACCTTCAAGAAGATCTTCAACATTGGGGTGACTAAGGAAGGGATCATCTTCTTCTCCAGCCACACCTGCACAGTGGCTGAGATTGTGAACAAGGTACACCACTGCACAGAGCGGTTCGTGATCCTCGGCGGCCCAGTTTGCGACATTCTGTTCGCCCCGAAACAGCCACCAGACAAGGTCTTCAACGCCCCGGTCTTTGAGGGGCCTGCCCAAAACTTATGAGCTGTCTTTGTCGGTAGGAAATTTGATGTCGCATACTGGTGAAGGGATGTTGTCGATCTTTCTTATAATGGTTGGGCATAAGTATAATCGCGACTTCTTAGAAAAAACTGACCTAACATTGATCTCTCTCTGCCAGGTGTTTGCAGTCCTGCGGGAGCTGCTTCCACCCGTCAAGGAACCATCCTCATCGACGCCCACGCCAGCATATCAGGCGAGCGCCTTTTAATCGCTGAGGAGATGCTTGCTGATGTCGCCTATTCCTGAGGAGCCCAAGGTAACTGATTCCCCAGTGCGCCGCATCTCCTAGGCGGCTGGAGCCCGGCGAGCCATCGAGTAAGAGATCTCGCACCAAAGAATTCATCTCGAAGAGAAAAGATGTTTTTATAGAGGACGAGGTCGGGGACCCAAGCTCACACCCAAACTTTGGCCAGGGGAGCGAGGGGGTGGAGCGCCTTGGTCTCCCCTTGGTCACCTGGGAAGATGTAGCTAATGAGGTCCGCCTCAGCACCAACCTCCCTTCCTAGTCGGAGGATTGGGATGACGATGTCGAAGCCTATAATGTCGCTTTCGCCCTGTATGGGAGAGAAGATGCAGCAATGCTACCGGAGTCAAGCACCTCCTTCCTTGCCAACCAAGCTTCGAGGTCGTTGTTTCGATCGCAAGAGCTCGCCCATCAACTGGCGAGAAACTTGAAGGCATCGGACACCGAGTTCAAGATTCAAGTTGTCCGAATCTATTCCCTCATCCGCTCACAGGCAGAATCCCGAGCGAGGATCAAGCAGTTGGAAAACAAGCTGCGAGCATCTGAGGCCAAGGTCGCCAAAAGCAAAGCCTACGAGGTGATTTTGGTCAAAAAAATACTAACTCAATATGTACTACCTGCATAGGTTGGCGGTGTGATCTGTCATGCGAGTTTTTCTTTCAACAGGAGGTCGAGCTGGTAGCGACCCAACATATTTAAGAGTTGGAGCAGAAGCTCGTTGAGAGCCAAGCGATGTTGGAGGCATATCAAGTCTGTGTCGCCGAGTTTGAAATGCAGGAGACTGCTAAGAATCCGCCGCCAGAGGCGAGTACCTCGGGTATTGGGAAAAATATCTGGATTGTTCAGGAGGATCCCCATCACCTGAGGTGCGAGATAGCCAGTATTGTCGGTGATGCACTCCTCACCTAGCTGTAGTTCGAGAATCGGTTGATGTCAGGTTTCGAGTACATTACTGTGGACGCCATCATCCCAGGTCTTCTTGCCGAACCGTCTAACTCTCTAATGCCTTCAATGTTTCTGAGGCTCCGTTTGTTTGGGCGTTTCGTTGCTCCGTTTTGAGCAAACGCTGCCGGAAGGAGGAAAAAAAATGAACCTCCGGCGGCGTTTGCTCCGTTTCCACCCGCCCCCTTGAGAAACGCCCCCAAAAAGCTCTGATTGGAGCAGCCACCTCCCCCCTCCGGTTTGAACACTCCGTTTCCACCCGCCGGATCGACCCGCCACCACCGAACCAAATGAAGCCTGAGTGATGACGAGGATGATTCAGACTTAGAGAAAGAAAACGAGGATGACGGTGTCGGCGAGGATGTTTCCTGAAGGTCTAGGGTTGTCTGGCTTCCTTCTCACATTTTTGTGTATAGCAGGGCAATGTAAAGGGCGGGGAACTTGCCACTTTTTTGGGAGATATCTGTAATTCGAAATAGAAAAACCACATGTTTTTTGCAATGGACTTTTCTGGGTTTCACCTATTCTTTTATTTCTGCTTTCTGGATGCTCGCTCGTTTTGACGTATTCGTGGGCTCTTAGGCATGACACCTGTGATGAATACTCGTTAGGCTCTTAGGCGCGACTTGAGATTGATGCACACTAGGATCATAGGCGCGAGAATGTTGATGCTCGCCGGACACTTCCCTTACTCGCACGCCCATATTCGCATGTTGTTGCTCGCACCTTGCTACTCACACCTGTAAGCACGCACCTTGCTACTCACACCTGTATGCTCACATCTCGTTACTCGCACCTGTATGCTCGCAAAAAGAAACATCATCATATCTGTTTGATTTTTGCATGTTTGGTGTCGTCACTTAAGGATGTTTGTTGGGAAGAAAAAGCAAAAATATTTCTCTACTTACCGACTACGATCTTTCAGACAAGGGAGTGGTACTCAGGGGAGTCTCATAAGACACACACTCTTGAGGCCAACACTCCATTTCAACCAATAAAGACCTGAAGGGATCTAGAGATAGATAACGACAGTTGGGGGGGGGGGGGGGGTCCAACGGAACGCACACACTCGAGTCCTCCATCCTATACTGAATTATCACCTCCTGGAACTTCTTTGCATAGCTGGTTCCAAAAGCATGGTGGGTTATCTCACCTCGTCATTAACAGAGACGTGTCCTGCTCCGCAAGACAAAGGATTGCTAAGAGCGGGTCTTTAGCTTTCTCAAAGACCGATGATGCCTTTACAACAGGTGTCACTTTGTGAGGTCGACCCTTCGTCGAGTTTGAGAGGTTGGCGTCTAGACTTGTTCCTGAAAGTTTCTCCAGTCGGATGAGAAGTGCGATCAGTTAAGTAGCTAGGTCAACATACAAGGGAGAAGCTAATCTCGACCGCTTGGACTTACAAGAATGCTTTTAAGACCAGACACACCATCCCATCACCTGATCTGGGTTTTTTAGGAGAATCAGGTCGAAGGCAAGTTTTCCAAACCGATCATGGAGATTGACTTCACTGCTTTTAGCTAAACTTGAGATGATTCGGACAAAGAAGATAACTCGTACCAACCCATGTTTCAGGGAGCAAGGACTTTTATTAAAATGCATAGATAACTTTACATATAAGCAACATTACATTTTATCGCTAAGGATAGAGCCTTTTTAGGTCGCCCCCGCTCCAAGTGCTTCCTAGCTTCTCCTCCCTTCTTTTTGGAGCCACTACGAGCCTCCTCTCCTCTTGCCTGTGAGGCCTCTTCTACCTCCTCTGCTCCTCCATCCTCTCGGGCTCTTGCCTTCTCCTTGGCTCCTCTCTCTTTCGCTCTTCCCGCTTCTCTGGCACTACTCTGCCTCTCACTCCCGAAGGTCCTCTTCTTTCCATGCCTCCCAGGTTCTCCTCATCTAGTCTTGCCAAGAAGTCGGGGTTCTCCTCCTCCCCTGCACAAACTTATTCGCCATTTCGATCATCTCCTCAAAGGATCTCGGGGGCTTAGATCCGATAGCCAAGACGAAGAGACCCTGCTTTAGGCCAAACTTCAGGGGCCAAATGCAAGGTGAAGCCATCCACTTCCTCGACTTCCACAACCTTCGCCTAGAAACGGTCGATGTAGTGGCCAAGACTCTCGTGCTGCCCTTACATGATCTTGAAGAGAATGGTTGCTTCCTTCTTTCTCTTCTTAGATGTTGTGAATCTCTCCATTAAGCCCCGACGCAGGTCTTCAAAGTGTAGATGGAACCTCCGTGCAGTTGGTAGAACCAGTCTCTCGCCTTTCGTGCGAAAGTGATGAAAAAAACCTGCATTTGAATGCATCAGTCATGTTGCGGATAGACACCACATCCTAGAACCATTGAAGATGCCTGATCGAGTCATCTTTACCGGAGTAGTAGTTCAGGACGGGCTCTCTAAAGCCTTTGGGAACTGAGGTTACTAGTACTTCGTCACAGAAGGGACTCCTCCCGCCTTGGCGATGATAGACTTCGTACTCGCGAGTATTCTCCTCATTCTCGCCACCCAGCCGAGTATCCTAGAACCTCGCCAACAACTCTATATCACGGAACTTGATCCCATGGTAGTTCGTCGGTCAGTAATGCGACTGCATTGGTCACTCCTGCTCATCTCTTACTCACTCCTTCCTTGGTCACCTTGGCGACTTCTCTTCCTCCGATGGTGTCACGCGACGAGGCGAGGTCGCCGTAACATTGGGGAAAGGAAGGAACCCTGCTACGATGGACCCCTCGATCCTCCTCACGAACTCCTCGAAAACCACCATAGTCACAAATCTTCCTTCTCTTGTCGAGTTGCCGACTCCTGCCGAGTTGTCGGCTATCTCCTCATTCTCGCCCCAATCCACCATCTCGCCTACTTGCGAAACTCTCCTCCTCGGCTACGATTCATGCTCACCGCACCAAAGTGTTGAAGCCGGGAAAATCTTTACTCTAAAATTCGAATCAATGTAGCCTAAGGTTACTGGTCTAGCGGTTGGGCTTAACGACTAAATGGTGTAGAACACAGAAATAAAAGGACAACAAAAAGGATCCCAGGTACTGTGGTAGGGAGCTCCCACTACATACTCGGATGCTTAGAAGAAGCTTCCCCTCCAACCAAATATGGCCGAGCAGGGTACAAGGGGGACACTAACTGAGAACTTGACTTTTTGGAAGAAGGATCCAAAGACTCAGCTAAAAGTCCAAGGAAGAGATTGTCAAGATCTTTTTCAAGATTTCGAAGTCCATATTCTTGTACCCCAAGTGTTACAACCCGCATTTTCACCGCCTTTAAAGATATATCAGAGTAAGGGAAAATGCGCGTCATGATACCACATCAGCAGGGGATAACTGCGGACGTTCAGACAAAACTTCTACTTGACACAAAAAGGAAGATTTCTTAAATTAATTAGAGAAAATCCAGTTTAAGTTAAACAGTTAGCCGTATCCCTCGACTTAGTGGCTCATCTAGTTCACGGGGAAAGTAGTTATACGCTGCGTAAAATAGTTCTTTAATGAGATTAAACATCCTACATGAGTGTAAACGTCTCCCAAGAAACAACTCATGGTATGCAAGACCCTAGATTTATAATGAGTTTAGCTAAAAGTCTTTACGCTAACCAGAAAGTAGTGACTTAATTTTGTAAGAGATGACATGTATGATGTACTAATAATAGGGTTTTATAAGTTAAAAATATCTATTATGCAGTCCTAGCATAAAACATCCCAGAGAGCAAGTAATCCAATTCATCACAAAGAAAACAACTAGCAGCTAGCAAGGTATCCAAAATCAACTATCCTGTGGGCGTCAACAACCTGGCACGAGCCCATATCAAGTAAAAGTATGTATGAACTAGGAAAAACAAACTAAAACAACAAAGTACCTTGCAACGGCGAGGTGAAAACCCACAGCCAACACTGCTGCTCAGGAACTCCAAAACCAGCTCCAGTACCTACTAAAGCTCTGAACCTGAGGCATTCCAAACACAGAACATCTCAATAAGAAGGTACAAGCGATGACAGAAAAAGTAAGCCAAAAGTAAACAAAGGTCAAAAGGGGGTACCAACCCAAGACCAAACGTACTGAAGTAAAGTACAGAAGTAAAGTACTAAAATCGGAAACATAGAACTTACGTGAATCGTCACGTACAACAAATCACACCAGATGCACAAGTCTAAAAGGGTGGAAAACATGATTAAATCATAAGAAAGAATACTCAAAACTTTATTAGCCACATGTGGTCAACTCTACCCAAAAATACAGGCGAGACGGTCACTCATTTGGACATACCCTCACAAATATAATATCCGTCTAACTGCGGGGGAGACGCATACACTCCACCATTCTCTGCAGACGCCCAAACACCCAGTAGAGTTCCATGAGGTACTAATAAAGGAAACAAACACTACGGAGGTGGTTTCGTCCACTAACTCCCGCAATCAAGAAAACCCAACAAAAATATATCGCAGGACTTGACACATCGGATTCTACTAGACATTTCTAGATTAAGAAGCGGTTGATCAACCTTCAGGAAGAATTTACAATCCTAGATAAATTCTAACACGCTCCACACAATAGATAAGGGCGATTAAAGCCAATAATATAACCTTTTGTCAAATCATTACAACGCTACAAGGTTGAACTATTATGACAAGGATTCATAATTTCACGGGTAATCCAAGAGAAGATTTAACATATCTATAAATTTGAAAGACAAAAGTGCAGAAAGATTAAAGAACAAAAAGGTTAATAGTTACCATCAAGATAAGGAAAAAGGGGGAAGGAGGGAAAACCACAACTTGCTTTGATTTTGCCGGAAAAACTCTTCAAATCACTCATTGTCGAAGATTGGGGCTAGAGAAGTCGAAGGAAGTCGAAATCTAACAAGAAATAGCCGAGATAAAGGTTAGGACCAAAAAACCCTAACGAGAAAACTCAAGAAATGGGGAAAGTTTTACCACGATAAAGGTTAAGTATATATATATATATACTTATTTTTTTTGTCTAAACAGGAAAAAAAACGGGCAATTTAAGTGCGGGCATGCGGAAAATGAAAATAAAGGCTATAGATGGCTCCAAATCGAAAAGTGTTCTACATGAAAGTTGTAGATCTCGCCGAGACGAAAACATTTCATGTTAACCATTTTTCTATATGATACCGTTTTGAGCTTCAAAACTGCGCCCGAAAGCAGACTGAAACGGAATTCTAGAGAAGGGCTGAGATTTCTCGAGAACACACTTAAAGTTCTCGAGAACACACTTAAAGTTCTCGAGAAGGACCTACGGTACTCGAGAACAAAAAAAAACAGCATACTCGAGTACAAGCTCAAGGTAACTCGAGTACAAGCTCAAGGCTACTCCAGGTTACTCGAGTACAAGCTCAAGGTTACTCGAGTACAAGCTCAAGGCTACCCGAGAACTAAGGCAGATTACTCGAGAATTCAATTGCATGAACAGTGAATTTTACAAATATATCCAAAAAACTAAAGTATAGAGATGAATAGGAAATGACATTTTTGAATAGTGCTTTAATATTATAATAATCATATTTATATTTTTGAACAAGGAAACAGGAGTTCAAAACGGAGGTCCAAACGTACGCCGAATCAAACGAAATTCGTACATTAGGCGAACACTGACGCTACGAACCCAATGATGAAGTCAAAACCAAAATCCGACGAGTCATTTCCGAGATATTAATTTTTAAAGATTACGACAAACATAAATAATTCAAAACTACAAACGCGCACCGAGACTCCAAAAATGCTCGGATCGCGACGAAACTTGACGAACAAGTCCAAAATTACTTAACTTAATTTTCCAATGCAAAATTTTCCAAATTACAACAAGAATTCACGAATTTGACCGACTCGACAGAACAGATGCGAAAATGCCTTAACGGCGTCGCACCGTCAACTCGACGTTAAAAAGTAACGTCCTGACGTCATAACTATGACATTACCAAAACAAATAATTATCAAAAAGTCGGGGGCGTTACACCTAGGGTCCTATTTATAGACAAATCTTGGGGGAGGGGGTCTCTAGGCGAGGAGATCCAGCCCTACGATCATTGGTTCCAACTTTCTAGAGACCTGACTCGGTTGCTGGCGAGTATAGGCTGGCGACTATTTATGATGCCCGATACGCTTGGTGTAGTGACTGGTCGGAGGTCGCATGCTAGGCGAGTATTGCTTTTGCTCGCCATTATTACTGCTCAGAGCTCACTGGATGGAAAGGCCTTTTAAACTCGCTCGCGCAGCTGGGTGGTCGCGCAACCTGGCGAGTATGATTCTCTCTTGTGTCTAAGGATCCCCTTGCGCCCCCTGCTAGTCTTTAAATGTTGATCGGGCCTTCATGAACTGGTGTTGCTCGTTAACTTGTTGACAACTGATCGTTGACCTTGACGAATATGGATTGTACACAATTGTTTTTGTGAGATTAATGTGGGAAAATTTTGGCAGATGTGGTTAGTAGCACCACAGTCTATGAGTCAATCATACATTTGATCAAGTGTTGGCAAAAAATCTAAGCTATACCTGCCAGGTTTTAACAAGTTTTTGTAGGTGTTAAACCTTGTGATGAGAGTAAATCAAGTAATTGTTTAATCTGATCCTTAGTTAACTATGGAGTATCATTAGGGCTATCATACTGGACAACCGATTCAACAGTACAAGCTTACTATTTTGGAAGTTTGACTATGTGATGTTTTCCTTTTGACCTGTAAATGTCATTTAATCCCATCAAGAATTGCATTAATTTTTGCTCTTCCAATTGCTTTTCCCAAGCCCGCGGAATTTCACAGTGAACATTTGAGGTGTACGCGTGTATGGGGGTAATAGCCTCCAATTCATCCCGTAGTTGTTTGAGTTTGGTATAATATCCTTCAATCTATAAGTCTTCTTGACAGCATGATGTAATAGTTTTTCGTAATCCATAACTCATGGTACCTGTGCCAGCAGAGAAATATCGTCGCAGATTTACTCACATGAGTGCTATTATATTGACATGCAAAACAGAATTAGCAATCTCCTTCAAAACAACACTGATTATCCTAGATATAACCATATAGTTAACCTGATCCCATTTAGCACGATGCACATCTCCTTCCGGTGGCCTTGGCACAGAGCCATCGACAAAACCCATTTTATTCTTGCAGGTGAGAGTAGGGGTGTAACAGTTCGGTTTGATTCGGTTTTTGATCAAAACCGCTAACCGAACCACCTGCATGTGGTTCCAAAATATAGAACTGAACCAAACCGTGCACACCATTGGAACCGTATGGTTCGGTTCAGTTCGGTTCGGTTTGAGTGATTTAAAAATATGAAAAAATAATTGAGACATGAAAATAAATAACAAATGAACATAAAAACAGATAAACAAATTTAGATAAATTTATTCTTATGAAAGATTCTTTAATTATGTACCTGACTATAATAAATCGTGTTCTATAATAAGTCATGTTCTTTAATAAATCTTGTTCTAATATAAGTAATTATGAAACAAAAAATAATGACTTCTAGTTCTAAAAGTTGTAAGAACTAACAAGAGTGAAGACCTGACTATATTGATAATATATTAAAATTTTATTAAAGTTAATACGGTTCGGTTTGACTCGGTTCGGTTTGACATTCCAAACCGTGAACCAAACCAAACCACATTGTTTTTCAAAAAACAGAACCATGACCGAACCGCAAGGTACTAAAACCGAACCGAACCGTGCGGTTTGGTTTGGTTTGGTTTGGTTATGTGGTTGGGTTGGTTCGTACTTACAGCCCTAGGTGAGAGCAATCTCCATAGATCGTCGCCAAGAAATATACTTTGAACTGTCGATTAGCACTTGATATACACGAGTGATTCCCAGAATATCAAAACAATGCAGAGTAAAATGACTAGGAACCGAAGTTCTTAAATCTATATAATTACTTCCAATATCAGGAAAAATATTTGCACTATTACCTACCATTGCAGAGATAATGTCGATTAATAGGAAAATGGGAAGAACGATTGAAGAAGAAATACGAAATTGACAAGAAGTTCTGAATCAACCAGAAATGATTTTTGCGGAAAAATCAGAGAAAGACGAAATTGACAAGAAATTCTGAATCAATTAGAAAAGATTTTTCAAAGCTATAAATTCAAATCTATAAGATGAAGATCTTGATCGTTGAGCTCTGATACCATATTAAAAAGCAGGATTAAAAAAGAAATTGGAAAAGAAGTTGTATTCAATGCAAAGAACAGGATGAGGTTCCAGATCTTACAACCACTAAACAAGAGCCTCTGTGACTCATATATACAATAACGCACACACTCGAGTGTTAGGATCGTGACACTTCACGCAAGGACGGACCGTCCGGATCGCGCCACATCAGAGATCCATGACACACCTATATTTTATGGAAACGTCACCTTGCGGTTTTGACTTGCATAGCCATTACCGGCTGAATTTTTCTCCATGCTTGCCTGTCACCTTTAATGTCTATTAAATGATGATGCCTTTTTTTCTCATTTGGATGGGGGGTTTTCACACCTATAGGAGGGGCTGCTACAGCCAAGATAAATTAACATCATCAGTACAAGCTTTCGGTGAAGAACTCGGAGAAACAATTCAGAGAGACAATTTAGAGAGAGAGAAAAACAGGGGAGGTGCTGCTTCTTCTCAGGCGGTGGCGACAGCAGCGCAACGGCAGAGGATTTCTCCTCCACAGGCAGCGGCAACAGAAGGCTCGCAGCAGAGGCGGCATCAAGCTCCGATCCAGCGGGATCGGGAGCTTTTCGTACCGAGCTCTACAACGGTGGTTTTTCACCGGAGTAACACCGGCTGGGCTTCTTCCCGGCGGCCAACGATAGAGGCGGTTCAGCAAAGGCGGCGGCGACAGCAGGCGGTCGATCCAGGCGGGATCGGTCTCACGAGTGCAGACGCGGCGCGGCAGAACCAGGAAGAAGATTCAGCGTTGTCGCCCGACGACAGCGCTAACGCCCGACGACAGCAGGGGTTATTCGTTTTATGTTTTTTTTTTCTTGTACGACCATTACGGTCTCGGTGTATTTTGTAACTCTCGTAATTATGGTGGATTTACCGACGCGCTCTTCTCGAGGACGTAGAAGCCCCCGCTCCGAACCTCGTAAATATTTTGTCGTCTGTGTTTATACCTTTTGAATTTAATTTTGTCTTATTGCTCAACGATTTATCTTCCGTTGCATATCCGCGGTGAACCACCGTAGTCGCGGATCCGGTGCCAATTGCACAACAATTGGTATCAGAGGAAGGTTCGACCCTTCGGACCCCGAAGAGCAATAATGACTGCAAAATTTGAAATTCCTAAGTACAACGGCAAAATAGACTTTGGTCTGTGGCAGAAATGGGCCAAAGTAGTACTCGTCCAACAAGGTCTCCATAAGGCTCTCCTGGGCCAGGAGAAATCTGGGAAAAAGGACGAGGAATGGGACGAGCTGGATTTGAAGGCAATCAGCACCATTCAGCTGTGTCTGGTCGATGACGTCATGTATAATGTAGTCGATGCGGAGACTACAACGGATTTGTGGAAGAAGCTGGAAGAGCTCTACATGTCCAAATCCCTCACAAATAAGTTGTACGTAAAGAAGCAACTTTACAGCCTAAGGATGTCGGAGAGCTCTCAGTTACTTGACCACATGAATGCGTTCAACAAGTTGATTTCTCAACTACGCAGCATGGACGTAAAGGTCGAAGAAGAAGACCAAGCTCTTCTCATGTTATCCTCTCTGTCAAGGGCATTTGACCATCTGGTCACCATTATTCTTTATGGGAAAGACACCCTAAAGATGGAAGAAGTGATGACGACGTTGCTTTCAAACGAAGCGAGAAGCAAGTCTGGGTCAAAGTCCGGTGAGGGTTTATTCGTCAAGAGTAGTAAACCAGCCCGAGGTAGATCGAGGGATAGGGGCAAGAAAGAGAACCGATCTAGGTCCAAATCCAGGGGCAAAGATAACAAGTGTCACTACTGCAAGGAGGAGGGACATTAGAAGATCAACTGCCCAAAGAGGAAGCTGAAGGGGAAAGACAAAGAGCCACAGTAGGCGGCTGTAGCTTCAGACCCAGATAGCGATGCTGACGTCCTACATATCTCACCCAGTCTCGACAATACTGACGCATGGATCATGGACACCGGATGCTCATATCACATGTGTCCTCACAAGGAATGGTTCACCACATTCAGGGAATGCGATGACGATCGAGTATTGATGGGAAACGACTCGGAGTGTAGAACGCTGGGGATTGGGAGCGTTAGAATTAAAATGTTTGACGGGATGATCAGGACTCTCACCGACGTTAGATACGTACCTGATCCGAGGAAGAGTCTGATATCCCTAGGAACTTTGGAGGCGACCGGATGCTCCTACACCGACGAAGGCGGATATCTGAAGGTGAAGAGAGGCGCTCTAGTAGTTATGAAGGGAGAGCGATTTGGAAATCTCTATAGATTGATCGGCACCACTATTACCAATGATGTAGCAGTTGCTGCAACATCTGACGAGGACTCATCTTTACTGTGGCATGCCAGACTTGGCCACATGAGCGAGAGGGGCCTTCTTGAGCTACATAAGAAAGGCCTACTAAAAGGAGTCAAGACGTGCAAGTTAGGCTTCTGCGAGACCTGCGTTCTCGGGAAGCAGCACAGGGTGAAGTTTGTAACTTTGAGCAAGCGCAGCAAGCAAGTGCTGGATTATATTCACTCAGACGTGTGGGGACCAGCCCCAGAGCCCTTACTCGGAGGTGCCAAATACTTTGTAACCTTTATCGACGACTTCTCGAGAAAGGTCTGGATCTATTTTCTGAAGAACAAGTCAGAATTCTTCGAGAAATTCAAGATCTGGAAGACTAAGGTTGAGAAGCAGACTAACAAGAAGATAAAGTATCTAAGATCGGATAACGGCGGCGAGTATACCTCAACAGAGTTTTAGGCATACTGCGATCAGGAGAGCATCACTCGTCACCTCACTATTCCTGGCACACCGCAGCAGAACGGTGTCGATGAAAGAATGAATAGGACGCTGTTAGAGAGAGCTCGGTGCATGCGATTGTTCGCTGGACTCCCAAAGTTCTTCTGGGCCGAAGCCGTTAATACGACATGTTTCTTAATAAATCGATCCCCATCGATGTCACTAAATCTGAAGTCACCACAAGAGGTTTGGCTAGGCAAACTGGTTGACTATTTTGATATCTACATCTTAGGTTGTCCCGTGTACACCCTAGTACAGGACTCGGAGAGGACGAAGCTCGATGCTAAGTACAAGAGGTGCGTCTATCTGGGCCGAAAGGCCGGTACTAAGGGATTCAAGCTGTGGAACCCCAACTCGAAGAAGGTAGAGATCAAACGCGATGTGATCTTCGATGAGGCTTCTATACTGAAGAAGCCTCAGCCCAAATCTAAGGAGGTGGAGAAAATTCTAGCTACACCACTGGAGGTGGAGCTTGAAGGGAGTGATCAGGCCGATAATCATGTTGATTCCTCCGATCCGGAGGAAGCTGATCTTCAGCAACCCACTGGAGTGGATTCGTACTCCATTGCCAGAGAGAGGGCGAGGAGAGAGGTTAGACTACCTCTCAGGCTACAGGATACTGTAGCATACGCTTTTCGGGTTATATCCTCTGACCCTAGGTCTTATAAGGATGCTGTCGAGAGCAAGGAAAGCTCTCAGTGGATAGCTGCTATGGAGGAAGAGGTCGAGTCCCTTCACAAGAACAAGACTTGGGAGCTGGTATATCTACCAAAGGGAGCTAAGGCCATAAGCTCTAAATGGGTATTTAGGAAGAAGGAGTCGACTTCTGGAAAAGATCCTTGGAGATACAAGGCCAGATTCGTCGCAAAGGGCTTCGCGCAGAAGAAAGACATCGATTTTGATGAAATCTTCTCGCCTGTCGTGAAGTATTGCTCCATTCGATTACTACTCGCCTTAGTAGTACTGCATGATATGGATTTGGAGCAGATAGATGTGAAGACAGCGTTTCTTCACGGCATCCTGGATGAGGTGATATACATCTTACAGCCAGAAGGGTTTGTAAAATCCGGCAACGAGAAGAAGGTATGCAAGCTCAGAGCATCCCTCTATGGTTTGAAGCAGTCCCCGAGAATGTGGAATAGAAGGTTCGACACATTCATGGCTTCATTAGGGTTTATCAGGAGTCAGTAAGACACTTGTGTCTACTTTAGGTTCCTGGCGAATGGGGACATCATGATCTTGATGTTGTACGTCGACGATATGTTGATTGCGTGCAAATCAGCTCAGGAGATCTCTCTATTGAAGGAGAAGCTGCGCGCAGAGTTCGAGATGACTGATCTCGGTCACGCGCAAAAGATCCTTGGGATGGAGATCCGTCGGGACAGAAAGCGTGGTATGCTTTGGCTGTCCCAGACTGGGTACATTGAAAAGGTGTTGGAGAAGTTCAGTATGACAGACTCCAAGGTTGTCTCAACCCCGTTGGGACAACAGTTCAGGTTGTCATCTCTTCAGTGTCCCACCACTGATGAGGAACGACATAAGATGCTTAGTGTGCCGTATGCGAGTGCGGTAAGATGCCTGATGTATGCGATGATCTGTACTAGACCAGACATCGCTCAGGCGGTGAGCGTCATGAGTAGATATATGGCAAATCCAGGACGACAACATTGGGAAGCCGTCAAGTGGATTCTGTGATATCTGAGCGGATCACCGAACGTCAGTTTGCTCTTCAGAAAGAGCGACGTTGCGAGGGTGTTAGAGGGCTACGTGGATTCAGATTACGCAGGCGACCTCGACAGAAGAAGATCTACGACTGGATACATCTTTCTTCTAGGTGGAGGTTCCATTAGTTGGAAAGCTACCCTCCAAGACATCATGGCGTTATCCACAACGGAGGCAGAGTACATCGCTGTAGTGGAAGAAGCCAAGGAAGCCATCTGGCTCAAAGGCCTCACCAAGGAGCTCAGGATTTCTCAAGAGGCGGTGAAGCTGCATTGTGATAGTCAAAGTGCAATTTGTCTGGCCAAAGACCCGGTCTATAATGCCAGGACAAAGCACATTGATGTGCGCTACCACAAGTTGAGAGAGTTCATTGCGGGCGGGGAAATTCAGTTATTAAAGGTGCCCACGGAGGATAATATCGCGGACATGCTGACCAAACATGTGACAGGAGTCAAGTTCAAGCACTGCCTTGACTTGGCTCATATTGGTGCATGTTGATCGGGGCGACACAGGGAGGGGGGGGGGTTCGTAGTCGCTGGTAGGGGAGACCTAAGTTCGAGGTAAAGTTCGTTGCATAAGGCGTCAAGGTGGAGATTGTTAGGATCGTGACACCTAACGCAAGGACGGACCGTCCGGATCGCGCCACATCAGAGATCCATGACACACCTATATTTTATGGAAACGTCACCTTGCGGTTTTGACTTGCATAGCCATTACCGGCTGAATTTTTCTCCATGCTTGCCTGTCACCTTTAATGTCTATTAAATGATGATTCCTTTTTTTCTCATTTGGATGGGGGGTTTTCACACCTATAGGAGGGGCTGCTACAGCCAAGATAAATTAACATCATCAGTACAAACTTTCGATGAAGAACTCAGAGAAACAATTCATAGAGGGAGAAAAACAGGGGAGGTGCTGCTTCTTCTCAGGCAGCGGCGACAGCAGCGTAACGGCAGAGGATTTCTCCTCCACAGGCAGCGGCAACAGAAGGCTCGCAGCGGAGGCGGCATCAAGCTCCGATCCAGCGGGATCGGGAGCTTTTCGTACCGAGCTCTACAGCGGTGGTTTTTCACCGGAGTAACACCGGCTGGGCTTCTTCCCGGCAGCCGACGATAGAGGCGGTTCAGCAAAGGCGGTGGCGACAGCAGGCGGTCGATCCAGGCGGGATCGGTCTCACGAGTGCAGACGCGGCGCGGCAGAACCAGGAAGAAGATTCAGCGTTGTCGCCCGGCGACAGCGCTAACGCCCGACGACAGCAGGGGTTATTCGTTTTATGTTTTTTTTTCTTGTACGACCATTACGGTCTCGGTGTATTTTATAACTCTCGTAATTATAGTGGATTTACCGGCGCGCTCTCCCCGAGGACGTAGGAGCCCCCGCTCCGAACCTCATAAATATTTTGTCGTCTGTGTTTATACCTTTTGAATTTAATTTTGTCTTATTGCTCAACGATTTATCTTCCGTTGCATATCCGTGGTGAACCACCGTAGTCGCGGATCCGGTGCCAATTGCACAACACTCGAGTCCTCCATCCTATACCGAATTATCACCTCCCAGAACTTCTTTGCATAGCTGGTTCAAAAAGCATGGTGGGTTATCTTACCTCGTCATTAACAGAGACGTGTCCTGCGGAGCAGGACAAAGGATTGCTAAGAGCGGGTCTTTAGCCTTCTCAAAGACCGATGATGCCTTTACACCAGGTGTCATTTTGTGATGTCGACCCTTCGTCGAGTTTGGGAGGTTGGGGTCCAGACCTATTCCTGATAGTTTCTCCAGTCAGATGAGAAGTGTGATCGGTTAAGTAGCTAGGCCAACATACAAGGTGGGAGCTGATCTCGACCGTCAATGCAGGGGCTTGAACTTACAAGAATGCTTTTAAGACCAGACACATCGTCTCATCACCCGCTCTGGGTTTTTTAGAAGAATCAGGTCAAAGGCAAGTTTTCCAAACTGATCATAGAGATTGACTTCACTGCTTTTAGCTTAACTTGAGACGATTCGGACAAAGAAGATAACTCGTACCAACCCATGTGTCAGGGAGCGAGGACTTTTATTAAAATGCATAGGTAATTTTACATATAAGCAATCATTACATTTTATTGTTAGGGATAGAACCATTTTAGATCATCCCCGCTCCAAGTGCTTCCTAGCAGCTCTCCTCCCTTCTTTCCGGAGTCGATACAAGCCTCCTCTTCTCTTGCCTGCAAGACATCTCCTGCCTCCTCTACTCCTCCACCCTCTCGGGCTCCTCATCTCCTCTCTCTTTCGCTCTTCCTGCTTCTCTGACACTACTCTGTCTCTCACTCCCGAAGGTCCTCTTCTTTCCCTGCCTCCCAGGTTCTCCCCATCCAGTCTTGCCAAGAAGTCGAGGTTCTCCTCCTCCCCTGCACAAACTTATTTGTCATTTCGATCATCTCCTCAAAAGATCTCGGGGGCTTAGATATGATAGCCAAGCAGAAGAGACCCTACTTTAGGCCAAACTTTAGGGCCAACTGCAAGGTGAAGCCATCCACTTTCTTGACTTTCACAACCTTCGCCTAGAAACGGTCGATATAGTGTCCAATACTCTCGTGCTGCCCTTGCATGATCTTGAAGGGAATGTTTGCTTCCTTCTTTCTCTTCTTAGATGTCGCAAATCTCTCCATTTGGCCTCGACGCAGGTCTTCGGAGTGGTAGATGGAACCTCCGTACAACTGGTAGAACCAGTCTCTCACCTTTCATGCGAAGGTGATGAAAAACAACCTGCATTTGAATGCATCAGTCATGTTGCAGATAGACACCACATCCTAGAACCATTGAAGAGGCCTGATTGAGTCAACTCTACCAGAGTAGTAGTTCAGGACGGGCTCTCTAAAGCCTTTGAGAACCGAGGTTGCTAGTACTTCGTCACAAAAGGGATTCCTCCCTCCTTGGCAATGATAGGATTCATACTCGCGAGTATCCTCCTCATTCTCGCCACCCAGCAGAGTATCCTAGAACCTCGCCAACAACTCCGTACCACAGAACCTGATCCCATGGTAGTTTGTCGGTCAGTAATGCGTCTGCATTGGTCACTCTTGCTCATCTCTTGCTCACTCCTTCCCTGGTCGCCTTGGCGATTTATCTTCCTCTGACGGTGTCACGCGACGAGGCGAGGTCGCCGTAACATCGGGGTAAGGAAGGAACCCAGTTAGGATGGACCTTTCGATCCTCCTCACGAACTCCTCGAAAACCACCACAGTCACAAATCTTCCTTCTCTTATCGAGTTGCCGACTCCTGCTGAGTTGTTGACTATCTCCTCATTCTCGCCCCCATCCACCATCTCGCTTACTCGCGAAACTCTCCTCCTCGGCTACGATTCATGCTCACCGCACCAAAGTGTTGAAGCCGGGAAAATCTCTACCTAAAATTCGAATCAATATAGCCTAAGGTTACTGGTCTAGCAGTTGGGCTCGACGGCTAAATGGTATAGAACAAAAAGGATTCCAGGTACTGTGGCAGGGATGTCCCGCTACATACTCGGATGCTTAGAAGAAGCTTTCCCTCGACAACCAAAGATGGTCGAGCAGGGTACAAGGGGGACACTAACTGGGAACTTGACTTTTTGGAAGAAGGATCCAAAGGCTCGGCTAAAAGTCCAAGGAAAGAGGTTGTCAAGATCTTTTTAAAGATTTTGAAGTCAATATTCTTGTACCTCTAGGGTCCTATTTATAGACAAATCTTAGGGGAGGGGGTCTCTAGGCGAGGAGATCCAACCCTACGATCACTGGTTCCAACTTTCTGGAGACCTTGCTCGGTTGCTGGCGAGTATAGGCTGGTACCTATCTGTGATGCTCGACACGCTTGGTGTAGTGACTGGTCGGAGGTCGCATGCTAGGCGAGTATTGCTTTTGCTCGCCATTATTACTGCTCAGAGCTCACCTGGATGGAAAGGCTTTTAAAGCTCGCTCGCGCAGCTGGGTGGTCGCGCAACCTGGCGAGTATGATTCTCTCTTGTGTCTAAGGATCCCCTTGCGCCCCCTGCTAGTCTTTAAATGTTGATCGGGCCTTCATGAACTAGTGTTGCTCGTTAACTTGTTGACAGCTGATCGTTGACCCTTGACCCTTGACGAATATGGATTGTACACAACTGTTTTTGTGAGATTAATGCGGGAAAATTTTGACAGATGTGGTTAGTAGCACCACAGTCTATGAGTCAATCATACATTTGATCAAGTGTTGGCAAAAAATCTAAGATATACTTGCCAGTTTTTAACAAGTTTCTGTAGGTGCTAAACCTTGTGATGAGAGTAAACAAAGTAGTTGATTAATCTGATCCTTAGTCAACTATGGAGTATCATTAGGGCTATCATACTGGACAACCGATTCAACAGTACAAGCTTACTATTTTGGAAGTTTGACTATGTGATGTTTTCCTTTTGACTTGTAAATGACATTTAATCCCATCAAAAATTGCATTAATTTTTGCTCTTCCAATTGCTTTCCCAAGCCCGCAGAATTTCATAGTGAACATTTGAGGTGTACGCGTGTATGTGGGTAATAGCCTCCAATTCATCTCGTAGTTGTTTGAGTTTGGTATAATATCCTTCAATCTATAAGTCTTCTTGACAACATGATGTAATAGTTTTTCGTAATCCATAACTCATGGTACCTGTGCCAGTAGAGAAATGTCGTTGCAGATTTGCCCACATGAGTGCTACTGTATTGACATGTAAAACAGAATTACCAATCTCCTTCAAAACAACACTGATTATCCAAGATATAACCATATAGTAAACCCGATCCCATTTAGCACGATGCACATCTCCTTCCGGTGGCCTTGGCACGGAGCCATCGACAAAACCCATTTTATTCTTGCAGGTGAGACTAGGGCTCCGTTTGGGAGGACTTATTTTCAGCGGTCAAGCGGTCATGACCGCATGAATCGGGGCTTATTTAAGTTCCGATTCATGCGGTCATGACCGCTTGACCGGTGAAATAAGTCCTCCCAAACGGAGCCTAGAGGTGTAACAGTTCGGTTTGGTTCGGTTTTTGATCAAAACCGCTAACCGAACCACCTGCATGTGGTTCCAAAAATATAGAACCGAACCAAACCGTGCACACCATTGGAACCGTATGGTTCAGTTTAGTTCGGTTCGGTTTGAGTGATTTAAAAATATGAAAAAATAATTGAGACATGAAAATAAATAACAAATGAACATAAAAACAGATAAACAAATTTAGATAAATTTATTCTTATGAAAGATTCTTTAATTATGTACCTGACTATAATAAATCGTGTTCTATAATAAGTCATGTTTTTTAATAAATCATGTTCTAATATAAGTAATTATGAAACAAAAAAGCAGTGATTTCTAGTTCTAGCAAGTTGTAAGAACTAACAAGAGTGAAGACCTGACTATATTGATAATATATTAAAATTTTATTAAAGTTAATACGGTTCGGTTTGACTCAGTTCGGTTTGACATTCCAAATCGTGAACCAAACCAAACCACGTGGTTTTTCAAAAAACAGAACCATGACCGAACCGCAAGGTACTAAAATCGAACCGAACCGTGCGGTTTGGTTTGGTTATGTGATTGGGTTGGTTCGTACTTACAGCCCTAGGTGAGAGCAATCTCCATAGATCGTCGCCAAGAAATATAGTTTGAAGTGTCGATTAGCACTTGATATACACGAGTGATTCCCAGAATATCAAAACAATGGAGAGTAAAATGACTAGGAACCGAAGTTCTTAAATCTATAGAATTACTTCCAACATTAGGAAAAAGATTTGCAATATTACCTACCATTGCAGAGATAATGTCGATTAATAGGAAAATGGGAAGAACGACTGAAGAAGAAATACGAAATTGACAAGAAGTTCTGAATCAACCAGAAATGATTTCTGTTGAAAAACCAGAGAAAGACGAAATTGACAAGAAATTCTGAATCAATCAGAAAAGATTTCTCAAAGCTATAAATCCAAATCTATAAGATGAAGATCTCGTTCGTTGGGCTCTGATACCATATTAAAAAGCAGGTTTAAACAAGAAATTTGAAAAGAAGTTGTATTCAATGCAAAGAACAGGATGAGGTTCCAGATCTTACAACCACTAAACAAGAGCCTCTGCGACTCATATATACAATAACGCACACACTCGAGTGTTAGGATCGTGACACTTCACGTAAGGACGGACCTGGCTATTTTCCCCATTCATTAGCCTTCATTTGATGTTAGAATTTAAAAATATATGGGAGTTCCAATGCAAATATTCAGAAATTAGTTAAGTACTAAAATCAATTTTGTCCGGCTAGTGAGCAAAGATGACTTTCCCTTGAAATAGGGAGGGTGCTGCACTGTACCGTTATATCGTATATTGCGTCATTCAATGGCTGTCAGTGCATCAGTACTTGCGCCGAGATGCGTGCGCGAGATGGATGTACTCGCAACCGTTGGATGTGTTGCACTGCACGGTGCAGTACAACACGCCCAACCTTCCCTTTCCCCTCTACTGTCAAAAAAAATTTTGATTAATTTTTTTTATCATAATTAATAATCCAGTCCCAAAAATCTTGCATAATTTTTTAAATTAGTCTCAATACTTCTTTCATTTAAGATTTATGTTCCTCTAATTTTGGAAGAGCATTAAAATTAAAGTAAAAAATTCGTAGTAAAAAATTTCATTGACTTTATGGTTCCGTTTGGGGGGACTTATTTTCACCGGTCAAGCGGTTACTCCCGGTTCATGAGATTGTTGCCGCTTGACTAGTGAAAATAACTTCCCCCAAACGGAGCTAAAGTAGTAGAAACTGGCCGGAGTTGTTCTTCCTTATGTCGACGTACCGTAACGAGCATATGACTTCCGCTCTATGTTATCATTCACTCATTCGCTCCAAACAATCTATATTCGACAATCGACATATTCATGTAGAAAGTGTTTCGGCTTGTATGACGATCGTTAGAGACGACGAAAGTGAAAGATGAAAATGTCGCTCGAAGCATCGAGATGGAGATCAAAGTGGAATCTCCTACCTGTTGCCCCTAGGTGGATATAAATAGGCAATCCCTAGGATTTACTACGGGTATCAGATATCCGTGTATCTGAACCGACCCGTTAAGCCTTCGAACCCGGTATTTGTCCAAATATACATTAACAAAAGAGCATGTCCACATTATCATCTCTCATTCTTTTTGTGATACACAATTACAAAAGATGTCTACACAAAAAGACGAAATCCCCGACAACAACCCAACGATGAAAGTATCAAATACAAGAGAAAAAAGAAGTGGAGAATATGAAAAATCATGCATATATAACATTTTACTCAAAATAATTCCTCCTTCAACAATCTACTTCTCCTTCTATTATTGCCTACTTACTGATTTTGAATTCTTTTTCTATCATTCACCTTCTCTTTATTTGGAAATTCAAATGGAAATACATTTCGTGGATTCTTATTTTATTTAAAGGTGTATAATTTTTTTCATTAAAAAAATATATATAAAGGATGAGATTAGTGAAATCGTCGGATCAATCACAAATTAATCCATACCATAAAATAAGGCAGTTGTGATTCAAACAGTAAATGTCTATCCGCAGACCAAATTTTTCATGTTTATAAACTACTATCCGCCGATCAACTTTAAACTTTAGCAATTGATATCTTCTTTTCCGGAGCAAGGCCCGACAACGAAAAAATTTTCTCCGACAATCTTTCGAGCATATGCCGACAACTCCATTCCAACAATTTGACATGAATTTCACCAATTTGACATGAAATTCATCATTTTGACGTGAATTTCACCGTTTGTCTCTGGTATTGACTCAAAAGTTTGACAAAAACATTTCTTCATTGTCGGACTCTATTCGTAAGAAGAAAATATTGATTGTTAAAATTTAAACCTAATTTGCGTATACTAATTTATAAATATGAAAAATTTGATCTGCGAATAAACGTTTATTATTTGCGAATAACAACTGTTTAAAATAAATGCTATCCATTTAGACTGAAATGAAAAAAATCCTAATAGTGATTATATAACATTAAAATCATAAAACCCTCTCTCTCTATATATTTATTTAATTTGAAACATTTTAATCGCAAAATTCCCTCTTGCAAAATTCTTCTCCTATTATTGCCTACTAATCTTCCACCCTTATTCCAATGGATCGAGATCCTATACATTTGTGGAAAAAAAATCCGTGCGCTCGATGCGCAAAACCTACGTATGCAGGCCGCTCATCTACTTCTTTCACGAATATTGACAAGTGCATGATCGAACTCCAAAATGTCCAACTAATTTTGGATCCTTGGATTTTAAGTGAATTGAATGGATCAAATTTGCACCAAAAAATCTATCCCATTTACAACCTTAAATAGAGATACGTTACCATATTTTACGATAATGATTCATTCTCACTTTATCTAAACGAGTGCCCGACACAGGGCTTCGCCCCTATGACTACGCGTCACAGTACCCGACCCGTGACGGCGGGCTTCGCCAGCCCACGACGGGTCGCTAGCACGACAGTACCCGACCGGCGACGGCGGGCTTTGCCCGCTCCCGGAGGGCTTCACCCGTCCGTAGCTGGCTCCGCTCGACCCGCAACATATACATATGAGTACTCAAAATGAGCGTAAAAAAATATAAATCAAGAATACAAATTTTATTTTGTAAAACAAATTATATTTTAACGTTAAAACATTAATCTTTCTTTTATCATTCCTAAGAGTAATATAGGGACATATTTTAATGTTAAAACTATATAGGTTTAGGGCAATATAAGGTTATGTCTTTATAATATACTAATATAAAGTTTTGTATAATTGTGTAATTATGAATAAGGGAAATATAGAGATATTTATAATGTTTCACGAAAGATTAGTTTTCGTATAATAGTAGAGATATGTATAACTTTTTAATTAAATTAAAAATATAAAAAAAAATAGATTAATCTGGACCGTCAAATTTAGAGAATCTAAGTACTCTCCCTTCACTTCTCCTCTATACAAAAAGCAGAAACACTTGGAGAAGAGCAGACTGAATCAATGAAAAATCATTTAACCGGAGAAGAAGAAGAAGATCATCGGAAAAGATTATTTCTTCCCCAATCTACCGCGAATCGTAGCTGTTTCTGATCGGAATTATACTGAAAACTTAGCCGATCAACGGACGATGAAGATCGGATGAAAAAAAAGAAGCAATTTTGACCTAAAATTTCAAATTTTTCAATCCCGCCTCCTGATGTACTCGAGGAGGTCGCAATTCTTCGCCGCCACGGTACCCGCCGGAATCTGCCCTCTGCCGCTCTTGGCCGCCGCCGTCTCGGTGCACCGGAGCCGCATCTCCACGACCTTCCGGTGGGAATTGGAGTGAACGGCCGGCAAAAACGTGGGGCTGACCGCCGGGCGGTATTCCGGGAACAGGCGGCCGGATTTGTACCGGACGCCGCAGGCGTTGCAGAGCGTTTTGGGCCCCGTCGGCCCGGCCCGCCATTGCGGCGTTTTCTGCACGTCGCAGTGGGCGCACCGCCGGGGGGATGACGGCGCCGGCTCGGCGTCCTTCTTTGATTTCTTGCCGGCGGCGGGGCAGGGGGCGGAGACGCTGAATGAAGGGGGGACGAATATGCGGGCGGAGAAGGACGGGAGGCGGGGGCGTTTTGTGCGGGCCCTCGCCGGGACCGGGATGTTGGCGGGATGAAGCGGCGGAGACATTGTGGGATGGCCGGAGGAAGAGGAGGAGGAGGAGGAGGAGCAGGGGGAGGAGGAAGATGTGACGGCGCCGGTGCCGGCGCCGGCGGCGAGGTGGAGGACGGAAATGGGGCTTGAGGAACGGGGTTTGGGATCGGGAGAGGCGGCGGCGCCGATGATCTCCACATTGATGTCGGAGTCTTCAAAGAAATTCGACAGCCATTCCAAGTTCGCCGTGTCGATTTCATCATACTGCAATTTTTTTAAAAAAAGAAACACACAAAATTAATATTATTAAATAATTAAATACTATTATTAATTTATTAAATATAATATAACTATAAGTATTTTCATCAATTTAGGTTCTATTTCTTTCGGCGGGGGGAAAAGACCATCATGTTTTGTATTTCGTGCATCTCTATTATTTTTTTCTATTTTATTTATCTTGTTTTTACCTGTCCTTAGATTGCTCAATGAATGTCTTGGATTCTACCCGTATGGGGGGTCGCGAACGACACACGTACATAAATATTGCTCTTTTTTGTGGGACAATAATTTTGTACGTATAACACATATAAAGGATTCTGCGGAACTGCATTTTCAATATAAAATACAACTGCAACGTAAAATGCAGTTGCAAATGGACTGCTAAAATACACCTTTTTTGTGGGGGTATTTTGCACTCTCAAAAGTCAAAATATAGGATTTTGACACATGTGCACTCCTAAAATATGGGATTTTTATAATTTGCACCTCGAATCTTTAAAACTAGCACTTTGCACTCTCCTAATTATCAATTTTGGGCATTTTGCACTCTTAGGCAAAAATTTCAGAAATATTTAGATCCCAACAACACCAAAAATAATTATTCAAGGGTAAGTAGGTCCGAAAAACACCAATAATCTGAGGTAAAAGTGTAAAAATGAGAATTTTTAAACTGACCAAACTTAAATACCCTTAAAATTTTGGAGTATGGATGCAAAATGTTAAAAATTGATAATTGGAGAGCGCAAAATATCATTTTTAAAAATTCACGGTACAAAATGTCAAAAATTGATATTTGGGACAAACAAAATGTCAAAGAATCAAAAATTAAAGTTAAAAAAAGGTTTTTTTTTAGCATTGAAATTTCCCAAATGATACAAAATAGAGAATTATCATTTATTAAATAATACCGGGTAATTTTGTTTAAAAATGGAGCATTATAATTTATTAAACGATACCAAGAAATTTTGTTTAAAAATAATATAAATTAATTGTAAGAATTATTAGTAAAATTTAATTATTATAAAAAAAGTGAAAACAGTTGTGTTGTCATTTGTCGCGCCAACATTAATATTTATGGTATATTTAAAATAAAATCTTTAATACAAAATTTAAAATCGCTAAAACGGTTAAAATAATTAAAAGAAATGCTAAAAACTACTAATAAAGTGTTACAAAAATACAAAATGGTAGTTATTATTTATTAAAGTAAAGAAATTTTTTTTAAAAATAATTCAATTATTTATTTATTTTCGAATTTTTGGCCGAATTTGAAGAAATAATGGCGGGTTTAAAGTTTAATTCGTGCATTTACCAGGCAAAGAGCATCGGCTTCCGAGCTAATGACATCGCCGGAGACGGCGATGGACCGGGCATCTATCCCTCTGGGGGCACTGCCGACACTGTCTCCGCCGCCGCATCCTGCCGGAATCATCGGCTGAGCCGGAGCCGGAGCGAGCGGAGCGCCGTTGCCCCATGATTCCGCCATGGCCAGGCCGTCGTCTTCTTCATTGGGGAAATCGAGCAGATCGTCGATGGAATCAAAAAGATCGTCGGAAATCATGTCGGCGACTAAGGGCTCCAGAAACCCTTTCATGGCCATGATCCGTGCTTCTTCTTCGTCCCCAAAAATCAAATCCCTGCATGGCAAAAACAGAGCCCTCTGTTTTATCAGTACAACAAACCTCACACATTTATCACAATCCAGCAAATTTGGGCTTTTTGCCGCTTTGATCCCCGAATTACCCTAATTTGGCATTCAGAATTTGTAAAATTGACACTTTGTACTTCATAATTATAATTTTTTGATATTTTGCGCCGCAAGGCTGGAATTTTAAGGGTATTTATACTTTTTTTTTTCAAACTATTTTATTTTGGCTATTTTTAAAATGTCAAAATGAACATTTTGAGTGATGTCCAAACCTAAATACCTCTAAAATTTCAGCGCAAAGTTTGAATTTTGAGTGCAACATGCTAAAAAGCCTCGAATTTGCTCTCAACAATTTGCGAATTTGTAAGCATATCTTCTTAAAAACAGAGAAAAAGAAAAAAACAGAACCACTGATAAAACAGAGGCTCTGTTTTATCAGCACAATAAAGCTCTCACATTAATTTATCACAATCCAGCGAATTTGCTCTCAACAAATTGTGAATTTAGCTTATCTTCTTAAAAACAGAGAAGAAAAAAAATCAAAAGAGGACATTTTTTCTAGTGAGAGAACATAGTAACTGGTGCGAAGTCAGAAACCAACCTGGAAATAGAAGGAGAATTCAGCTGAGCACTGAGGAGTCTGTTGGAAGAGGCTACTACAGAAGAGAGAAATAGAGAGAGAGAGAGGAAGAGTTATAGTAGCTAGTGATAGAGAGAGGAAGTGGAGGATGCGTGATCGTGAGAAAGGAGGAGGTGCGCGGGGGAATGGGAAAGCTTAAAACAGAGTGGGGAGTAGAGTGTGGGAGAAGAGAGATAGAGAGGTGGATTAAGAGAGAGAAAGTAAAATAGTTGGAAAAGGAGAGAGAGAGAACGTGAGGGGGGAAGAGAGAGAAACGCAGCGGCAGTAATTGCGAGGGGGGTGGTGGTGATGCTGGCTGCAAATTGTTATAAGTTGCGACGGTAGGTGAGTCTGCTTCTCTCATTGCTAGCTGTCCACGGCCAGCTGTACCTGTCGTGATGTTAAAGTCTCCCCGTTTCTCTCTTTCCCACTCTCTTTCTCTCTCTAAGCCTCTCTTTCTCTTTCTATCTCTACAGCCCGCCGGGCCGGCGGGCCCCCACCATGTTCTCTCTCTCTCTCTCTCGCCCTCCTCGCCCATGTCGTCCAACAGCATCGTTGAAACAGTAAAGTTAGAAGAAACGGCGGGCGGAGTTTCGCCGGGGAATTTGCCGCCGGCTCGTCTGTACAGCTTTGTAAAAGACTGCCGGAGGACCGGAGCGGCGGAGTGGCCGAAAGTCGACGGCTTTCTAATTTGTATAATGATAAATTATTTTAGATTTTATTAAAATCGAATAAAGACCCGATTTTTACGCGGAGAAGAAATGGTGGCCATGCTTGTGGGTCCGGCCGCCGCGTGATTGCATGCCGCCGGATATCTGCCGTCGGTGGCTGCCGGGCTGCCCGCCCGTGAATAGTTCCTACTCCGTCATCAATGGGGGGCTGCCCGTCCCGAATTGTGAAATATTTTGTCCGGTTCATCTAAACCCAATCCATGGACCCGGATCCTCTGAACCGGAGCCTGACAGGCATGAAATCTGGCCACCTGATTACACTGGTTGATTTTGTAAATAATGGTTATATTATGGGCAGAAAGTTTTCAAATTTTGGCGGAGGGTTCACTAATCTAATTCTTTTATATTTTTCTTTAATAAAAACCGTGTATCTTTAGATAAATTAAGAATCAATCTGGACCATAAAATGGACCATCATTTAGGGTCCAAAATGGAGAGGATCCTGATCCCATAAAGTTTTTCTAATGAGGCGTCATTTGTGGGACAAAATTGAGGGGGAATCCATAGAGGATAGTGTCAATTTAAGCTTCGTTTGGCACAGTGGTGACAATCATGAATGTAATGGCCATGAATCGTCGTTTGTGAATGTCGGACCGCACATAAAAACATTCATACATTTTATGCTCAAAACTAGTTTAATTTCTTGGCAGCTATTGTAACATTTGTCTTATCAAACATACATTCTATGTTAATAGCGGTTTTGAGCAAACTCATCGAAACAGATAAGCCATGTCAGATGAAGCTTTAACCAGACATCCCGCAATGGGTATCATGGGCCATGTTAACCTTAATTGGGACAACATTAACACATTTGACCCGAACGGGGGCCAATAGGTGCAATGAGGTCAATTGTGTCAAGCTTAACCTAATTGACTAGTTTAGTCGTGCATATGGTGAAACTAGGTCAATGTGAATCAATATGATTAAATAGGACCACCTTTGAACAATTTTAGTACCCTTAAGGGGTTAATTGGAGCTCATTTGACAAACAAGACCCAATCCCATCAAATTGTTACACTACAATAGGTTTGGTTAAACTAGTCAATTAAATCAATTTCGACCTAGTTTGGTTAGTACCGACCAATTTGACCCATTCTAAGGGCCATATTTAGTCCTAATATATGAAATCTCGCCCTCATAGCTCACACATTGGATCAAATGAATCAAATAGCCTCATTTGGTCAATATTCTAAGTCTTTTGTTCCAATTGGACCATATCATTACCATATGTGACCTTAGGTGAACATCCTTGAATCACTAAAAGACTCAATAAAAATGCTTAGATCAAGTTGTTTGCTTCCTAATTATCTTTTATGAATATGGAAATGCGATAAGGAACTGTCGTAAATACAAAAAAGAAATGTAGACTCCTCCGTTTGGCATGATGGTGGAGGTCATGAACATGAGGGTTAAATTATCATTCGTTAACGCCCACCTATGAAACTTCATCCACTTTTATGTTCAAACGGATGATGTTTGTTAGGTGATCCTTGATGAATGACGGTTTAACCCATGCGTTTACGACCGTCACCACCGTGCCGAACGGAGTCGTAATCATATATATAATTCGACCGTCATTCGTTAATGGTCACCAAACAAACATCATCTGTTTGAACATAAAAGTCGATGAAATTCCTTAGGCGGGCATTAACAAATGAAAATTTAACCTCCATGTATCATGTTCATGACCGCCACCACCGTGCCAAACGGAGCCAATTGTCCAATGGACCAGGAGTGCTATTTTTGAGTTCAACCCACGATTAACACCGACAGATATTCATGAAAACTAATTTGAATGATATTTAAATTAATAATATATTTAGGGTTTAAGGCCACAATTTCGGTATTTGCTTCAATTCGTATATTGATTTAATCAACTTACAAACCTTATTTTCTAGACCTTCTATGGCAAATCCTTCAGGTTGGTGCATATAGATCTCTTCAGTTAGATCTTCATTAAAAAATGCAGTCGTGACATCCATCTGATGAACAATAAAATGTTCAATAGATGCTAACGCGAGAAGAATCTTAATTGTCGCAATGTGACACAAACAAATGAGTATATTTTAAATTAAATTAGTCTATACCACTTACTTGAGTAAAATCTTTGACAACTAGACGTGCTTTGTATTTGACGACACTCCCATCAGAATTGAGTTTTTTTTTTCAAAGCCCACTTAGTTCCAATAATTCTAGCTCATTTGGACAAGTCAACCAAAATCTCTGTTTGGCAAGGTGGTGGCGGTCGTAAACACATGGGTTAAACTGTCATTCATTAAGAATCACCTAACAAACATCGTCCGTTTGAACATAAAAGTGAATGAAGTTTCTTAGATGAGCGTTAACTAATGATAATTTAACCCCCATATTAATAACCGCCACCACAGTACTAAACAAACCCTAAATATTTTACTAATAAATCTCCAACATTATTTTGAATAACACATCTCTACCTCATTTTTATGTGCTCCCTCGCACGTTACATAGAATGTTAAACCATCACATGTTAGAGTTTCAACTCTCTACATTTTCATTTATTTAAATTTCATTTCCATTTTATTTAATTAATTGTTTATGAAAGAAGGTTGACTTTGCTTATGTTTGACTACTATCATCTCTTTGAGAACAACGTTGAGCTCTCGCCGGTCGCGGTGGAGGTAGCCGTGGTGGCTTCACCACGAGTTTGAAGGCAAGCCTGCCTACCCCAAGAAAGATAATTGATCCTGTGTACTAGGAAAATATATATAGGTGGAGGGATACCTTAAGTAGGACCCCCCCCCCCCCCCCCCCCCTCTTAAGGACCCCCCCCCACCCACCCAAATAAAAAGAAAAGAAATCAAAAGTTGTAAATAGACTCCTTAGCTGATGGTTGTTTGAGCTTCTCCACACATGATGGCACCCCTCCCCTTCTTTTACTTGTGATCCACTCCTTCTCTCTCTAATGTATATATATATATAATTTAAAATATAAAAAAGAAAAGTTGAAAAAAATAAAATATAATGACAAAAAAAATATCAATAAGACTATAAGAGAAAAGTCAAAAATAAAAAATAAAAGAAAAAAGTTGCCTTTCATTCCATATTCAAAATTATCAGTTACGTCCTTATTTTTATATTTTAATAACTTGACATGTATTATTGTTTATTTCAAAAAAAATTAAAATATAATGTTCATACAAGTAATTGCACTGTCTAAAAAAATAATAATGATGAAAATCTATTAAAATGCAAAAAAAAATTATTAGTGCTACTACACCTATTATAGTTGTCATTAAACCAATTAACTATATAAAAGTAGTCGTAAACAAAATTCTCCTCATAAAAATTTTATTTTGCGGAATATAGAATTTAGTATATAAATTTTTTAAAAAAATGTGAGCAACCTGTTCTTATAGGAGATCTTTTTGAACAGCCTGTTCTTAAAGTAAAATCCTATATCCTCAAATTAATTCATCAAGTTGATGATAAAATCCATGGGCGTTCCAGTGGGCATTACGCACTTACACAACAACTTCTTAGAGGGAGGGCCAAACAAGGGGGGTAAAGAGTAGGAGAAATGGAAGTTTGGGCTCTAGAGGGATTTGGTGTTGCTCATATTTTACAAGAGATGCTTACTTATAAATCTGATCATATTACAGCTCGTCAAGAAGTACTTGGTGCTACGATTATTGGGTCAACAGTACCTAACCCAGAGGGTGCTCCAGAATCTTTTCGATTGCCCTATTGTTCATGAGTGATTGTGGGAGCTCCGACGATCACCGATTGCTTTCATTGTTTTTAGCCTTCATTAAGTAAGGTCAGCCCAAACCACAGACATTTCATGGTCCAACAAGCCTCACTTTTTAAAAATTATATATTTTTTACTTTGATGAGTTTGGAGAAAAACTCCACCGCCATAAAATGAATGTTCGGCATGAAAATAGTTACGACTACCACCAGAAATTAATGATTACTAGTTTTAAACATAAAAGATAATGAATTTTTTTATGTGAGGTCCTGCTAGAGTTGTCACAGTTCCGGTTCGATTCTGGTGCTACTAAGGTCGTGAACCGAACCATTAAGGTTACAGTTCTTCAAATTGAAATTAAAACCGTATTTGATTTGATTGGTTCCAGTTCCGGTTACGGTTCCAGCATAAATTTTGGAATTATCATGTCAACGGTTCTAGTTCCAGTTCAATAAGAACCAAAACCAAACCGATCACTAATGGTTCGATCCGGTTCTCTGCGGTTCCAATCGGTAATTTGCTATAGTTTAATCATTTTTTAACTCTATAATTTGAATTATTAGACACATTCACAAAGAATATTATTTCTTTAAAATGGATATTTGAAAAGAGATTAGAATTCAATTGATTGGAGTAATAATTTCATAGTTTCTTAAGTCAAATATGTTAAAATTGTACTAATACAAATATACACACAATAATATCTGATTTGGCGCACAAAGTAGATAATATAATCATCAACAAAATTAAATATCAACTATCAAATATCCTTTTTTGTATGTTGGCAGGATTCATCACTGAATACGACTGCAATCGACGACGCTACAATGAGATGGATGATATATGTATAGTTGTATAGATAGTATATAAATATATATTATTGACGGGTACCCCTTAATTTATAAGTAATTATGAAAACTCCCGCGCACCGGATCGTAACTCCCGCGCACCGGATCGTAACTCCCGCGCACCGGATCGTAACTCCCCCGCACCAAATCGCAACCGCTGCCGCCACCATCTTTACGGGCGGGCGGTGGTCGGCCTCCCACGGCTGGCCGCCCCCTTAGCGGTCGGCCGCCCCCATGCGGCCGGCCGCCCGGGGCCGGCCGTCTCCTTGAGGCCGGCGGTCGCGGCCGGCCGCCCCCTTGCGGCCGATCGTCCGGGGCTGGCCGCCCCTTCGTGGTCGGCGGCCTCGGCCGATCGCCTCCTTGCGGCCGGTGGCCGGCCGCCTCCTTGCGGGCCGGCCGCCCCCTTGCGGCCGGCCGTCCGGGGCCGGCCGCCTCTTTGCGGCCGGCGGCCTCGGCCGACCGCCTCCTTGCGGCCAGCGGCCAAGGCCGGCCATCCGTGGCCGGCCGCCCCCCTTGCGGCCGGCCGCCGCGTCCAATCAGCCGTGGTCGGCCGCCTCCTCGCGGCCGGCCGCCTCCTCCCTCGGGCGGCCATCGGCCGGCGCGCCTCCTCCGACCACCGCCGTGGGTCGGCCTTTTCTCCACCGTCCGATCATGGCGGACCATCACAGCCCTCCGATCGCCACAAGTGATCGTTGCCCCCCGATCCGCGATTAACCACCGTAACCACCCTAACCACCTCGAAAACCCTATATAAGCACCCATGATAGTTTATTTCAGGGGATCCGGCTTCATTCTCTCCTTCGCTTTCTCTCTCTTCGTTCTTACTTTTCCCCAGAGCTTCTCTCTCTACTCGCCTCCTCCTCTCCCCTTTCACTCACAAACTTGGCAGGTTCTCCCGCGAACGACGCCCAGAGAAGGAAGGAAGCGAAGTGCCAGTGAAGGCAACCCTCCTCAGTCCGAGGCACAGAGCGCAGGCATCCTGCGGCGCGCGAGCCAGAAGAGAAAGCGCTCAAGAAAGACGCACGTCAAAGTGCACGGACTCCTAAGCGGTGGCCTGTCACCCAAGGAGAGCTCTCTCAACTCCCCAGTATTTGTAACGAGCCGCGGCCTGTCGCCCTCGCTTTCTCTTTACAAGAGCGCTGTAACAGAGACAGTGGAGTTTGGCTGACACAGACCCGGCCACGTGGTTTTTTCCCCTTTCCGGGGTTTTCCACGTCAAAGTTGTGTGTGTATATTTTCTCTATTTCTACTGTGACTGTGTGCGTACTCAATTACCCGGGGCTAAGACGGACCGATCTGGAACCGGTCTACCAGAGACAATGAGCGAATCACAACAATTATTAATATAATAATAAATATATATTATAAATAATAATAATAAACAGATTGTGGTTCGGTTCTGATTCGGTCCAGCCTAAATCGGGTCTAAAAATTCTGAAACTGCTCGAGACATTTATGTTGTGGTTCCGGTTTCTGACCGGATAATAAAATGAAGAAACCGTGCCTGGACTATTCTTGTTTACGATTCCAAAATTCAAACCGGATCCAAAAAAAATCGCGAACTACTCGGTCCGATTCTTTGCGGTTCCGATTCGATTTATGGTTTTTCAGTTTTAAGTGGCAGCTCCAGGCCCTACGCTCACGAACAATAATTCATAACCACCGGTCAACCATGTTTATGACAGCCACCGCCTCACCAAACCGAGTCTTAATAAAAATTAAGAGAACTAGAGCACACTTTTTTAAAAATGAACCCTATTGTACAACCCATATTCGTCGAGGGTGGATCCCTTCAGAGCCATATCAGTAAAGGTCAAAGTCAGCAAGTCAAGACAGCAGTCAGAGTCAACACACAAGATGACAGAATGTCTGGGCTAGTATGACGAGCTCCACTCACATACTCGTCAGGTAGGCTACTAGACTAGCTATTTGTCCAGCTGAGCTAGCTCTTCCCAAGAGGTCGCCTAGTCGTCAGAAGTGGGGCTAAAAATCATGTGTGTGTGTGTGTGTGTGTGAGAGAGAGAGAGAGAGAGAGAGAGAGAGAGAGAGAGAGAGAGAGAGAGAGAGAGAGAGAGAGAGAGAGAGAGAGAGAGAGAGAGAGAGAGAGAGAGAGAGAGAGAGAGAGAGAGAGAGAGAGAGAGAGAGAGAGAGAGAGAGAGAGAGAGAGAGAGAGAGAGAGAGAGAGAGAGAGAGAGAGAGAGAGAGAGATGAAAAAGGATAGTGATCTTGCACTTGTAGAGCTTCATCATATTTGAAGTAAACAAGTAGGTTAATATGGTGAAATATGAAAGCAACTGCGCGCTGTGGAGATTGCAAAAGCTGTGCACATGCAAAAGCTTAATTAATTAATTTCTTAATTTAGGTGGGCTTTTTTATCATTAATATTTAAAACCATTTAAAATAATAATCTTAAATTAATTCTTATATATATTTATATGGGTAGTATTAGGGTTAGATTAATATAAAGTCAAGATGTGAGATAATTAGAAGCTAACCTATCCACAGTCATTAAATGATTTGGTGTTGGTTAGATTGTATGGCTGCCTTTCAATTTTTCGGACCACTTGTAGGGTCAAATATGGGACTTGTCGTCCTAACGAGCTTGGGTTAATTACCTACGGAACCTAGATTCTTACCACGGGGGACTTCACAAGAGACCGAAGTTGAATATGTTGAAATATACGTGCGCACACACACATGCACGTACACTCAGACACTCACACACAAATGCACGCCCCCCCACCCCCCACTCGCGCGCGCACACACAATTTGACACAATTGGGTGGTTGACACACTAATATGGGATCGTTAATTTCTTTGACAAATGATACTAAACATACGTGTTTGAATTAGGGCTAAACTCCTCATGGTCGACCATACGTCACGAAACCCTAAAGTTAATTAATTACATCTTTTTTCGCCTCAACTTCAAATTTTTTTTTTCAAAATTTAGAGCTAATTATTTTCTCACTTTTGAACCATCCTTATATCCGACGATTTCCGTGCGAGTGTATAATATCTTTTAATTTTATATGGCGAATGTCATATATGAGTGTGCCAATAGTCAATTTCTGATGGGAGGGAGGGGGTTAGTGTCCCTTGAGTCCCCCTCTGAATCCACCCCTGACATGCAAATGCTATTTTTCCAAAACACAAATGTAATCAGAGAGTGAAATTTGGGCTGAAAAACAGTCTCAAAAGTTCTAACTTACGTAAACCGTCACCACTATATTCGCAACCACACCTTCATGTTCCCGCTGCCGTCACTCAAACGTTGCAACCGTCCCAAACAAAACCTAACCGATCGAATTAACCTAGTCGTCATGTTCCTATAGCGGAGTTCTTAAAAAGAAGAAAAACTTTAGTAGTTTGTAAACCCTAAACATATAATTAAGCTCTTGTCTCTTGTGACCAAAACACATATTATTCCACCTGCAACAGATTCCATCAAGCATGCTCCCATGAATTAGTCTGAATGCATATCCATGGAGAAGGAGATGGGAAGGTAGAGGGGGGAGATGATGAGAACATGCAATAAAATAAATTTAATGTAAATCTCAACCAAACATTTAACTACTAGCTACTTCATCAATATTAAAATATTTATATATTTATATGTATATATCTGTGCCCCGCGTGACAGTACTGATCCAGTCAAGTCATTGCCCTAACCTGATTGCAGTCTACCCGCTTGCAAACCCTCGTGTACATAGCAAAATCGAGCAACGGGTGAAACACATCCAGTGACGGATCTAAGAAATTGATAATTCGGGGGTGGGGGCAATTTTTTTAAAATGAAATAATAAGTTGATTAATATTAAATCATTGACATTGGAAATTCATATAAAATTACAGAACACTGAAAAATACAATATATATATGAGTAAAATATTACAATTGTTCACGACGAATTCTCATTCTTTGAAAACGATCGTCGTTTACATCATCATTTTTTTGAAAACGGTCCAAGTGCAGTTTGAAGATTTTCTCTCAAAATTTGTTTTTAAATTCTACAAATAAGAAATTATAATGATGCATTTAATTCAATGAGAAGGAAGGAAATATTTAACTGTAGCTAACTGGAGGAGAAAACCTAGAAAGAATCAGGAAGGGAACGCGGAGAAGAAGATCGGAGACCGTGGAGATTGGAGAAGAAGATTAGAGTCCAAAAATGAGAGATCGCCGCCTGCCGTGAATAGATCAAAAACGAGGAGAGACTTCGGTTTGCGGTCTGCCGGTCCAGGTCAGGCGCGAAGCATGGATATTTTTTTTTAGAATGGTGTGCGATTAACCTACTTTAGGTGTGTGGATATCTTTTTTTTGTGCTTATAGGAAATTCCAAAAAAAATAATGGGGGTGGGGGTGGGGGGGGGGGGGGGCAATGTCCTTGGGCCCCCCTCCGGATTTGCCCGCTGCACATCGCCAGTGGCGGATCCAGAGGGGGGCAAGCGGGGCCCGGGCCCCCCAAGGATTTTGAAGTTTATGTAGGTTTAGTTTTTATAAATTATAAAATATAAGTTATGTATATAATATAAGTGATGAAATTTATAAATTATAAAATATAAGCTATGTATATAATATAAATATATATATGTATATACAGTTAATAACTCTTGTGAACTTATTTTCAGATTCAATTTCTCTCTCCTAGACAAAAAGAGATCGTCTCTCTCGCTTCTCTCGTCTGAGTCGTCTCCCTCTCCCCTTTCCGCTAGGGCTCGTTGAGAGCCTCTTAGGAAGAGCTCTTCGCTGTCAATGGCCGCCGGTTGACAAGCTAATTCGGCTAATTTTGACATGCTAATTCAGCTAATTTTGACAAGCTAATTCGGCTAATTTTGACACTTCTGGTCTCAACAGCGACTATAGAACGGTCATTTTCTGCTATGAAGTTTATTAAAACAAGACTGCACAACAAAATGGAGGATGAATTTATAGCAAATTGTATGACTCTGCATAGAACGAGAAATAGCAGAGAAGATCGAGAAAGATGTGATCATTGATGAATTCTATGAGTTGAAAAAATGACGTGCACAACTAAAATAAGGTAACATACATATTGTAATTTTTCTTTTATTGTTAATGCTAAAATTTCAAATTAGAATTTTTTTTGCTTATTATATTTTGATTCACAATTTTTTTTAAGCCCATTCTTACTTCGAATCCTGGATTCGCCCCTGCTATCATCGCACGGGGGTTTTGAGTGGCTGGATTGTCGTCGCACTAGGACAATGTTGTGACTAAAATACTATTGCACGGGACACGGGGGACGTGGGTCTCCCCTTGCACTATCACTCATATAAACATACATAATTTAATTCTTCTATTAAACGCTTTAGTTTATACATGACTTTGTGTTTTTGTTTGTTAGGTTCCTAGTTATAAGGGAAGGTGCTCGGCCTCTAATTCATCACTAATGTTCCATGCATTCTTTTAAATATTATCCTGAAAGATATTTTATAAATGCATACATATATGTATGTATATATACATATACATGTACATATACACAATATTTTAATGAAAATTATATTTTTGTATTGAAAATTGAAATAGTGGTACAATCAAATACACATAGCTGATCACCCATGCTACAAAAATCACCAACAAATACCACAAGACATGAACAAATTGCGAAAAGTCTGGAGAGCAAACTTACAAAAATCTGCAAATGGGACGACATGAGCCGCCTGTGAACCGCATGGTCCTGACCGAGCCCACCGATGTGTTATTTTGTGGAGCCTGACTGTGTCTGGGAGTACTCGGCACTCACCACGATTTCGCTGGTCGAGCTTGGGGTTTATGTAATTTAATTTCCTTGTCCTGTTTGTTGTTGAGGCTCCGCTCAAGATAGTCCACTAAGACTCATCAAGTGTGAAATGACGACCTCATATAGTATCTCCAGCGTAGAGCCTTGCCCTAGAATTAATGACACGAAACCAATGGGTCATTTCGAGTCGGTCTCGACACACGCAGACATATAATAAATACCCTAACATTTATTACGTGTATAAAAGGCCTGTTTCGGCCTAGCGTTGTGTACGCGTATGCAAAAATTTAAGAAGAGGAGCGGCGGAATAGAAGCGGTGTACTCTTGATCTCTTTCATAGTGAGTTTTCTGGGCGCGGAGTAGTTCTGGTTTTTTCCCCGATCTTAGGGTTTTTCCGCGTTAAATCTTTGTGTGTTTTGCTTGTTAATTTTTTTGCGATTTTTTGCGTGTTCTCTGGATCTCGTATTTGCTAACACGATGCTTGCAAGAAGTCGCGCGGGTCGCTCATCCTCAGATCAAGATGTTGTCCTCGATTCTCAAGTTTGAGACCGGAATTGCCCCCATTCACTATCGGATTCACTACACCAAGCAGGGAAGGAGAAGAATGAAAGACCACCACCTAAGTAAACCCAAAAGTTTGAGAATAATGTGCAAGATTGTTAGGAAATACGATGCTCACGTAACTCACAAGAATCGCCAAAAAAAAAAAGCAAGCAAAAACACACATGGATTTTAACGTGAAAAAATCCCTAAACCGGGGAAAAAACCACAACCACCCGCGTCAAAAAAATCCACTATGAAAAATCATCCGCCACTCCTCCTCAGATTTTCAACACTTAGAACCCTAAGCCAAAAACAAGGCCTTTTATACCCACAAAATAACATCGAGGAAATTACATAAATGCCCCCGACAAAAGTCAGATTAAACCCTTGTGATCAATCGAGGCAACCTTAAAGTCCCATGAAAGCTGCAACTATAGAGTACTCACAAAAGTCCTCACCGCCGGAAACAAACGAAATCATTTCATCCTCCGTAAACACCGCAATGAGATCAGCCGACGCGGAGCGCACGAGCGTCCGATCCGGACGAACGAAACGACCGCGAGGCGCGCTAGAAAGACGCAATGTCGGTGTGCATTTATCAAACTCTTTTTGATGAGAAGCACAGCATGTGTTAAACTACAGCAATGGGTCGTTATCAGTTTTCACCAAAATTGCTGCTGCCGTGTCTTTGCAAGCTCACATGGGCTTGAAAGTTGGACAAAAGTGGTTCATTCCTCACGTTCTCTATACTCAATTACCTTTTTACCCCCCTCTTTCAATAATATCAACAATTTTACTCACTCAATAATTCACTGTAATCATAAGAATAGTTAGGGTAAGGAGGGAGTAAAGTGTAAGGGTGCATTTTACGGTAAAGTGTAGGCATTCATTGGTTCGCGCAGATGCCCGCACATATCTTAAAGCGGACACATCTCAAAGCGCATGTTTTTCTTCTTCTATTTAAGCCCATTCAAATACAACAAAAACAACACTCAAGCCTTTATCCCACTATAGTGGGGTCGGCTATATAGATCCTTTTGTCTCCATTGTGCCGAAGTACATCAGGTCTTTCTTTATAGTTTCATTCCAAGTTTTTATTGGTCTATCCCTCCCACGCTTAACATAACTAGTGACTAAACTCTCACAATGCCTAACAGAGGTCTCTAATGGTCTCCTTTGTACGTGTCCGAGCCATCTCAGTCGAGCTTCTCGCATCTTCTTCTGCAAACGGTGCTGCATATCCTGCCTTATCCCAATTTGCAAATATGAGAGAAAAAAACATATAGCATATGCATTACCATAACGACACATCAAATCGGCAAGCTATGAATTAAAAAGTGTATAAAAACTGAAACCTCACTGCAAAAACAGTTCCAAATCGCAACGATTTTAAATCTCATAGCATGATTTCGGCTCGACTTAGAGGCTTGGTCGACTTAAGTGATAAAATCATCATCTTTCTAATTTTACACATATATTATATTAAAAAAGAAAAACATCCAATAGTTAAACATTCATTTTTCAAATTTATTCCTCCTTATTAACAAAATTTAAAATTTTAAAATTTAAGTGTTTTCTCTTTTATTTTAAAAAAATATGCTCTCATATAGACAAAGTTCTCTACCTACAATCAGTGGTGGGCGCAGAGATTTTTCGCAGTGTAGGACTTGAACCCATGACTAGATAGTTAAATACAAAACAACTCTACCAACTTAACCAATACACTTACTTGCTCGATTTTATCAATGAATGTATATTTGGTATCTAGCAAATAAATAAAACATGTTTTCTATGATTGAAAAATAGTATTGTTTTTTTAAAATCATGGTGGGCGGCCGCCCACACTGGACCCTATGTGAGTCTTCTCCTGCATACAATAAAAATGTTTTCTACCCGACACTCGCAAACTCTCGTGCACATCACAAAAACAAACGACGAGCGGAATATAACACTCAGGGGTTTGCGAGCGATGGGAGCACCGTCGTGTCAGGACAATGTCGTGGCCATGACAATATCATGTGGGGCACGGGGTCCCCCGTACACTATTGAAGTTGAGATATTGACGCGATTGGTCATAGGAGAGAAGCCCCGTGTCTGCCACTCGTATTCTCAAAAAGGTATAATAAGATCACTAAGCTAATCATCAATGGGTGCATCATAGCCGTTCATGCAAATATTCGAATGTCCAATCACGACAATTTCTCCGAAATGATTTATTAAACCGTGCAATTTGACCAAATTATAGAATTAAGAATGTACGGTTCTGATGCAGCTGTATCAGGCGGAATTTGGTGGCACCGTGGATGAATCGATCACAGAGAATGTACGGTTCTGATGCAGTTGTACCAGGCCGAGTTTGATCGCAGCGTGGATGGGATCGAGGGCCGAGAGTTCGTGCACCGCGGGGTGTATAAGCACGCACGTTCTTCCCTCCATCCGTACGTCGGATGTGGCGGCATCTCGCCGGTGACGTATGCCACGTGGTCGGCGGGCCCCACCCCAACCGTCATGTGTTTCCGCGGCGTGCCAGCTCACCACAGCTTGTGCGGTCATCTGCCCCTCACGTGATCGGAGAATCGGCTGTTTTTAAATCTGGGCCGTCGGATGGTCAAGCATTGTTTCCCGAATCTTTGACCGTGCGATCACCGCCGTCCATCATGCCGACCGCGTGACCGCAGCGGCGGTGGAGGGGGCATGAGCTGTTATTTTATTAATGAGTGTTTACAACTCTTATTAATTTTTAATAATGCTACTACTTAAAATGATTGAAATAATTTTTTAAAAAATTATTTACAAACAATTCTCTCGTAGTGGAATCGAGGACGCGTTAGCGGTGGGAGAAGTAGCGTTTTAGAAAGTAAGGTCCCGTTTGGAAGTGCTTTTTCTTCCTTTCTGTTTTCTGAAAAACGTCACCGTTCATAATATTGTTTTTGTTTTTTGGACGGGTGACTTTCTAAAAAGCCAAAATAACTTTTTTTGGATGAGCTGTGTTTTCCGTTGATAGAGAAAACAAACACAATATTATGATCGATAACGTTTTCAAGAAAACGGAAAGGAGGAAAAAAGCCCTCTCTAACGGGGGTTAAGGCTCTGTCTTTTTTTCTCGCTTCGGTTTGGATAAAAAACGCCTCCAACATAGAATGTATGTTTTGTAAAGCATTGTGTCGTCACTTCCCAAAACCATCCGGTTAGGGGAGAGTGGCCACCTTGTTTATATACTTAGGATCAACGAGCATGCTAGGTTGTGTGAGACTAGACCACCCCTTTTAGCGAGTCGTAAGACACGCTCAGACATCACCGTCCATTCCACGTGACGCACTCAACACCCCCCTCGCCACGTACCCCTCTGCTCTGATGCCATGTAAAGCATTGTGACATCGCTCCCCAAAACCACGCGGTAGAGGAGGAGTGATCACTCCTCTTATACACACAGGACCAAAAATTACGCTAGACGTTCACGAACGATAGTTCATAATTGCCGTGTTCATGACCGCCACTATTGTGCCAAACAGAGCCTAAATCTTTTATTCATTCAACTTTGATACAAGATGAATCTAAGGTTATGAATTTGGACTACATTATACTCATAAATATAACAATTTGTTTAGTGGAGCCTCATGAAATGACATCTCCTGCAACAAGAAAAATATATCATATTGTGTGTTTAATATATAACAAAACAGTTACCAAATTGACATTTGAATATTTTTCTAGTAATTTTTAAATGTTAATATTTATTAAGCTATAGTCAATGTTTTCTAAAATATATTTAAGTGTACCTAATCAGTGTTAATCAATGTTCACTACTAAAATTAAAGTATACCTTCTCAAATTACTCACAACATATGAAGTGTAAGACTTAATGTAATTAACAATATATCATAGTGCTAATATCATAAAGTATAGAAATTAAAATTTATAAGTTTAGAAATTTTAGTGACTAAAATCCTACAATAAAATTATTGAATCTGAAATTATAAGGATAGTAAACTTTAGAGATTGAAAATATAGCATTAATAAATATTTGAGACTTAAAAATTATAAAAAAAAATGAGGATTAAAATGATAAAGATAATAAACTTAAGAGACTAATTTTTCTATTTAGCCTAATTATTATGATGTTTTGTGCTACATTTTGTGTTAAATTATCTTTAAATTATCTATTTAGACTAAATTCATTTATGCATTACATTTTGAATTTCAATATTTTTCTCCCACTTAAAACAAATTTATATGGGAAAAAATGAAAAATAAAAGATATTTTTTATATAGGAGAAGACAAGGCAATAAATTTTGGTAAATAGGACATCAAAATTTGTGGTCAACGAAAACGTTAGCAACTATTGCCCTCCAAGCCAAGACTATCTTAGGCTTCATTTGGTAGAGCATTTAAGGATGATGTTTGGAGGAAATGCTCCCGCAGGGCGGCAAAACAAATAGATCGTCGGTTTTGTTTCCTCTCGCTTGACAGAGGAAAAGCAGATGAAACGGGACGTTTCGATCCCTGCCTCCCCCCTCCGGTCCCAATACAACGTCTACACCCGCCATCTCCGCCCGCCACCGCCGAATCAAATAAAGCCTTACATTACTACTAGTGACGGTGCATGATAGATACCTCAATGATGTCACAACAATACTATGGATCGCACAGGCCAACCTAATGTGAGGCAAAAACAATGTTACTATTTCACACGATATTTTTAATACAATGAATGTGATCGATCTCGCGGCCTTCGTGCACTGTTACTCATATATACACATAAATTTACTACAAATTTATCATGAAAATTATTGACAAAGAGTATTTGTGAAATATTTTTGATCTAAGATTCAAGCCCCATTTTAATTTGTTGTCTCCTATATATCAACTTGGTAATTTATTAAATATTGTTTAAATAAATACTTTATTATTTTAAAATAAAATTTGATTTCAAAATAAAATCAATAGCTACAACTAGTTTTATGCTGTAAATTAAGTGTAAACCCACTCATTAAAATATAATATATAGTATATATATATTATATAATGAAGGGAAAAATGACAATTAAATGAAGCAATAATATTTTTTATGTTACTCATTATTAATCGCATACTGTACAACTTTTTAAATGTTAGGCTCCATTTGGCACGGTGGGTGATATCGCTCGAAGCATCCGGATGTGGATCAAAGTGGAATCCCCTACCCGTTGCTTCTAGATGGGTATAAATAGACAAACCCTTAGGAGTTACTACGGGTATCGGATAACCGTGTATCCGAACCGACCCGTTAAACCTCCGAACCCGATATTTATCCAAATATACATTAACAATCTTCACCTATATTTGTGACAAATATCGTGTACGTCTCGGAGTGCAGAAAGTAGAATGTACTAAAAGAAAAATATTTTCGACTATACACATTTTCATAAGAGTTAGCACAGTTAAACAAAAGTAAGAGTTTACCAAAAACCAGTAACATAAGCATCAAAACATACAATACTACTCATGAATAAATAAGTCTGAAAATAAAATAATAGTGGATCAAAAGCATATAATAATTCTACTCAGAAAGTATATCATCAACATCCATATCAAAATCTATTTTTTCTCCTCCATCTTCACCAGTGTCTGCAAAGAATTCCATGAGTTAGACTCTATGAATTCATAAACATATGCAGTGACGTATCAAAGTAAACTAGCTTTACATAAATGAGCTTAATAATTATAGCAGTAGTGAAATAACACTGCCAGTATTTATATCCAGTTTCAGTAGGACTAATCAAGTTATGATTTTAATAAATCACACATTATTATTTTTCTCATTAGTGACCACTATGTACCTTATCATATGACTTGACACATCGTCATTTGCAATATTATCAAATGTGGAATAATGTGCTATGATCACTAATGTTAGATTAACTCGTACAACGACTTTCTATTCTCAGTTGAATTATTCTCAAATCCAACTTACAACGAGAAAGATGTCAAGTCATCATATGTGGAATGACTAGCATCCAACCATCATGAGTTTTCATCAAGAGATTATTTGAGGTTTTCAGTCTGTTATTAAATGCTTGAATGTTGTAGTTATAAGCTCGTACCATTAAAACATAAACATAAGAGGAGAGTTTCATATTTCTATGAACTTTAATCCCATCTCCCGATATTTTGATTGTGAGAGCTCTATTTAAACCTCTTGTGAAGGCGTCTGCAATATTATCTTTCGACCTCAGATCAATGAGGTTCACAATCTCTTGACTCGTAAGGGAGGTCAACCAAGCTTGTTTCATTCGTAGTTGCTTTCTTTTGGTATTGAACAAAGTGTGTGTAGTAATTATTTTAGTAACATGATTGTCGTAGTAAACTGCAACAGAACTCAATTTCAGGCTCGTCAGTAGAATGACCATCACAAAATTTCTTATCCACTACACTTCTTCTTCCGCTGAAGCTAGAGCGTAAAGTTCGAATTCCATAGAAGATAGTGCAATACATGATTGTATCTTGGACTTCCATGCTACAACTGCTCCTCTTAGTGTGAATATAAATCCACTAGTGAACTTGCTATCGTTTAATTCTAAGCACCATGATGCATCTGAATATTTTTCCAGAATGGGAGGATGACCATAGTAACATAAAACATACTTTTGGGTGTGCTTTATGTATCGCATTAAGCTATCAAGGACATCCCAATAGTCTTGGCTAGGATTACTAGTGAATCTACTTAATATGCCGACTGGAAATTCTATGTAAGGTTTAGTGCAGACCATATCATACATGAGACTACCAATCAGTTTAGCATAATCTAACTATCTAACTATAGCTCTTTCATTAGGCTTTAAGTGGTTGTTATAATCGCATGGTGTCTTTAATACTCTATTTTCACTGTATCTCCACGTATCCAACATGAACTTTATGTAGTGGCTTTGACTTAGGAAAATGCTATTTTTCTCAAAACTCACTTGCATGCCTAGTATAATTTCAGCTACACCAAGGTCTTTAATGCTAAACTCTTTCATTAGTCCTGACTTAACGTCATCCAACTCGGATTGATCAGAACTAAGAATCAATATATCATCCATATACAAACATATTATAGCGACTTTGTTTGATGTATGACGTATGTAAAGACATTTATCCGAGAGACTCGTCATGAATCTCATGTTCTTTACACTATAGTCAAACTTCTCATGCCATAATTTTAGTGCTTGTTTTAGTCCGTATAGCAACTTGATTAACTTACAGACCTTACTTTCGTGATCTTCTACTATGAAGCCTTCAGGTTGGCTCATGTATATCTCTTCGATCAGATCTCCGTTCAAAAATGCAGTCTTAACATCCATTTGATGAACAATAAAATTCTCAATAGACGCAATAACAAGTAGGATCCTAATGGTTGCTAAGTGACACAATGGAGAATATACATCAAAGTAATTCACCCTACTAACTTGTGTGAAACCTTTAGCCGTCAGGCGTGCTTTATACTTAGCTACGATATCATCATGATTGAGTTTCTTTTTCAGAATCCACTTACACCCTACAGTTTTAGCCCATTTTGGCTTATCAACTAACGTCCAGGTGTTGTTCTGAAGTAGAGAGTTCATCTCTTTATCAATGGCTTCTTTCCAGAGTAGTGAATCCCTTGATCTCATCGCTTCCTTATAGGTAGATGGATCAGCCTCGACGTGGTAAGTGACAAAAGCACTACCGAAGGTTCTGGGAGTTCTCTCTCTCACCGAAGTCCTTCTAGACTCTCTAGGCCATTATTGTCTACTAGAACTGTATAGGAGGTTCTCGATACTGATTCATGATTTTCCTCAATAATAGTTGCTTACATACCTGTGAGTGACATGTTTTTGTCTTTAAGAAATTTATCTTCAAAGAACACCGCATCCCTAAATTCTATAATGATATTATTAGAGCTATCTAAGAATCTATCTACAGCCTCATTCTCAACACAACCTAAGTAGATACATGTGTTGGTCCTAGGTCCAAGATTAGACCTTCCAGGGTCGGAGACCTTAATATAGGCTATACAACACCAGGTCTTAAGTCTAGTTATTGTTGGGGTTCTCTTAAACCAAAGCTCGTAGGGTGTTACCTCTAACTTAGCATGATGGACTTTGTTTAGAATGTAATTTGTAGTTAAAACTACTTTTCCCCAATATGTAGTAGGCATGCCAACAGTGAGGAGCATAGAATTCAACATTTCTATTAACGTTCTATTTTTTTCTCTCGGCTATACCATTCGATTGAGATGAGTAAGGAGTAGTGATTTCTGCTATGATGCCTTGAGAGACAAGGAAATATCTGAACTCACTGGACACGTATTCTCCTCCTCTATCACTTCTAAACCTCTTTATCTTCATGTCTAGTTGGTTTTCTACCTGGTTTTGAAAAGACAGAACTTTTCAAACGCTCCATCTTTAGTTTTAAGAAGATAAATGTTACAGAACCTAGAGCAGTCATCTATGAATATGATCATATACTTCATCCCTCCTCTAGTGACAAAGCTTTTAATGTCATAGATATTGGAATGTATAAGCTCTAGAGGTGTTGTGCTCCTAGTAACCACACTAAAGGGTTTCCTAGTAATCTTAGTCTGAACACACACTTCACATTTCTCTGGTTAAATTTTAGTATCTAATGTGATCTGGTGAGTTCTAGCTATTTGGAATATTTTCCTATAGTTCATGTGTCCTAGTCTCTCATATAGAGTCTTAGGGCTAACTATATTTGCTTGAACTTGTTGACTAACTCATTTGCTAGACTTAGTCGGTACATCCTATTTTGGACGTATGCACATCCAAAATAGTGAGAGTTAACTGACAGTGTTACTCTATCGCTACAAAAAGTAAAAGACATACCCACATCACATAATAAACTTATAGATACTAAGTTAGCAGCTAATGAAGGAATAAATTTAACGTTCTTTAAAGTTAAAGTCTTACCTGAGGATAGTAGTAGAGTTGCGTTCCCCACCTTCAGCACGTCAGCTGTCTCGTCATTTGCCACCGTCACAGACTCTCTTGTAATAGTGAGTCATGTCATCAGATTAGCGTTGTTACAAATGTGACACGTTGCCCCCGAATCCAGGTACCACTCAGTGCTGGCCTTCACATTTCTGACCATGACATCAAAGTCAGATGGCTCAACATGGCTAACCATATTAGCCTGGTTACCTTCCTGTGGTGCTCTGGTCCTTTCCCTTTTAAGGAGTTTACAATCAGATGCACTGTGTCCCCACTTATTGCAGTTAAAACTTTTGCCCTTAAACTTTTCAATCTTTTTATTAGGACCTACAATATTGGACGGTTTGGTCTTTTTAGGATGGATGCGCGTTTAGAGCTATTAATCATGTTTACCGCAACTTTTTGCTTGATAATAGCTTCTAGTGCGTGCCTAGTCCTATTTTCATCCTCAATGCATATGAAACGCTTGAGGTCAGTCATACCAACCTGTATCTTCTTGCGGTACATTTCAGCTTTGAAATTGCACCACATGGAAGACAATTTATACACAATCGTGCCCGCAACAAAACTATCTGGTAAAATAATATTTTCACTGTGCAAAGAATTAACTAAGTTTTCAAATTCTGATACCTGAGGGAGAATGACTTTCTTCTTGTCGAACATGAAGGAATGAAACTTGTCCACCAAGTGTGCTTTTGAGAGGTCCTTCTCCTGCCTGAAGTGCTCCTCTAGTGCCTCCCAAATCTCCTTAGCAGTCTTCATCTTTAGGTATGTCTTAGCCAGACTGGAGGATATACAGTTCAACAAATAATCTCTGCAGAAGTCCTCGTCAGCGATCCACTGGGCCTCCTCGTTAGTTCCTATAACGTCAGCACAATCATACTGAACTGTGTATAACACGTTCAGGTACTTCATCCCAAACTGGGTATTCAGTTTCTAGTAATTGAACTCGGTCGCCGTAAACTTCTCTAGTTTTATCATCGAAACTGGGGAGGAGAAATTATTTCCCTTCAACATCTTGTTTCACTTCCTCTGATCTTTTTCCAGAGAACCAAAACACTATTGCTTAATGCTAAGGATCCACTGAAGCTTTATATTGCAAACAACTTGAATACTTGATCCAATTAGTGCCTTGATTCCTTGCTGTAATGGAGTGGTCAGCGACTTAAAACAATTTTCGAATCTATAAAATCTGGCGGCACTGTAGTCTTGAGCGGTGCTTTGCAGGTATTCGTCGTCTGGATCGAAGGGTATTTCTCCAATTGTAACGCCCCTAGCCGATCCAACGCGACGATGTCACGGCTCCGCTCTAGGCGATGTTACCGGGCTGCAGCCCAAGCACCCCAACCCCTCTCCCTCTATAGGCGGGTTGTTGGTGGCCACAGCCTCCCTTTGATGAGCGAACTCGACAGTTAAGTTGGGCCGTACGGGGACTTCCCAGGAGGTCACCCATCCCAGTACTACTCTCGCCCAAGCACGCTTAACTATGGAGTTCTTTCAACCTTCATCACCAGTTGAGCTGCAGCGGAAGCGTGGTCGGCCCATAACCCACAGGTCGGAGGATCGAAACCTCCCTCTGATACCAATTTGTAACGCCCCTATCCGTCGCATAGCATATAGCAGTAGGTCCGGCCGGGGCCCGACACCATATACTACGGACAGACCGGTTGGTTACGCGTTGAAACCATTCAACCAATCACCACGTCCTACACAACATCTAGCGGAAGCAATTTTACACAGTTGCAAAGAGAACAAGAACCCTGCTACAAAGCATGAATGTCCACTACAAACTCAGGAATGTAATCATACACAAAAGAGAACTGGCCTTAAGGCCTTACATTGTTCACTTAACAAAATAGTGTTTTCATACTTCGGCTCGCATGCCGGCCTTACATGAAAAACGGGAAAGAAACATAAGCAATAAGGCCTTCGAGGGCCGGCACAGCAACAAGGGCTTTAGCCCGCTATTTCCCGCTCTGCTCCGCAGCACCTGCAAGCCACAAACCACCGCCCGATGGCAAACAATAGCAACGGTCAGCAATGCTGACCAAATTATAACGATCCCGCCCCCACGCTCGGGGCGGCAATGCTCTTTCCCTGCACTTTATTAGCATAGGCAATTATATAAAGTATTTGCACTTCACCACAGGCGTAGGCTCGCACGGCCACACACCCCGTGCACTCAGGGCACATTCTCGGCGAACCGGCCAACGTCACGTCAATTCAAGCCATAGACGTTCCCAATCCACCACCGCCTCTTGGACGGTCATCCATATGAGCATTTTGCCTTCCTGGCCTTGGTCACGGCAATTTAAGCCATAGACCGCCGAAGACCCTCATCCATGCCAACGGTCCTACCGAACGACATAGACCGGGTACGGTTCTGCCTGACCCGTGCTCACACCGCAATGACAATTTAAGCCATATGCGCAGGCCAAGACTCACCGAGTCCCGTTTCCACCACAATAATCACATAACCCGGTTATGTTCACGTTGGCACCCCGGCCACCGTGTTGGCAAAACCTGCTTTTGCCCAGTTTTCCGGGTGCACCTTGGAGTTAATCTCCAAGGCTCCCTGATGCAATCTACCACGTAGAAAACCCGAAAAACGCCCAAACACCCGGAGTCTTCCCCGGTTCATATGCAATGCAACATCACCGATCCGGCTCTACTTGTCCGGATAGGCTTCACACACAATGCCTATGTCCGTTTTCGCATACGGACTCTACACAAGGGGGACTTTACATATCTACCCCAAGGAACGCTCCAACTCTTCGCTCACTCGCGAGAGAGGGCTTCCTATGCAAAGGAAAAGAGGGCTTCACATGCCCAAGGATGAGAAATCGTTACCCTTGCATTCTTCCGCGGCGCCATCAAAAACTATACAGTTGGAAAGCACCGCAACGACGTCACCTCCGCGGATCTGGACTCGGATCGCGATTCGGAGCTCCGAAGCTCTTTCGGCGGCCGGATCTTGGACTCCTCCTTCCTCCTTGCTCTCCCTTCTCTCTAACTTTTAGAGAGAGATTGGCCAATGGAAAATGGGTTTCTAAACCCTATTTCCCGACTATAACCACCCAGGAGCAGCCCCCCACCGTCGGATCCAAAGCCAAGGAAACGAACGACCCGGATTAAGTCCAAAATCATAAAATCTGGGCCGAACACGGGTTGGCACACGGCCGTGTGCCTGGCTGTGTAGCTCATTCGCCGTCTCGACCAAGATTGAAAACCAGTAACACGGCATGTGGCACGGCCTCCGACACGCCCGTGTCGCCTGCGACACGCCCGTGTCGGGACCCGTGTCACGCCCCCCGTGTGCAATTTATCAACACTTCACAGTCAGAGAGGTACACGGCCTGGTGACACGACATCAGACACGTCCGTGTCAAACTAGACACGCCCGTGTTTGTGCCCGTGTCATTACCCGTGTACCCAACCGCACAGCCCAGGTGTGACACGGCCTGGGACACGCCCGTGTCCTAGGCCGTGTTCCACCACACGACCATCGTCGACCTGAACTGGTCGATGACACGGCCAGCTCGACGGTCCGAGCTCGACACGCCCGACACGGCCTCCGACATGCCCGTGTCGGGGCCTGTGTCACCTGTACCAAAAATCTTGTCTTGGCCAAATTCGATCCCCGTCGCTCCTACAACACTTTGGGGTGTTACACCAATACAACACAAACATCGCGAGGGAGAAATGTAGGGGCAGACAACAATGACCAGCATGCATGTTTGCATATGCGGGAGAACTCCTGCTTCTCGAGAAATCGGCGACTTCGGCGTGTGCGTGCAGAAGAACTGTCGGCAGCGATATGCTGGTGTTCTCCCCAAGAACAGCGGCGGAAAAGAAAATGATCAACACTTCCGGGGACGGGAGATGAAGTCCAGGCGGCGGCCACACCCTATTCCTTCCGTCCGCAGCGGTTACGGGAATCAGGAGAGGCGAAAAATCGAGCGACGGGGGGGGGGGGGGGGGTTACTTCGAGATTGATATGTCGCTCGAAGCATCCTGATGAGAATCAAAGTGGAATCCCCTACTCGTTGCCCCTAGGTGGGTATAAATAGGCAAACCCTTAGGAGTTACTACGGGTATCAGATAACCGTGTACCTGAACCGACCCGTTAAGCCTCCGAACCCGATATTTGTCCAAATATACATTAACAGTGGGGACGATCATGAGCATGAGGGTTAAATTGTCATTCGTTAATGCACACCTAAGGAACTTTATTCACTTTTATGTTCAAACAGATGATGTTTGTTAGATGATTCCTAACGAATGACGGTTTAATCCATGCATTTACGACCATCACCACTATGCCAAACAGAGCTTTAGGCTGCGTTTGGAGCGGCTTATCGTAACTTATTTGCTCCGTTGAGGTTGGACAAAAATGTCATTGTCATAGAATGCATGTTTGGTATGACAAATATTACACAAAAAGAAACTAGTTTGAGACATAATATTTTGGCATGACAATGACATTTTTGACCAATCACAACAGAGTAAATAAGCTACGATAAGCCGCTCCAAACACAGCCTAATTAGTCTCACTCTGTGTGTTTAGTTGTTTTTTAAGTGTCATTATTTTTAAGTGTCATTATGTGTCTGTCCTTCTCACATGTATTTCTACTAAATTTGATATTTGACAAGCGATATGTGCATTGTTAATATATTTGACGAGCTATGTGTATAATTGAAGGAAAACTTGCATGCAATTAATTGTGTTTATATGTTTGTGTCAATAAATATATAAATATATAACATATATGAGTAGGAGTATAATTATGTACTTTAGCAAAAATTGTCTCACAATATCTGTTCAAGTCGGGAAAATTCTTACTCAAAAATTCGGATCAAGACAGTTTAAGGTTACTAGTCCAGCGGACAGACTTGACTGCTTAGCGTGCTAGAACGCAGAAAAATGGACAACAAAAAGGACCTCAGGTATTGCGGCAGGGAGGTCCCATCGTGTACCCGGATGCTTAGAAGAAGCTTCCCCTCCATAACCAAAGATGACCTAGCAGGAAACAATGTGGACGTTAGCTGGGAACATGACTTTTCGGAGAAAGAATCCAAAGACTCGGTTAATAGTCTTGGGAATGAAGTGATCAAGATCTTTTTCAAGATTTCAAAGTCCATATTCTTGTACCTCTGAGGTCCGATTTATAGACAAATCTAAGGGGAAAGGGACTAGGCGAGAAAACTCAATCCCGCGAACATCGACTGTTGCCTTCTAGCGACTTGGCGCGGCTACTGGCGTGTATTGGTTGGCGATCATCTGCGGTGTTAGTCGGAAGTTTCCTGCTAGGCGAGTATTGCTGTTGCTCACCACTACTACTGCTCGGAGCTCGCCTATACGAAAAAAGTTTCTGAAGCTCGCCCGCGCTGTTGGGTGGTCCCCTTGTCTTTTCTGCTGGTCATTGAATACCAATCAAATCTTCATGTACTGGTGCTGTTTGTTGACTATTGACTGCTGATCGTTGACCGCTAACCCTTGACGAACAGAGGTTATACAATATCAATAATAATTAATTAAAAACGATTAATATAAATGATTATTTACTCTTTTAAGTTTTAACATGAACTATTTCCAAAATATTCTTTTAACGTACTATATAATTAATATATATATATATATATTTACATTGGTGAGTATAATTATTAATTATGTACTTTGGCAAGAATTTTATAAATAATAATTAATTTTAAAAAGGGTATTTAATGTTGGAGGATTGCGATTGAAGGGCTGGTGATTGGGACGCAGGAAATTCGCCATCTCTCTCTCTCTCTTTCTCTCTCTCACGCGCTTATCAATGCATGCGGAAGGGGTGGATCGTCGGCCACCGACAGTGCCGACAAAATGACCGGCGATAGCCGGTGCAAAGCGGCCCCACCAAAACGGCGTTTCCGCCCGGATGTCGGCTCGATCGAACATTCCCCATAACGGATCGGATGCCAGTAACCGCTAACGTGCACCGAAACCCGGGCGGGAATTTTGCTTAATCTAATTAATACGAATTAAATGAATTTGATAATTTAGTGAACGATTTTTGGATAAATAAAATATAAATAAAAATAAAAAAAATATGGGAAGATGGATTGATTGACGCATAAGGAGATCTTAATTTGAGTTCAAATAAAATAGGGCTGATTATAATTCTCAAAACTTGAAAGTGATGCGAAAATCCCTCGAATAAAGAGTCGAATCAGATTCAGTGACAATTGATTCGACTAAATTTGAGTCGATTCAATTTGACTCGAATCTGATTTTAAGTCAACTATGAATCGCTCCAAATATGATAAGAATTAATTATAAATATTTTGTATTTAATAACATATTGTTATTTTAAAATAAAAACAATAAATTTAATCTTAAATAAAAAGTGTGAAGACTTTTAAGGTTTAATTTGTTAAATTTAGAGGTTATCCAATTTAATTTTGAGTCAAACAGAAATAAAGGAAAAAATTGTTCAATTTCGAACTGACTCGGCTCGATTTCATTTCGAGCTGGCTTTGAATCGAGTCATTTTCAGTTGAGACGACTAAACTTGAAAATGATTTCGATCCGAGTTTGACTTGAATTTTTGGATTTCGAGGCAAGCTCAAATCACTCAAACTCGACTTGAATTAAATATCAATTAATTCCTAGGTGATTTGACAGTTTCACTAATTACATTTTTTATAATTTTTCTTTAATAAAAAAAATTTATGAATGATCAGCACAGAAGGCTAGACAGGCTCCTGCCCATCAATGATCAGACCATGTGGCATGTTCTTTTGTGGGCCAGCATGAAATATGCACATTTCTAAAAAGGTCCCTGAAAAAGATTTTATTGCAAAAATAACTATTATAATTATAGGTAATAATTGATAATTATTAGTTAGTTGATGTACAACTTTAAATTCTAAGTTTAATTAATATTAATAATAATATTATTATTCATCAATGATTTATTTTGTGAAACTTGTGTGATAGCACCATAAACTATTTAAGAAAATATCAAATAAATTCATAACATAACTATATATGCACATTTTATATGATAATTAACATTTTAAAACAAAGGCATAAGTGCATAACTAGGGCTGTTAACAAATAGTATAGTTCGTGAATAATTCGAGATTCGACTCGTGAAGATTCAATAAATATTCGTAATTTTCGGATTCGAATCCAAATTCGGATTCGAATAATTTTCGAATCCGAATCCGAATAAGTTTATCTCTATTCGAACTATTCGCGAATAGTTTGCGAATAGTATAATTACTTAAATAAATTTATATATATTTAATAAAATTATATATTTAATTATTTCTAATAGAAAAATTCAAATTTGAATTCGAATCCGTGTTCGAATCCGAATTCGAATCTTAATTCGAACCCGAATTCGAATCCAACATTTCATATCAAATTCGAATCCAAATCTGAATATTCGAACAAATCCGAATCTCTGCATTGTTGAAGCCAAAAATGACCCCAACGAATGTTCACGAACCAAAGTGTAGCCGACGCCTACTTCTCTCTTATCTCGACCCTTGACTGGCTGCTAAGGTCGAAAAGACTGACTCAAAGCCTCAGCTGGGAGGTCCCACCACACACCCGGAAGATCTCTGAGAGCTTCCCCTCCAAAGCCAAATGCTGGGCTGAGAGCTTCTCAGAAGGCACTAGAGTTGGAGAATCATGAAAGTCCTGCCTTCCAAAGAGCCCCTATGAGTCTTTTTATAGTCTTCTTTTGGCCTGAAAATACTGAAATACCCCTGAAGGGTCTGCCAATAGCCAAATCTCGCTGTCCTCCCAAGGGCCTTTGGGTAATTTTACCTCGGGATAATAATAAAATAATCTCCTCTAGACTCCGGGTCCCACCTCGTGGGCCCACTTGGCGAGACCCCCGGCCTAGAAGGCTCTCGCTGGGTCCCCCCTCGGCCCGCCTTGGCGAGAGCTTCTGCCAGGAAGATTCTCGCGCTAGGTAGTCATGACGCCAATGCGAAAGAAGGTTCACCCAAAGCCTTCTCGCCTACCCTGGGCGGAAGCTTTTCCTAAAGCGGGAGCTTCCGTAGTCAGGCCCTCTGCTTCGGTCGGTCGACGATCTCTCCTGCCGAGAGCTCGACTATCTGCCCTGGTCGGTCGACGATCTCTCCTGCCGAGAGCTCGACCATCTGCCCTGGTCGGTCGACGATCTCTCCTGCCGAGAGCTCGACCATCTGCCCTGGTCGGTCGACGATCTCTCCTGCCGAGAGATCGACTATCTGCCCTGGTCGGTCGACGATCTCTCCTGCCGAGAGCTCGACTATCTGCCCTGGTCGGTCGACGATCTCTCCTGCCGAGAGCTCGACCATCTGCCCTGGTTTCCTCCGCTTTCGCCTGCCCTTGGCGAGAGCTCCTACAGGACAAGAACCCCCCAAGTATGCCCTAGGGTTAACTCGAGGCCAGCCTGAGACTAGCCCAATCCTGACCAGCGAATACGGGGTTGTACACAATCCCCGCTCTTTTCGAGCTAGCCCTGCGCTCGACAAGACAAGTCCAACCCCCAAAATATTCGCTGGACACGTGCCAGCTAACCAGGGGAATCTTTTGGTGGGCCCTACTGCGGCTATAAATATGCACCGATAGGCGACCATGTGCCTCGCCCTTGAAATACTGTTTTACAACTGAGCTCTCGCCTCAGGGATTTTTGCGCGAGCTTATCATGCATCCGAAACGCGCCGCCAAACCACTTCCGCAAGACCTCCAAGACCGGTTAGCCGCTGCCCAAGCGCGGGCCCTGGCTAACTGCGCGGCGGTGGCTCCATGGTTAGCGAGAAAGACTTCAACCGCCGGGCCTTCCGACCCGAAGAAGAAGGAAAAGAGAAGGGCGAAGGTGGTCCGGCGGGATCTTTCTCGCGAGAACCGGGATCCTCCTTCCCCCACTCCCAATCCTGCGGGGGATCCTTCCCCGCAGAAGGTAAGCCTTTCAACCGTGCCTACCGAGCTGACTGTGCACTAGATCCGATGATTAAAGTAAGCTTTCGCAGGAAACCGCTCCTAACGATGACGCCGAGATCCCGCCAAGTTCTTCGAACCTGCCCGCTCATTCACCCAAGGACCAAACGCGGGTCTCGGAGAGGATTCCTCCGGCCGAAACCGGAACGATAGGTACATTTTCCCTTGTCAATATTTCAATCCGACCCTTTCTTTTCTGAACCGTCTTCTCGCAGTGCCAGCTCCCGCCGACCCGGGTCTAACCACCCGGGAAGATGAAGCGAGGACCGTTGAAGAGCCTCCTGCGGTGGCCGATCCTATCCTGCAGGCGGGAGGGGCGGCTTCTGAACCTTCCGCTAATCTCAAGGATGTTGATCGTCCCTTGAGAGAAGACAACTCCCCTCATGCTTCCGGCCAGGCCGGGATCATCGTGCGCGAGCCCTTCCGCCCGGGGCTGGGCAAGCCTCTTCACCTCCTTTATGGAACCAACGGAGGGGTCGGGCCTTCTCGTCCGACTTTGGTTGACGGTTCTCGCCCAACCGCAGGTATGCGAAAACTTTTTCTGGACTGTTGATTGTCATGCGCTGACCAAAATTCTCGTGTGTTTCTTTCGCAGGTGATCCTGGCTTGCGGTCGGGAGTCCACGAGGAAGGAGAAGAAGAGGAAGAAGTAGAGGAGGAAGAAGAGGATGAAGAGTCCCCTCTCCCTTCGTCTGGCGAGATAGAGGAAACCTTGAACAGCGCTGGGAGCGCTAAGGGGAGACGGAGGAAGATCTCGGTCATTCTGGCCAAGCTTATCCGGCGAGACCGTGCCCATGCTGCCGCGGCGAAAGCATTCCGCGAATCCGTGGAGCAAAGGCTGGAGGCTCTGGAGCGAGATTTCTTCTTGGGCGAGACTGATTGCCCGGGAGGGCCTTCTGCCGAGTCTTCGCCAGGGAGGTGCATCTCGCAGATCCGGGATCACGCCAGGCGGATCAACCTTGGGTGTACCACGCTATCGTCTTACTTCAACCCGTTGGCGCCCCCGAGAACTAGGCGGCGAGAACGAGGACGATGGAGCTGGAAGCCCTACTAGCCTTCCTGCTTTGAATCTCAATGTATTTCTTTTATCAATGCACCTGTAATAAACATTACTGTTGATTAAGTTTATCCATCTTGCGCTAACGAGGATCTCGCTGTCACCTATGTCTCTCATTTCTTTTTTCTTTTTATTGCTCTGCGAGGCTTTTAAATTAAGACGCTCACACCAACCTAGGACGCTTGCGCCAATCTAGGGGGCTTCTCCCAATCCAGGAGGCTTGCGCCAACCTAGGAGGCTTACGCCAATCTGGGAGGCTTGCGCCAATCTTAGGAGGCTTGCGCTAATCCCGATAGTCGCGTCGAAACCCGGAACGACCGTTGATCGTTGCCATCCCGAGGGGGAAAATCGAGGCGCCGTTAGCCCGGATTCTGACAGCTGTACTCCGCTGTCACTTTCTCTCACTGTCGGATGGATCCATGATGATTACGATTCTCTATAAATAGAGAAGTCTACCAACCGCATTTACTTCTTCGATCCAGAACCTCAGCCTTCCCTCCTTGCTCTCGCGTTCTTGCTTCCGCTTCGACCTCTTTTCAGCTCTCGCCCTCACTCGTAAACCCACCATGCCTGGCGAGAACAAGGGTCGCGCCCACTGCGCGGAAGCTTTCCAAAAACATCTCTTCCCTTCTTGCAAGCTCACCCTCGACGAATATAACATGATCGTTGACCGCTACATCCCCGCTGGCTTCTCGGCGCGGAACCCGGGTAATCACGATAGGGTGAATACTCCGGAGGCGGGAGAGCTCGCCATCCCCCTTGAGCACTTCGAGGTGGGCTTCCGCCTTCCCCTTTGGCCGGAGGTTCGGCTTGCTCTTCGCTATTATGGGGTGGTTCCCGCCCAACTGAACCCGAACTCGGTCGCGATCCTTATAGCGTTCATATGCTATATGCGATCCGAGAGGATCGAGTTCAGTTTGCCCATCTTCCGGAAGCTATTCAACTTCCGTGCCAAGGGAGGGGTGGTTTTCTTCTCCGGGCAACTGCTCGAGGTTACCGGTCTCGCCAACAAGCACCACCACTGGGGCGAGAAATTTGTTTATGTCAGCGGAGACTTCGGCAACGTCCCGCTTCAGCCCGTTCAGTACGAGGACGCTGCCTACAAGCCGCCTACTCTGGGATCGCGCGAGAGCGCAATCCTGGAATTCTTTGGGACCAAGGAGTTCGATGTTCCCTATCTCAGGCGAGACGTCGACTCCCTCCCACTTGTTCACTCGGGCGAAGGTATGGTCTCGCCTCGGATTCCCTCTTTTATCAAAGTTCTTCTCGCGCTGAAGCGTTTTAACTTTGCAGGAGAGCGGGAGGTCCCTCTGCGCCAACCCTTCGCTGAAGGCCGGAGTGTCGAGGGTCTGGCCGCGAGAGGCTCCCTTGCGCTCGCGGAAGCTAGCGCCAGCGCCTGCAGGAACGAACCAGCCCCTCCCTTGCCGCCACCAGCCAAGAAGCGGAAGGTCACCCTTCCTCCCCTCCGAACGTTGAAGAGGCCCAAACCTTCTGCTCTCGAGAAGGGGAAAGCTCCGGCCGTCTCGCCTGTCCAACCCCTTCCCGTAGGCAGCTCCTTTGAAGCGATCCTCCAAAGGGCCAGCGAGATGGATGCCGCCGCCAAGAGCCGCGCCGAGGCTTCCACCGGGAACCCACCAGCCGCAAGCGAGGCTGGGGGAGAAGTGCTCGCCGCCGAAACCTCCGTCCGAGCTCCGCCCCGGGAGGTGCCGAAAGGGCACAGGAACTTTGGTTTCGGCATGAAGTACGCCGACGCGGAGGGGAAGCCTCAGATGGAATGGGACCCCGAGTCAAACTCGATCAAGGTTACGATGCTCCTCCCCAGCTGGGCGGAGGGGGAAGATGTGACTGGCGAGGCCTTCGCGCTTGGATATGGCCTTTACAGCCGAGAGGATGCCAGCGTGTTTGACCAGATGTCTACCCGCCTTCTAGCCTTCGATGCCGTCCGGGCTCTATTGCGCGGGTTCGAGCTTGCGCATATGTGTGCGCGCCGAAGCATCACCCTCGACAAGAATTTCACCGATATGCGCAAGGCGAGGGAGGACGCGATGGCTCGGGCGCACACCGCGGGAGAGGAACTCGCGAGAGCCCAACAGGAGCTCGCGGATGCTCGACTGGCGCTGTCTCTACGCCCCGCGACTGAGGTAAGCGAGACCCTCCCGAACCCTTGCTTTCATTTCTCAAAGTTACGATGGTGCAATGTTTCCAGGCTGAACTCTTTTTTTTTTCCTCACAGGATTCTGCCCAAGTCAAGGAGCTTCGCGCAGAGCTGGCCAACGCGCGCTGCGAGAGCGTCCTCTTGAGGGAACAGCTCCGCGCAGAGCTGGCGAAGGTCCCGCCTCCGGAGCTAGATGCGAGGCTGCGGAGTCGTTACCTCTCGGAGTACGACGTTGACAAGCTGCTCCAAGCCAACGCTCAGGCTACCGTCAAGCTAACGCTCGAGACGCTGCGTGACGTCAAACTGCTTCGGGAGGACGGCGCGACCATCAACGCTCGCCAGCTTCTTCCTTGGCTCTACGATCCAGTTCCCAAACCTCCGGGCGCGCCGGACTCGCCTCCCTCAGACATCCCGAGGTCTTCTACCGTTGGCGAGACATCTGGAGAGGGCTCTGGCGATGATTCAAGCGAGAGCACCAGCGGGAGTTACAGCGCGTCCCCCTAAACTTCTTCTTTCTTTTTGTTTCTTTTGTAATGAGCGAGAGGCTCCAACTTATTGTAATTAATTTTATGTAAAGTAATGTTTCATCTCTCATTTTCAGTGTGCTTGAAAGTATATCGTTCTGCCGAATGGCTTTCGCGCGAGCTTCCGCCGAGATCCTTAGTCTCTTTAGGATAACCTCTTAGAAATCCATTAGACGGGAACCTCACATCGTCAATTAAGTTGTCCTGCTCAGGTCCGCCGGGAGTCTCTTTTTGCGAGAATCCCCCTTCGACCGAGACCTTTGCTGGCCGAGACCCTTACTGGCCGAGACCCTTGAGCCGAGACCTTTGAGCCGAGACCCTTACTGGCCGAGACCCTTGGGCCGAGACCCTTGAGCCGAGACCCTTACTGGCCGAGACCTTTGGGGCCTTGCCTCCAGTCTAGGTCAGGGCCCTGCTCATATATTTTTCCGACCAATTAAACCCCTACCCCACCGGCGAGCCGTCGGACCTGCTAGCTTGTATGGGAGCCTGCGCAGCGGGTCTACCGGGGTTCGAGCCGAGCTCGTTGTGTCGTAGAAGTGGCTAAGAACAAAGTATCGCAGGAGCCAACCTTTCCCCCACAGGCGAGCCTTCGGACCTGCCAGCTAGATGGGAGCCTGCGCAGCGGGTCTACCTGGGGCCGAGCCGAGCTCGGGGTGTCGTAGAAGTGGCTAAGAACAAAGTATCGCAAGAGCCAACCTTTCCCCCACAGGCGAGCCTTCGGACCTGCCAGCTAGATGGGAGCCTGCGCAGCAGGTCTACCTAGGGCCGAGCCGAGCTCGGGGTGTCGTAGAAGTGGCTAAGAACAAAGTATCGCAAGAGCCAACCTTTCCCCCACAGGCGAGCCTTCGGACCTGCCAGCTAGATGGGAGCCTGCGCAGCGGGTCTACCTGGGGCCGAGCCGAGCTCGGGGTGTTGATGAAGATAACCAAACCTCTCCCCCACAGGCGAGCCTTCGGACCTGCCAGCTAGATGAGAGCCTGCGCAGCGGGTCTACCTGGGGCCGAGCCGAGCTCGGGGTGTTGATGAAGATAACCAAACCTCTCCCCCACAGGCGAGCCTTCGGACCTGCCAGCTAGATGAGAGCCTGCGCAGCGGGTCTACTTGGGGCCGAGCCGAGCTCGGGGTGTTGATGAAGATAACCAAACCTCTCCCCCACAGGCGAGCCTTCGGACCTGCCAGCTAGATGAGAGCCTGCGCAGCGGGTCTACCTGGGGCCGAGCAGAGCTCGGGGTACTGATGAAGATAACCAAACCTCTCCCCCACAGGCGAGCCTTCGGACCTGCCAGCTAGATGAGAGCCTGCGCAGCGGGTCTACCTGGGGCCGAGCAGAGCTCGGGGTGCTGATGAAGATAACCAAACCTCTCCCCCACAGGCGAGCCTTCGGACCTGCCAGCTAGATGAGAGCCTGCGCAGCGGGTCTACCTGGGGCCGAGCCGAGCTCGGGGTGTTGATGAAGATAACCAAACCTCTCCCCCACAGGCGAGCCTTCGGACCTGCCAGCTAGATGAGAGGCTGCGCAGCGGGTCTACCTGGGGCCGAGCAGAGCTCGGGGTGCTGATGAAGATAACCAAACCTCTCCCCCACAGGCGAGCCTTCGGACCTGCCAGCTAGATGAGAGCCTGCGCAGCGGGTCTACCTGGGGTCGAGCCGAGCTCGGGGTGTTGATGAAGATAACCAAACCTCTCCCCCACAGGCGAGCCTTCGGACCTGCCAGCTAGATGAGAGCCTGCGCAGCGGGTCTACCTGGGGCCGAGCAGAGCTCGGGGTGCTGATGAAGATAACCAAACCTCTCCCCCACAGGCGAGCCTTCGGACCTGCCAGCTAGATGAGAGCCTGCGCAGCGGGTCTACCTGGGGCCGAGCCGAGCTCGGGGTGTTGATGAAGATAACCAAACCTCTCCCCCACAGGCGAGCCTTCGGACCTGCCAGCTAGATGAGAGCCTGCGCAGCGGGTCTACCTGGGGCCGAGCAGAGCTCGGGGTGCTGATGAAGATAACCAAACCTCTCCCCCACAGGCGAGCCTTCGGACCTGCCAGCTAGATGAGAGCCTGCGCAGCGGGTCTACCTGGGGCCGAGCCGAGCTCGGGGTGTTGATGAAGATAACCAAACCTCTCCCCCACAAGCGAGCCTTCGGACCTGCCAGCTAGATGAGAGCCTGCGCAGCGGGTCTACCTGGGGCCGAGCCGAGCTCGGGGTGTTGATGAAGATAACCAAACCTCTCCCCCACAGGCGAGCCTTCGGACCTGCCAGCTAGATGAGAGCCTGCGCAGCAGGTCTACCTGGGGCCGAGCAGAGCTCGGGGTGCTGATGAAGATAACCAAACCTCTCCCCCACAGGCGAGCCTTCGGACCTGCCAGCTAGATGAGAGCCTGCGTAGCGGGTCTACCTGGGGCCGAGCCGAGCTCGGGGTATTGATGAAGATTCCTTCGACCAGGCCTATTCTATCACTGAGATGAGGAATCATAGCCAGTTAAAACAAAAAACATAAATATTGCATATTCAGCGACAGTCAGCATTTTGAAATAAACTCATTGAAAATGCAACCGTTGTTTACAACATTACAATCCTTCTTTCCCTCTTACGGGTAGAAGCGCTTCAGGTCATCACCATTCCAGGTGTGACTCAAGGTCCTTCCCTCCGCATCCTGGAGATAGTAGCCTCCGTTAACCAGAGCCTTCTCTACTATATAAGGCCCTTCCCAGCTAGGGTTGAGCTTACCCACCGCGGCCGACCTTCCCGCAGCGTCGACCTTTTTCAGCACTAGATCCCCCTCGGCGAATTGCTTGACTCTGATGTGCTTATCGAAGTACCGAGCCATTCGCCGTTTTATTTCTTCTTGCCTGATGACGGCAACCTCCCGCAGCTCTTCCACCATATCTAATGAGAGGCGCAACCCTTCCTCATTTTCAACCTCCAAGCTTCGCTTCCCTCAGCCGCGGCCGCGACCCTTGGAGACCTAACCTCGAACTCCACAGGGAGGACAGCCTCACACCCATGAGAGAGCTTGAAGGGGGTCTCTCCTGTGGCCGTGTTCGGAGTTGTTCGCAAGGCCCACAGGACGGAAGGGAGCTGTTCCACCCAGCTACCCTTCAGGTTCTCCACCTTCTTTTTGAGCAAGTTGACGATGACTTTGTTTGCCGCCTCCACCTGGCCATTGCTCCGAGGATGATGGACAGAGGCGAACCTGAGGTCAATCCCCAATTGGGTGCAGAAATTGATGAATTCTTCACTGGCAAACTGAGGACCGTTGTCCGTCACTATCGCTTGGGGCAATCCATGCCTGCAAATGATTTCCCCCCAAACGAAGTTTCTGATGACCTGGGAGGTTACCTTGGCTAATGGCTTGATCTCCAGCCATTTGGAGAAGTAGTCAATCATAACTAGGAGGAACCTCCTCTGTCCGCTAGCTGGAGGAAAGGGTCCAACCAGGTCCATTCCCCAAATGGCGAAGGGCCATGGCGCCGTGATGCTTCGAAGCCTTTGGGCGGGCAAGAGCTGGAGAGGAGCATGTACTTGGCACTTCTGACACCTCCTTGCGAATTCAGCTGTATCCTTCCTTAAGGTCCGCCAGAAATATCCATGCCTTATCACCCTTGCTTCCAATGTCCTTCCCCCTGAATGACTGCCGCATTCTCCAGAATGCACCTCTTCCAGGATCCTCGGGACTTCCTCCTCGGTTACGCATCTCGCGAGGAGCCCTGACAACATCTTCCGATGCAAGCTCCCCTCCAGCATCAGGTAATGAGCCGCCTTGTGCCTGAAGCTCTTTGCATCCTTGACTTCTTCCGACAGTTCTCCTGTGGTCAAGAAGGTCACCAACGGATCTACCCATGAGGACCGCCGATTCGCCTCCATCACCTCCCCCTCTTCAATGGCTGGCCGAAATAGTTCGGTTAGGGTACCTCCACCCCGAGGCCCGAACTTTGCTAATCGGTCAGCTGCCATGCTTTCCTCCCTGGGAACATGTTGAATAGAAAAAGAACGGAAACCTCCAATAATAGTTCTTACCTTTGATAGATATCTTGCGAGGGTAGGCTCCCGGGCCTCAAACTCGCCTCGGATCTGCGATGCTACCACCATTGAGTCGGTGAAGACCTCCACATCCTGGATTTCCAGCTCCTTCGCCAAGCGAAGGCCAGCGATCACGGCCTCATACTCCGCTTGGTTATTGGTTACAGGGAAATGAAAAGTCACTGCTTGCTCTATGGTAACTCCCTGGGGGCTTACCAACACCACACCTCCTCCCAGGGAGTGCCTTCCTGAGGCCCCGTCGACCACCATCTTCCACACCTCTTGCGGCCTTGGTTCTTCAACCTCGGCCTCGGTAACATAGTCCGCCAGAAAATCCGCTACGGCCTGGGCTTTGATGGAGAGCCTCGGACGAAAGAAATGTCGAACTCGCTTAGCTCGATGGACCACTTTGCCAACCTTCCTAAATGTTCCACCCCCTCCAAGACCTTGCGAAGGGGATGGTCGGTTACCACCCTAATCGAGTGTGCTTGAAAGTAGGGGCGAAGCTTCCTAGCTGAGATGACCAAAGCATACGCTAGCTTCTCCAGGATGGGGTATCGGAGCTCCGCTTTTTTTAAGATTCGGCTGACATAATAGACGGGTAACTGCTTCTTCCCCTCTTCCCTAACCAAGACAGAGCTCACTGCCTCTCCCCCCACTCCGAGATACAAGGCCAGGTCCTCCCCTTCCTTCGGGCTTTGAAGTAAAGGGGCTTGGGAGAGTTGCCTCTTCAGCCCCTGAAATGCCTCTTCACACTCGGCCGTCCATTCGAATACTTGGTTACCACGAAGTACTTTAAAGAAAGAGGAACATCTATCCCCTGACCGAGAGAGGAACCTGCTTAGCCCAGCCAACTTCCCGGTCAAGCGCTGGACCTCCTTGGCATTGCGAGGTGATTCCAGGTCTAGTATAGCCTTAACCTTATCGGGGTTAGGCTCTACCTCCGCGGGAGTCAAGAGGTGTCCGAGGAATTTCCCACGACTAGCCCCGAAGACGCACTTCAAGGGATTCAGCCTCATCTTGAACCTTCGCAGGGTGGCAAACGTCTCCTCCAAGTCCCGCAAGTGGAAATCAACACACTTACTCTTGACCATGAGGTCGTCCACGTAGACCTCCAGGTTCCTTCCCCTTTGATCTCGAAAGATTCGATCCATCATACGTTGGTACGTTGCCCCTGCGTTCTTCAATCCGAAGGGCATCATCTTATAGCCGAAGCATCCCTCTCTCGTGATGAAGGAAACATCCTTGACATCAGGAGGGTGCATCCGGATCTGGTGGTAACCTGAAAATGCATCTAAAAAACTCATAAGAGAAAAACCAACGGCTGAGTCAACCAGCGCGTCGATTCAAGGCAAGGGGTAGCAATCCTTGCGACATGATTTATTTAATAAAGAAAAATCAATACACATGCGTCATTTTCCTCCTCCCTTCTTTACCATTACCACGTTGGAGATCCAGCCTGGATACTGGATCTCTGAGATGAAGCCCGCATCTAGGAGCTTTTTGACCTCCTCTCGGATGGGGGCTTCTAGCTTGGTGGCGATGGCCCTCATCTTTTGGCGTATGGGGCGGGCTCTGGGATCCAGGTTCAAGCGATGACAGGCCACGTCTGCGTCGATGCCCGGCATGTCTGCCGCGCTCCAAGCGAAGATGTCGACGTTGCTTTGGATGCAGGCTCGCATCCGCTCCTGATCCTCGAGGCTCAAGCCTCCGCTGATCCGAATCCTTTGCACCTCCCCCGCTCTTGTAAGCACCTCCATCTCCACCACTTCTTCGGCCGGCTCCAGCCCCGACCGCTCCCAACTTACCCTTGCCTCCTCCTGCTCAAACTCGAGCTCCTCTCCCCCAACCTCATCAACTTCCATCGCCTCCTCCAGGCTCTCCTCCTGCCTCTGCTCTTCTTCATTCATCACTCCTCTCGCCTCTTCTAGGCTGATCTCTCCCACCTCCGCCATCTCCTCAACAACCTCTATCGCCTCTCCCAGGCTCATTCCCCCTTCCTCAACTCCTTCCTGCTCAACCATCTCCCTCTCCAACTCCTCTGCCTCCGCCATCCATGACACGGTGTTAACCGCCGTCACATAGCATTGCCTTGCCATCTTCGGATCCCCCCTGATCCTAACCTGCACCCCTCCATTGTTGAACTTGAGGCATTGGTGGTATGAGGAGGGTACGCAGCGAAAGGCGCTGATGAGGGGACGTCCAAAGATGGCATTGTAACTACTCGGGGCGTCTACGATCACGAACCGACAGTTCCGTGAGACGCCCCCAAGCCTCACATGCAGGCCCACTCCCCCTTCCACTTCTTTCCTTTCTCCGGAGAAGCCAAAAAGCGGTCCATCAGAAGCCAGGACCCTTTTTCCTTCCACCCTCATCTCATCGAAGGCCTTCTTGAAGATCACGTTCACCGAGCTCCCATTGTCCACCAGTATCCGGGAGACGGTGTAGTTTTCTATCGCTGTCTGGATCACAAGCGCGTCGCAGAACGGATCCTCGTAGTCTGGCATATCCGTGGATGAGAAAGTGATCTTCTCCTCTGGGGGGGAGCCTGGGAGGTTGAGGCGACCCCTCGGCGGAACATGGTTTGAAGGCTCCCCTTGCGGGTTGCCTCGATCCCCACTCCCCCATGGATCACTCCGATCCCTCCTCGGGTCCCCACGTCAGTCCTGTCTTCACACCTGTCCTCAACCTCTTCCCGCTGCACTTCAACGATCCTTATAAGCGGATCCTGCCTTCCGACCCCTCTGGCCCCTCTAATCTCCAGAAACTCTGGGCAGGTGGCCGTTGCGTGACCTTCCTCCTGATGGAAGTCACAATAAGGCAACGCCACCCTGCCCCCTCTTCCTTCTCCTCCTCCCCTTCTTCCGGCTCCCCGAAATCTTCTTCCTCTTCCCCTTCCCACCTCCATAGCCTCCTGCGGCGGTGGAAAATGACCCCTTGGTCCTTGTCGCCATCCTCCCTGCTCCAGCCTTCTTTGTTCCCGGAAGTTATCTCTTTCTTGAAGTCCTCCTTGCCCCTGGGGGCGGCCCTCCTGAGGCCTCCAACCCAGTCGGTTATTCGGCTCCCTGGCCCCCCTGCTGCTGTCCCTGCCCTCGGGGCTCTTCTCTTCTCCTATCTTCCCTCGGCTCCCTCTGCTCTCTCTGCCTTCCCGCCACCGGCTCCTTCACATCATCCTCGGCCAACCTGGCCAGCTTCCTTGCAAACGCAGGGTTCGCCCTCTCGAAGTCTATCTCCTTCGCCGCCCTCTCCATGAGCTCCTCAAAAGAGAGAGGGGGCACTCTCTTCAACTCCATGCTGAAAAACCCTGGTCTCAGCCCCAGGGTGAAGGCAAGCATCAGCGCGTACCCCGGGACCTCCTGGACCAGGAGAACCTCCTCTTGGAACCGGTCGACATAGTGACCCAGCGTCTCTTCCGGCCCTTGCCTCACTGCAAACAGGCATTCAGCCTCCTTCTTCCGCTTCTTTGAAGTCGAGAACCTCAACAAGAAACCTCTGCGCAGATCTTCAAAACTGTAGATGGAACTCGCCGGCAACTGGTGGAACCAGTCCCTGACCTTCTCTTTCAAAGTGATGGCGAAGAGCCTACACTTGAAGGCATCCGACATTTGCCTGATGGACACTACGTCCTCGAACCATTGCACGTGCTGAACAGGGTCATCCTTCCCGGTGTAGTAGGTCATGTACGGCTCCCGGAACCCCTCCGGCACTGGAGCCGAGACAATGACCTCACTAAAGGGGGTCTCGCCTCCCGCCTGGCGAGAAGGCACATCTCGCGACCTCGGTTGGCTGGACCGATCCGCGAGACCATGCCCAGGGAAGAGTTCCCGCACCGTCGCCTCCTTCTCGCCCAGATCCGCCGGAAGCTCCTTCTCGAGACGCTGGCCTGGGAAAAGCTCCCGCGCGGCTACGTCCCTCTCGCCTGCCTCCACCGGGACTTCCTTCCCGGGGCACTGCCCTGGAGCGTTCTCGCCTAGCAGCGGAATCACTTCCACCGGAACCTGCGGCGTCTCCCACTCATTCCTTGCCGAGAAGGCCAAGTTGATCGTCTGCATGACTTCCCGCCTGAAGTCCTCAAACATCTTCTTCGTCGCCTCGTCCACCCGGGTGGGGGATCCTCCTGCGCCTGATCCTTCACCTTCGCCTCCTGCCATGGGACTTAACTCGAGATTTTCTTACACCGGCTGCTTCCACGCTCACCGCACCAGAACTGTTGAAGCCAAAAATGACCCCAACGAATGTTCACGAACCAAAGTGTAGCCGACGCCTACTTCTCTCTTATCTCGACCCTTGACTAGCTGCTAAGGTCGAAAAGACTGACCCAAAGCCTCAGCTGGGAGGTCCCACCACACACCCGGAAGATCTCTGAGAGCTTCCCCTCCAAAGCCAAATGCTGGGCTGGGAGCTTCTCAGAAGGCACTAGAGTTGGAGAATCATGAAAGTCCTGCCTTCCAAAGAGCCCCTATGAGTCTTTTTATAGTCTTCTTTTGGCCTGAAAATACTGAAATACCCCTGAAGGGTCTGCCAATAGCCAAATCCCGCTGTCCTCCCAAGGGCCTTTGGGTAATTTTACCTCGGGATAATAATAAAATAATCTCCTCTAGACTCCGGGTCCCACCTCGTGGGCCCACTTGGCGAGACCCCCGGCCTAGAAGGCTCTCGCTGGGTCCCCCCTCGGCCCGCCTTGGCGAGAGCTTCTGCCAGGAAGATTCTCGCGCTAGGTAGTCATGACGCCAATGCGAAAGAAGGTTCACCCAAAGCCTTCTCGCCTACCCTGGGCGGAAGCTTTTCCTAAAGCGGGAGCTTCTGTAGTCAGGCCCTCTGCTTCGGTCGGTCGACGATCTCTCCTGCCGAGAGCTCGACTATCTGCCCTGGTCGGTCGACGATCTCTCCTGCCGAGAGCTCGACCATCTGCCCTGGTCGGTCGACGATCTCTCCTGCCGAGAGCTCGACCATCTGCCCTGGTCGGTCGACGATCTCTCCTGCCGAGAGCTCGACCATCTGCCCTGGTCGGTCGACGATCTCTCCTGCCGAGAGCTCGACTATCTGCCCTGGTCGGTCGACGATCTCTCCTGCCGAGAGCTCGACTATCTGCCCTGGTCGGTCGACGATCTCTCCTGCCGAGAGCTCGACCATCTGCCCTGGTTTCCTCCGCTTTCGCCTGCCCTTGGCGAGAGCTCCTACAGGACATGAACCCCCCCAGTATGCCCTAGGGTTAACTCGAGGCCAGCCTGAGACTAGCCCAATCCTGACCAGCGAATACGGGGTTGTACATGCATTATATGTAAAATTTGGATTCGATTGAAAAGATATTCGATTCGATTCGGTTCGTGAACAGCCCTATGTATAACTATATATTAATCATCAAAAATCAAATAAAAGCAACCATAAGAAATAAGATGAGATGAGTAGTATTTGCTCTCTCAAATATAATCACCACACACTCATTATAGACTGCATGGATAACATATGGTTCGTTTGGAAGGACTTATTTTCACCGATCAAGCGGTTACGACCGCATGAACCGGACCATAATTAAGGTCAGATTCATGCGGTCGTAACCGCTTGACCGGTGAAAATAAGTCCTCCCAAATGGAGCCATAATACACACACTAATACATTCACGCAAAGTCGCAAAACACGTTACAAAATTGGAAAAAAAAAGACGAAAAAGAAAACAATGTAGAAAACACAAGATTTACGTGATTCACCATAAGATGGGCTAAGACCACGGGCAGCAACAGATTGCTTCACTAAATGAAGAACATAGACGATTACAAGAGAGAAGACAACTCAAAATTTCGTTCAACTCCAAACAATAGAATAAGATGAGTTTCATAAACAGTTCCGTGCATTACAAAATGCCCAAAGTCCCCGGACCCCACTGATTGTCGACTAATGCGCAGACACGATGCGCTTAAAAAATGCCCGGCGGGTTAGATATCGAACCATATATATAAAGAAACAAGTGCTTTCATTCCACATAACACACAATCAGTCACTCCAATCTGCATAGTCCACAAACCAGATCATTCATTCTAGCATCTCAAAACCAACTCGAGCCCGAGACGTCGAATCTCGCGCTCTTATGCCAATGTTAGAACCCGACCAATTGGTGTTCATACGGAGGGGCCCACGTTCTATATTAAGTGGCCTTGATTATCAGAGCATCAGGGTTTACACCTGCTACCTGATCTATTACAGACCTACAGCCAACCTAAAAGCAATGAGAAGCTCAAGTTTTGCTTTTAATATGGAAGAATAATGAAATATAATGAGTGGTATCTGCACAGTTTAGTAAATATACATGACTTTTGATTTAAGAGAATTTTTCTTCTTCTTCTTCTTCTTCTTCATTATAGTAATATGTAAGGAGGAAGGGTGGGGGTATGTAAATCTGCAGAAGATCAGGCATTCTTCTGCAGTCTTTTAATGCTTCCAAGGTGTTATTGAGACAGCTTTAGAAGCATCTAGATGATTCAAGCGGCAGGTCCCGAGGAGGAACTCCGGCAGCTCTTCTTCGGTGTTGCCCTGCGCAAAATTCCAGCTCTCAGGTGTTATCTTTAGGAATTGAATACTCCTGCTAAGATAATTAAAAACAAAAAACAAAACAAGACGGGAAAATTGCAGAAAGTAAATAACACAGGTTTAAGTGATTCGGAGTTTCTACATGGCGCATGCTGCATTAGGGGTGTTATTTCTATTATGATACACGATAAAAGGCAGGCTGGTGCACAAAGCATCCCCGCAGAGTGAGGGTTTGGGGAAGGGTCCCACCACAAGGGTGAAATACAGTCAAAATCTTACCCTGCATTTTTACAAGAGTCTGCTTCTAGGACTCGAACCAGTGATCTCAAGGTCACGCGGCAACACCTCAACCGGTGCGCCAAGGCTCCCCTTTTCTATTATGATACACGATAACAAGGAAATTTTCTTTTGTATAGAGGAAGTGTAGGTATAAAAACATGATAAAATGACCAAAATGCCCTTAAAAAGGAAAAGTAAGAAAGGATGATCAAGTAATGTTGGATCGAATGAAGGGCATGGTGTGCTCATCAGTCTCTACAACTACAACAGTTAAGAGTGAAGGAAAAAAAAAGGAAGATTAGAAAAGGTTAGATTTTTTATTTGCTTGTTTTTCTTTTGTTTTGTATAGGTACTTAAAAATGGAAACAAATTCTTGAAAAGCGCATAGCTCTCCGAGACTAGTCATGACGTAAAGGGCCGAGGGCGAAACTTGAGCCAGAAACATAGGCCCATTCACCCACCATTAGGATATTTCCATTTACGCTATTTTCATTGTTCTTCCATTTTTTTTTTATGTACTTCCTGATTGAAATAATTGCTAATTATGAGCATTGTAAATCTCCTATATAAAGGAGAAGAGAGGGGGATGAACGAATAACATATCTAGATAGAAGGTCTTTATTTTGGAGGAGGAGCAGACCCAACAACAACTCCTTGGACCGGCCGGCTACTCCATACCTTATACCTCCTTTTTACTGAATTGATCCAGTATTATTTGCTTGTTTGATCTCTCCATAACCTAGTTCAATCAATTTGGTACGACCAACCGCCCTAATTGCCGTAGAGAACCAGACCAAGGATGTTGAGGCTTCACCAAGTCAGCTTGCCGCCTCACCAGCCCTGCTGCTTTCCTGCTTGGGGCCTCCGTCTGTGCGCCCCTGCATGGGATTTGCGCACCCCTTGCGTCTTAGCCAATGTGCCGCACAAACTTGAGCACGTTGCCTGGGTTATCTCCTGCATCTACCAACGCCAGTCAAGAGTGGCTGCCCCGGCGCATCTCATCGCACTGTGCATGCCGATGGAGACTCACACCGTCTCTCACCAAATGGAAGTTGATCACTCCTCTGGAAGTTCCTTTGCCACCAAAGCCCGTATGGACCACTTAGAGGACTCCCTTACCAATCTCAAACTTTTTGTTCGCGAGTACATCACCTTGGTCGTGTGTCGGCCACCCTTCCTGCACGCGCAACCATGGCCCAATTTTAGCTGCCGGCATGACAGTCATCTCCTTCACGGTTTCTCTAATCCTTGAGCTGTTCTTTGGCTCGATTACTGAAGCACTAACCACATCCTAAACCCACCTCCATTGCATTGACATTCCGACCCACGAGGGTTTCACGGAGGACATCCACGGATAATTTGTCCAACAATACAAATCCACTAAGATGGATTGCAGGAACAAAGCAATTCTTCAACCTCCACGACACCCGGAACATCAGGACAGGTCCACTCTGCACTGGATCTGTTGCATTCGATAGGCCAACCCGCGACTAACATGGACGACTTTAAAAGAAACCCTCGTTCGTGGCTACGATGACCGCCTCCTCTGCACGTGTACGAACACTTATTTGTCATCCAACAATCTAAGACAATGTACAGGGCCTCTCAGAGGATCATTGCCAAAGTTATTTTTTGCATGGAATAAATCCGCAAATCCATTTACACATGCATAACCCATTAATGCTTCTTAGTCCATAGAGCAAGGCAGCAAGCCAACAACATTGAAGATGAATACCTACAGTACACAGGGCAGTCCAATTATTCGCTATCTGTCATAACTGTGACGATCCAAATTTTGCACTAAATAATTTTAATTATTCCTCGATGATGAACAAAAGACAATAAGGATTTTCGTATTAATTTTTTGCGTCTTTCGTTTCATTATATTTCAATTCCCGTAATTTTGTTGCCGGAGGTGCCAATAGCCGCATATTTTTTTTATTTTGATTATATTGCCACAAGTATTGTTAGTATATGTGGGCTGCCATTAGTATTTTTGGCTTGTGTTGGCGGGGTGTTGTGCAGGCTTGAGAGTTTGACTTGTGGAAGTTAAGTGGTGGCTGATTTGGTCTTGTCTCGACACTTGGCTAAGCCATGTGTTGACTGGTGGTTTATTTTGGGTTTGTTTGGGTGGCATCTGGATCGGTGTTTGGCTTTTACTGCCGCTGACCGCTTCCTTCTGTTAATAAAACCGAGCTGAGCCCTTCTCATTCCCGCACTTCCCGTTTTTTGCGCTATTTCTTAGCTGCTGCTCTTGGCTTCTTCCCGTGCTCCTCTTCTCCTTCTTGGTTGTTGCTCCTTTTCTCTCCTTCTGCCTCTCTTCTTCTTAGTGCCGCTGCTGCTGTGCCGCTGCCTCTGTGCTGCTGCTTCTGTGTCGTCGACTGTTATGTGCCGCTGTTTTAGGGTTTGCTGCTGCCAATTTTGGAACTACTGTTGCTTCTTTCCCTTGCTTCCTACCTTCTTCAGAGCCTCCTCCGGAAACCTAGGAAAAATCTTGCCACACTCCGACGATCCGAGAAGGATTTGTTGCGCAACGACCTTCTTCCTTACTCGTCCTCTGTAAGGATGTTCTCCTCCTTTCTATGCACTTCTTATATATGTGTCTTGCTGAAATTAAGTTTCCTCCTTTGCGTTGGCCAGTCTTAGTATGAATTATAATTATTTTAGTTAGCTATTTTTACTCTTTTATTTGACTATTTCATTATTATTTTCGATCGTTTTACCGCTGTTTCAGTAGGCTGTTTTACACATTTTGGTGGCTATTTTAGTGAGCGGTTTTATGGTTGTTTTGGAACTGATTTTCATATTGAACAACCATATTTTACGGGCTATTTTTGAGCTACTTGGAAGTTGTTTTTGGTTATTTTTTGCCGTTTGACGGCTGAGTTTGAGATTTGCAGTCTCGGTTAAGGACTGTTTTGGTTAGACAACAAGGAAAAACATTATTTTCTTTTGTCGTTTAAGTTAGTTTTTGTATTTTGACGGATTTTAAATGCCTATTAGTAAATCCTTTTAACTTCAAACGCAACGCGTAACTAGTGACGCAACCCAAATAAAGTACGTGTTATTTCAGTGGTTTCCAAGGCCAAGAAACCTGAGGATGACGTCTCAGGGTCGACGTGACGATGAAGCTGAAAAGGATAAAGGAAAAGACAAGGCTTTAGTGAGTTTCTTATTTCTTGAATTATGTTTATTTCAATTTTTTTTTCATATTTCATGTTTTAATTATTGAAAGATAACACTGTCTGTGCATATGAGTTTAACTCAATGATATATCAATATAAGATGTGGGCGAGGGAAAAAGAAAGCGATACAAATTTCTTAGGGGAAAGTTTATTTCTAAAAAACTCTGCATCACATGTTTTATGAAAATTATTCCAAGATAAGAATAATAAAACTCTGCATAAGGAAATGTTAAGGATTCGAATCCTATGATGTAGAGGTTATCTATTGATGGATTCACCAGTAGGGGTGTGTCTACACTTTTGCCCTATAGGGGTGGGGCCCAATTCAAGTTTGCATACCTTAATATTTCTTATTTTATGTAACTAAAATTAAGGGGCAAGTTAAGTGTCAGTATTGAAAGTAAATGAGAATTATCGCTTTTTATGATGTATGCATATTGTTACCTTTCATTGCCTGTATGTATAGCAGTTCAAGAAGTATTTTTCTCACATAGTCATATTTTTATGACTAACCTTTTGTAGATACATTTTTTTAGGCAACATGAGCGTCTCCCACCGCACCGAAGAGGATTCCCCCTGAAGAGTTGGCGAAGGCATGACTCAAGATTTTCATAGGAATTGAAGAAGCCCGGGAAAGACATAAAGCCTCGTGTACCGATTATGATTGTGATTTTTGTAATGAGTATGAATAAATACTCGTAGTTTCTTTATCGACTATTGTAAATAAATAAATTAATGAATAAAATTTCTGGTGTTTATGGTCTTTGTACTGTGATTTAATGTTGCGACCTTTTTATTGAAATTATGTTCGATTCTCGAATCATTTGGGAATCCCCGAATAAGGGTCTTCACAATAACGACCAACTGCTCCTTGGTGTCTGTTACCACCTCCTGCAGGGATCGCCGACGGCCCTGCTCTAGAGGGAGTTACAACTCATAAACTAAGCTTAAGCTAAAACAACTACCAAAAATCTTCATTAACCTTTTAATTAATGTTTACAGCTGTTTTTATAGGCTTTGAAATATAGCCGTTACATAAAAGAAAGAGCCGTTTGGCATTAATGCTAAAACAGGATGCTTTTGGATGAATAATCTTGGCCGTTGGATTGGCATCTGCCAGCTGTTCTGGATATTACTCGCTGGGTAATAAAATGTCCTCAGATCTAAACTCAGGACCGTTCGCTGCTTCGATAAAGGATCTTGTCTGTTGAATTAGTGTAGCGGAATAGTACCACTACATTTCCTGCTCTCCTTGAAAGACGTGCCTGGCCCTTTTATTTTAGTCCTTCCTTTACTCCGCTTCTTCAACTAGGGTTAGAGAGTGGCCATTCCAGCCGGGAAAGGTGCGGAGCGGAGAAAAACAAGTTCAGGCCCGAAATCGCCGGAGTAGCGTGGAAACTCGCCGGCGAGGAAGACGTCATCTTCTGTTCATGGGGCTTCGTTTTGATGTTCGAAGCCAACCTGGACCCATCGATCTGCAGGTAAGTGTCTCTTCCCCTTGTGTTGAAGCTTCTGCTCTTGGAGAGATGTGAGGTTGAGCCGTGAGGTGTGCTGAATCTTCCTTTTCTGGAGTCTTTGTTGTTTTTGTGGCCGCAAAAGCAGGTGCTGCACCTTCTGAGCTGGAATGTAATTTTGTGTGGGGAATGCTTGTAATAGACTCCAGCGGCACCTGTTTTTGGTTGTTTTCCTGCATTATAGAGCAAGTTAGGAAGTTTTTAGGTGGAAGGGTGGCCAGCAGTTGAGGGTCAATCTTTTCTGCTAGTTCCCATGAACTATCCTCGGGTGCTAAACCCTTCCACTGAATTAGATATTGTAGTTGAGGCTTGCCTTGAGACCATACTGTGCGTTCATCTAGGATGGACAAGATATCGTGAACTGGCGTATGATGGAAGTAATTGTCCGGCAGTTCATGAACTTGTAGCGTTGTGGAAGCATGGTATGGTTTCAAAAGTGCAATATGAATTACTGGATGAACTTTTGCATGATTTGGTAAATTTAAACGATACGCTGTTTGACCAATATGTTCGGTGATAGTGAAGGGGAGTATTTAAGGTTGAATCGTGTAGTGGCATGCGATTTTAGGCTTAATTGTCGATATGGTTGGAGTTTTAATAGGACCTGGTCTCCGATTTGAAATGTTCTGTCCAGGCGGTGTCGATCAGCTTGTGTTTTCATACGATTTTGGGCTTTGACTAAATTATCTTTCAAATGTGCTAATAACGTATCCCGATGTTTCAAATCCTCCTGGATAGCCTGGATGTGGCTGGCACCTGTAAAATATTGCAGAAAACTCGGAGGTTGCCGGCCGAACATCGCTTCGAAAGGAGTCATACCGACAGAAGAATGAAAGGAAGTGTTGTAGTGATATTCTGCCCATGATAATAATGAGGTCCATTTCCGAGGGTTTTGGTGTGCGAAAAGTCTTAAATATTGATTAATACACCTATTCACCCTTTCTGTTTGTCCGTCGGTTTGTGGGTGGTAGGCTGTGGAGTATTTTAGTGTAGTCCCATTTTGCTTAAAAAGTTCTGTCCAAAAAGCACTAAGAAATATGGAGCCTCTGTCAGAAACTATTGTTTCTGGCATCCTGTGTAGCTTACCACAGGTCTCCCAAAAAATTGTGGCAACCCGAGAACCCGTGGCACCAGAGGGAATGGGTGCAAAATGTGCGGCTTTGGATAACCTATCAACCACGACCAAGATTTCTGTGTAATCTTTAGATTTGGGACGGTGTGTGATAAAGTCTAGGGTGATGTCTGCCTATATTTTAGATGGTATGGGGAGGGGTTGCAGTAGTCCGAATGGTAAATCTGTTCTTGGTTTGGCTTTCTGACATAAATCACATTGTTTAATATAAGTCTTAACTTCTTCAGATATGTTGGGCCAATAGAAATACGTTGTAATGCATTTTATTGTAGCTAAAACTCCAGAGTTCCCCCACTCTCTTGATTATGTGTTTCTGAAATAATCAATTGTCTAATCGGGCTTAAAGGAATATATAGTCGATTTTGATAAAACAAAGTCGTGTTCCTTATTGTCCATTTTGGAACATCGATTGGCATATTCTGTACTTGGGACAAAATTTGTTGTGCTAAGGGGTCGGACGAATAATATTTACTCAGTTGGCTAAACATGTGAATATTAGGGTGAGAAATAAATGAGTTATAGGAAAGGGTCGGTGTGCGGGATAGTGCATCTGCTACCTTATTCTGAAGTCCTGATTTGTACTGTATTTTAAAATCGAAGCCCATTATTTTGGTGAGGAATTTTTGTTGGGCTGGAGTGTTCAATAGTTGAGTGGTTAAATTGTGTAATGTATTGTGGTCTGTCCGTATAATAAAAGGAGTCCCTAGTAGGTAATGTCGCCATTTATGGAAGGCTGCGGATATAGCTAATAATTCTCGGTCATAGGTAGATTTATTTTGATCTCGGGGTGATAACTTTTTACTAAAATATTCTATTGGGTGGTCATTTTGAGACAGAACAGCTCCTATTCCTATGGCTGACGCATCTGTTTCGACTGTGAATGGTAGATTGAAATTTGGCAAAGTCAGAACGGGTTCAGAAGATAGTAATGTTTTTATTGTCTCGAAAGCCTGCGTAGCTGTTGGGGTCCACAAAAATTTATCTTTTACTAGTAAGTCAGTCATAGGTGCTAAAAATGTTGCGTAATTTGGGATAAATCGTCTATAGTACCCTGCCAATCCTAAAAAAGAATGTAACTGTTTAATCGTAGTAGGTATAGGCCAATTTTGTATTGCAATTATTTTATCAGTGGTTGGTTGGACTCGATTTTGAGAAATGATATGTCCTAGAAATTCTATGAGGGGACGCCAAAGATGCATTTACTTTGTTTAACGAATAGGTTGTTTTTTCTTAGAAGTTTGAAAACTATTCTCAAATGGTTTACATGCGAAATGATGTCTGGGCTATATACTAGGATGTCGTCAAAGAATATCACAATGAACTTCCGTAAGTGCTCCTTGAAAATGAAATTCATTAATGATTGGAAAGTTGCCGGTGCATTTGCTAATCCGAAGGGCATAACAATATATTCAAAAAGACCGTGATGAGTTCGAAAAGCGGTTTTTGAAATATCATCTGGATGCATCCGCACCTGATGATATCCGGATGCATCCGCACCTGATGATATCCGGATTGTAAATCTAATTTAGAGAATATGGTGGCACTATGAAGTTCAACTAGCAACACATCAATGGTTGGCATTGGATAGGAGTCCTTTATGGTGATGGCGTTTAGGGCTCTATAGTCCACACAAAGTCTCCAAGTACTATCTTTCTTTTTAACTAAGAGTACTGGTGAACTATATGGCGAGCAGCTTGGTCTAATAAGTCCCTTTTGAAGTAATTCTGTTATCAATTTTTCTATTTCAGTTTTTTGAACATGAGGGTACCTATAGGATCGTGCTTTTGACACTAGTCCGGGTGTTGTTAGATTAATTCTATGATCCTGAGGTCGTTGCGGTGGTAGGTTTTGAGGACTGGCAAATATTGATTCGTATTGGGTTAACAATGTATTGATTTGCGTAGGCGTACTATGGAGTTGTGGTGTAGCCTCCTCTGTCTGAATGAAGCACAAGGCCAATTAGGGGTGCAAGTAGAGTTGAGCCGGCTCGAAAGCTCGATGAGTCGGCTCGAAAAAAGCTCGACTCGAGCTCGAGCATTTCGAGCTCGAGCTCGAGCTCGACGAGCTCGAGCCTGCTTTCGAGCCGAGCTCGAGCCTAGTTAGCCTTGTTCACGAGCTCGCGAGCCGGCTCGCGAGCTTTTTTTAAAATCAAATATTATATTATATTATTAATTTTTTATTAGTAAATAAAAAATTAATAATATAATAAGCAGAACTTACATGACGTGTAAGTTCGAGCCGAGCTCGTCGAGCTCGAGCTCGATATCGTCGAGCTCGATATCGTCGAGCTCGATATCGTCGAGCTCGAGCTCGTCGAGCTCGATATCGTCGAGCTCTAGCTCGAACCGAGCTCGACGAGCTCGAGCTCGAGCCTTTTAAAACAGGCTCGTCGAGCTCGAGCTCGAGCTCGAGCTCAAAAAATGCAGCTCGAGCTCGAGCTCGAGCCAGCTTTTTTTGATGAGCTCGACTCGAGCTCGACTCGTTTGCAGGCCTAAGGCCAATGCTGAGATTGATTTTTGTTTCTGATTTTTGTTGAGTTGGGTATTTGATAGGACATCCGTATCAAAGTTTGTTAGTCCCTGTAGGGTAATATTGGTGGATCCCCTTGCGAATGACATTTCTTTGGTGCGAAAATTTGTTGTGATTGGACCTAGGATCTCCATCCAGTCGAACCCTAACACTAAGTCAGCACCCTTAAGGTCAATGACAAATAAAATTATTTGGAACGTATGACCTTGAATTTCTATATTTGTTGTACATTTTCTGGAACAAGCCAGTTTTGCTCCATTTCCAACTGATACTGAGAAAGGCTTAATGACACGTACTTGCAGGTTAGAGAACTTGATGGTTTTGGGTGAAATAAAGTTATTCGTGCTACCCCCATCAATTAAAATGTGTACTTTAAATTTGTTATTTATTGTTCCTATAATCCTAAAAGATTTGGAAATGTAGGAACCAATAAATGCATTAAATGTTATGGTGGACGCGGGTTGATCTGGTGGAGTGTTAGATTCATCCGAGGAATCTGTGTCGTGTTGGTGTTCTTCCATTATATAAATGCGTGCCCGATTTTTACATTTGTGACCTGGGAAGAATTTGTCATCGCAAGTATAGCAGAGTCCTTTATCCCGTTTAAGTTGCAATTCTTCTGGAGATAGTCGTTTGTACTGGGGTCGTGGTGTTGTTTTATTATTTGATATTGTAATTTGTCGGTTGACATTAGTTCATGTGTATGTCCTATGTTGGTGATTATTGTCTGTATCTTGTTCCTCGTAAAGGCGGGCTAGTTTAAATGCATGGTGAGGAGTGTGTGGGTTTTGTGCAATGACTTGTCGTTTGATATGTGGTTGTAAACCTGACACAAACGTATTTATCAAAAAGGTTGGACCATAATCCGGTATTTGGGATGACAACTCCTCAAATTGATCTAGGGTTAGGGCATCGAACGTCGGTAACCTATAGATTCTTCCCAAGTCACTTGATCTGTGTTGGCCTATTACCAACTTTGATCTAGGTTCTAAGTTCTCAACCTGGCTGTTAGCCTGAAACTTCACACGGTTTTGAAAAGTACCAGAAAGAGCTCTCAGAACTAAAAAATACTGTTTCTAAAAACAAACAAAAATAAAAAATAACTTGACTTACATATTACAAAAATTCTTAGTTTCTCTAAGAAAAATAAAAAAGCAAAAAAGTGATCCCAAACAGGCCTTTAAACAGTGTAATTGTAATCATGATAGCATAATCAAAGGCGATTGTTAACCGTAACCCGGTTTTCGCTGTTCGCACCCCATTGTTAATCGCAACCCAAAAATATAACCGCACCCTAATATTTGGCTTGCCGCACCCCATTGTTAACGCTAAAGAGAGGAGTTTTTTTAAGTGTGAATTCTTGTTCTTGATTCTGAATTCGATCGGAGTGCGAGGAGATTCAACAGAACCAGTTGGGTAAGTGGAATTAGATTGCAATGAGGGAATTTTAATCTTAAGCCGCAATTCTAACAACACCATTCTGGTCATGCTCTGGTTTGAGCTTCTCTTCTCAGAGCTCTCTTTTGACAGAGAATCGACTATGGCTAGATCGATGGTGCCAGAGTCTCCATTTCTGTAGAAAGGCTTGTTGGTGACAGCAATGGAGGTTGAGTTCATGGCTGTTTCAGTGTCTGAGAATGCTTTTGCAGAGAAACCCACAGAGTTTTAAACAAGCGAAGATGGAGGAGATGTAATTCGTCAGCTTTCCGGAGATCATTTGGCTGAGATTTCTTCAAGTCCAGCACACCTGTCATCATCTTCTTTGAATACTTGTTGAAGTGAATAACAACAACACTTGAAGATGATCTCAGAGAATGATTAATCATTAAAATAAAACAACTCTGGATCTGTCGCCGTTCCTCTGTAGTCAAGCAAACGCCACCAGAAATCCCTCCCTTCACGAAGCAGGAGAGACGAAGCGGCCATGAATAGATTTAGGGCTGCGAGTAACCTTTAAAAACAGTGTTTTTTAAACAAATTGGGGGTGCGGATAGCCATATGAGGGGTGCGGTTAACAATGACCTAATCAAATAGCAGCGGATATTATCAAATGGAACCCAAGACTCTGTTTGCTCTGAAGTGAATGGAGGAAATGTGATGCTTTGAGTCACTGCGTCTCCCTATTACAGACAATGACATCGCGAGTGGATGGACACAAGCTTTCAAAATCCGGACCGGACCGGCCGGTTCAACCGATCGGACCGCCTACCGGACCCCCGGCCGGTCCGGTCAAGGATGAAATCCCGATATGCCAGTGGACAACCCAAGAACCGGTAAAACGAGTGGACGGACCGGCTAACTGGAAACCGGGCACGGATTTGTGGAACCGGGCGGGCCACAAGCCCAGTTATTAATGCATGTAAAAATGATTTGGTCGGAATTTGAACCCGGACCACCTCCAGCTCAAACAATGTTGAGGACCACTAGAGCAATTGATCTTAGATGAAATTTTTCGGAATATAATATATAAATATACATACTAATATAAAATTAAATATTTTTGAGCATTAATATATTAAATGACAATTTAAAAATAATTTTATGATAAATTTAAATATATTTGTAATTTTATGATAAATTTTTTTAAAAAAATTTTATGATGCATTTAAAATATATTTGTAAATTTAAAATATATGAGTAAATGTGTAATATATATTATTCAAATATTTTTAAAAATATATGCAATAATGAATATATATACCATATAAAATTATACATACTCTTCAAATATATAATATACATATTCATACTTAAAATATATTTGTAATATATATTTATATATAACGGTTCGACCCCGGATGAACAGGTTGAACCGGTTGAACCTTGACCCTTTCGCTTCACCGATTCGATAGCCGGTCCGGTTTTCAAAACATTGGATGGATATGAGAGAGTGATCATGTACTACAAGGCATGCCCTAATTTTGGCGAGATTTATACCGCCTTGTTCAAAGATCCTCCAGATCTTTGAGAGATACTTGTATCGGGGCTCTCACCTATGTATACCCCAGACTTCCCACCGTGATTACCTGATTTGGGAGTTATACGTTGGCGGGGCCGCTGGACACTTCGGGAGGGGTAAATTGATAGCCATTGTCAAGGATCACTTCTATTGGCCGAGCCTAAAGAGGCACGTGGCTTGTGTTGTCCGTCATTGCGGTATCTGCCATACACTATGAACAATAAATAAAACACGGGACTGTACACACCGTTATCTGTCCCGCACCGCCCTTGGGAGGACATCAACACGGCTTTCGTGCTCGGAATTTCCGCACTTTTAGAAAGCATGATTCCATCTTTGTGATAGTCAATCGATTCTCAAAGATGGCTTACTTCATAGCATGCCGCAAGACGGCGGACGCGTCGCATGTTGCATCCATCTTAATGTGGGGCGTCTTCAGGTTGCATGGTTTACATAAGTCTATTGTATCCGACCGAGATGTGAGGTTTATGAGTTATTTCTGGAAGACCATATGACAGAAGACTGGTATACACTCAAGTTTTCTTCAGCCTATCATCCCCAGACTGATGGGCAGACTGAGTTAGTGAATCGTAGCTTAGGGAACTTGTTGAGTGGGCGAGCATGTCAATGGGCAGACTGAGGTAGTGAATCAAAGCTCTTCCCATCACGGAATTTGCATATAATAGCTCCGTCAATAGGTTCACTGGGTAGAGTCCATTCCATGTAGTATCAAGTTACGAACCTAGGAAACCTATCGATCTTATTCCCATCCCACTAGCGTCACGCTCTAGTGAGTCCATTGAGTCATTTGCACGTCATTTACTTGAGTTGCATAAGTCAGTTTGCCGACGAATCATTACGAGCAGTGAGCATTATAAAACCCATGCATAAATGCGCAAGCGAGAACATGTGTTCCAGGAGGGTGGACAGGTAATGGTCTGAATCCGCACTGAGAGGCTCCCTCCGAGGCCTGCAAAAAAGCGAAGCGTCAAGCAAATGGGCCCTTCTTGATCATAAGTAGCATTGGGACGAATACCTACAAGCTTTATATCCCTGCAAGTATTGGTATTCACCCGATATTTAATGTTGAATATTTGACACCATACTACAAACTTCACGAGTATGTGGACCAAAGCAGTTGGGACCCTCATTCACCCACACCTTCACACCCGTCATATTGCCGCCCACAGTTCACCTACTCCTGATACCCACCCACTTGTGGATTCGTCTTTTATGGTTTAACCCATAGTACTACCAATTACACAGAGATCTACCACTCATGAGCTGAGCGTTGAGAGCATTACTGAGATCATATCCTACAAGTACGTTTCTACTACAGATGGCTCTCTATGTCGTTACTTAGTACACTGGCGGGGCCGCCTAGACGCTTATGACACTTGGATACTACCAGCAAAGTTTGATCGACTCGCCCCTGGACTTTGACTTCAGTACGACCGTCTTCATTCATCGAAGATGAAAGCTTTTCAGTTAGGAGGAGTTGATGGGGATCCATCAGAGCATGCACAAGAGGGGGTTCGCCGCAAGGCGGGTCCCACGTTCGTGTACTCGCGCAGGAGGACTTGATCAGGTCGTTGATTCGACCACATGGATGCGTCCGAACCACGCTCCAACATTTATTCATATATTATTATTTTTGCTTTTATTTTGATGTAATCGGGCTACCTCATCTCCATCCAGTCATAGTCGTTGATGGTGGGATGACCTAGTGTCTTTTTTATTTTAAATAGAGTAGGGGGCTAGTTCAAGCATTGCAAAATTTAGAGAAACCTATTCTCGGATTCCAGCGATTCCTCGACGGTGCCTACTCCGTGGAACTTTAGGTGAGGATTCCTATGTCTTCCCCCGTTTCCTAAAGGTAACCCCTTATCCCTAGCCACCTTCCTCCACCCCCAAATCCCTCTACCGCCACCCACACCTCTCCAACAGCCATATGACCGCCCCTATCCTTGTTGCCATGCTACCGTTACAGCCTACCCTTGCCCCTGCCACCACCGTAGACTATCCTAGTTGCCCTGCTACCGCCACCCCCTTCCATCCACCCTCCACCTTCCACCGACCCATTATAAGCCCCAACAGCTACAACCACCCCTTTCCAGCCACCCTCCACCCTCTGCTGACCCACCATAAATCCCTCAACAGCTAACGCCGCCCCAAACAATATAGCCCAATTTCTCCCCCACACCGCCAGATCTACCTTTCCACATCCCTATTCTGTCCTCATACAACCGAATCTGTCCTCCAACAGCCCGCTCCCCACACGAAAATCTAGCCATCTCCCTAAACATCCCGCCTTTGATTCAGCAACGGATCGCCATCAAAGCGCATCGCTCATCGGAATCTGCAACGTCTTGGACATCACCCTTACTTGGTGAGCGTGTATGGGATTATATTTTAGCATTATAATATCGCTTTATCTCATATTTCCTTGGATAAGATTGCATGTGGATAGATCGCTCTAGATCGCTTGTGATTTGCAGGTGGAACTGTACAACCCCGTATTCGCTGAGTGAGTCCTTTCCCCAGGGCAGGTAGTACAAAAGCCTTTCGCCAGGGCAGGCAAAAAGGCTTCCGCTTGGGTAGTCAGAAAGCCCTTGGGGCTGGAGGAACTCTCCTGGCTTAAGGCGTCGAGTGATCATCCTTCACTCGACGTTCTCAACGCTTTTCGGCTTAAGGCGTCGAGTGATCATTCTTCACTCGACGCTCTCAACGCTTTTTCGGCTTAAGACGTCGAGTGATCATTCTTTACTCGACGCATCGGCACTTGGACAGATTTCCTTGGGCTTAGGATGGTCCAGTCAGATAAGTAAAGCAAGCGAGTAGGCGGGCAGGCCTGCATTCGGCCAGGCAATTGAAAAGCCTTTCGCCAGGGCAGGCGGAAGGGCTTCCGCCTAGGTGTGCGAAAAGCCTCCCGCCCAGTATGGTCCAGAGGTAAGATTACCTGGATGCCCTTAGAGGTCTGCGTTTAGCTCTTTCAGAACAGCGGAGTTACGTTGTTGGCAGACCTAGCTGGGCTGCATATAGTCTTTTGGAACAGCGGAGCTACGCTGTTGGTAGACCAGATTATTGGAATCTATAAATAGACCCACATGATACCTCAGAAGACAAGCTTTTTCATTCTCTCAAGCCTTTTAGCGCTTTCTGAGGTATCCTTAGCTCAGCACTGGCTAAGGAGGGGCAACACTCTGAGATCTTTCGGGTTAGTGGAGGGACCTCCGTGCTGTATCCCAGGGTATGTTCATTAGTCCCTAGCAACTGGTCAAGAGCCTAAGTTTGGGAGAAGTAGGTGTAAGCTACATCCCATGGTCTGGAATCTCGTGGGGACCAGTTTTTGGCTCCAACATTTCTGGTGCGGTGAGCGCCGACCGTAGCTTTCACAAGAAAATCTCAAACTAAGCTTCATGGCTAGAGGCGAGGATGAGGGAGCTGGCTCGGGAGGTTCTTGATGTGAATTAAAGTGGGGGACTGTAGTTTTGAAAATAACTATTGCGATCTTTTAAGATAATTTGGCGCGAGGGGATATTCGCGGGCGATTTCTAACGAACAAAACGGTCGAGGCGTCGCTCGCGAACGTAGGACTACCGCACGTGCGTATTAACGTCAAGAAATCACGATTCCACGGACACAGATTATGAAAGCGGACAACATGACAATGGAAAATAAACGATAATTAGATGATGAAGTTACTAGGGCAAGCTCAATTAATTACTATTCATTTAAATATTCAAGCAAAAAATAAAGACTGGATTGAGAGAAAGGGAAGGGCGAGGTATACCAGCAGGGATCGAAGGAGTGGCGATTGCTTCAGGTTTTCTGGAAGGTGAGGAAGAGGTTGTAGGATTCAGAAATGGCGGTGGAAGCTTGCTGGGGATCGGCCGAGCAAAGAATGGATCGGACGAAGCCAGGAACTCACTGAATCCGCCGGAGGAGCGTGCACAGAAGGTCGTCAGGTACCTAAGGAGGTTCTGGAGTACTCGCTGGCGGCTGGAGAGGGTACTCGGGTCGGTGTCGTCGATGTAGAGGGGCGCTGGAAGGTGCAGGAATTGTCGGAGGTGGTAGTCGGGGATAGGGAAAGCTGCAGGAGGCTTTGCCGGCCTCGGGAAAGAACACCAAAGGCGGCGCCGTCAGCGGTTGCAGGAGGGGAAGGCGAGAATGGCGGCGTTGGGCTTCGTCGAGCAGGCAGATCGACGGCTTCGGGCTTTGCGGCGCTGGATGAAACAAACCGAGAAACCCTCGGTTCAATTCTTCATCCAGCCGACCATTACTATGGGGAAGGGTTTGTTTTTATAATAGGTGGGGGTTAGGGTTTGAGGGGTTTGGCTATTGGCAGCTATTAACAGACACAATGAAGGGGAATTTCAAAGGCGGGCCGGCTATAGGCAAAGGTGACGCGACCAAATAAAATAGATAATTAAAAATTGCTTGCCCTACGCTAACCCTTCTCCTAATTAACGGACCTATGCATTTAGGGTCATGTTGGCCGGTCACACCAACGCGCCAAACCAAAATTGCACGAACAACATGCGCGATACAAAAATACACAAAAGCGTTAATACGTGCGCGATATAACTCTACGCTACAGAATAATTAAGAAGAGTTGTGCAAACACGTGCGCTACAACAAAAAGGCATGCACAATAAAACTAATAAAGACGAGGCGACGCGGGTTGCATCCGTTCTCCACCCCCAGCGAGTGGGGTGACTATGGGGATGCTGGAGGACTTCAGGCGGGAATTCTTGCAAACCATCCATCTGGCTTTCGCCGCGAGAAATGAGTGGGCCACGCCTCCTGTTCCAGTGGTTGCGGCTCCTTCTTTGGGCGAGAACGCTCCCGAGCAGCGTCTCAGGAAGGAGATCCCGACGGAGAGTGGCGAGAGGGATGTCGTCGGGCGGGAACTCTTCACTGGGCAGGCGAGTGCTGACAGGGTCAGCGAGCCAAGGCTGCGAGATGTGCCTGCATGCCTGGTTGTGGGCGGAAGCCCTTTCAGTGAATTAATTGTCTCTGCTCCGGTCCCCGACGGGTTCAGAGAGACGGATATGTCTTACTACATGGGCAGGGATGACCCAGTGCAACATGTTCAGTGGTTCGAAGATGCCGTCTCCATTAGACAGATGTCGAATGCCTTCAAGTGCAGGCTCTTCGCCATCATTCTGAAGGAGAAGGCCAGGGACAGGTTCCATCAACTTCCCGCAAGTTCCATCTACTGCTTTGAAGATCTTCGTCGAGGGTTTTTGTTGAGGTTCTAAACTTCGAAGAAGAGGAAGAAGGGGGCGGAGTGCTTGTTCTCCATCAAGCAGAAACCGGAGGAAACGCTGGGAGGGGTGAGACTGCATGTGACGCTGGGTGGGGGGGGTGTCAAGGAACCGTCGGTTCGTCATTGTTGACACTTCGAGCAGCTACAACGCCATCTTCGGGTGCCCCCTCATCAACGTCTTTTGTTGCGTCCTCTCCTCGTTCCATCAGTGCCTTAAGTTCAGCAGTGGGGGAGTCCAGGTCCGGATCAGTGGGGATCCGAAGGTGGCAAGGCAATGCTATGTGACGACTGTCAACACCATATTTTGGATGGCAGAGGCGGAGGAGTTGGAGAAGGAGCTGGCAGCGCAGGAGGAGGTTACAGAGGAGGGGGAAGTGATCATAGGAGAGGTCGAGGGGGAGGTTGTGGAGAAGGAGCAGGAGGAGGATGAAGTTGTAGTCGAGACCCAGGGAGGCGGAGGAGTGGAGCCACAGGGAAGTCGGCCAGAGGTCATGGAGGATGAGGAAGCAGGTGGAGAGGAAGAGTTCGAACAGGGAGAGGAGCCGAGGATCGGAGGGGGGCAGTCTCGGTTGGAGCCGGCGGAGGAGGTTGTGGTGATGGAGGTCTTCAACAGGGCAGGGGAGATGGAGAGGGTGCGGATCAGTGACGGCTTGAGCCCTGAAGATCAGGAGAAGATGCGGGAATGCATTCTAAAGAACATCGACGTCTTCGCTTGGAACGCGGCAGATATGTCGGGCATCGATGCGGATGTGGCATGCCACCGTCTGAATCTCGACCCCAAGACACGCCCCATCCGCCAGAAAATGAGGACCATCGCCGCGAAGCTGGAGGAGCCCATCCGTGAGGAGGTAAAAAAGCTCCTCAAGGCAGGTTTTGTATCGGAGATCCAGTATCCAGGCTGGGTCTCCAACGTGATAATGGTAAAAAGAGGAGACGGGAGGTGGAGAATGCGTATGGACTTTTCGCTTTTGAATAAATCATGCCCTAAGAATTGTTATCCTCTGCCTCGGATTGACGCACTGGTTGTGACGAACCAAAAAATTTATTTTTCGCGCGCTCATTTTTAATTTCCCCGATGATGAGAAAAGACACATTAAAGTTTTCGTATATTTTGACGAATTTATGTTTGGTTTTATTCTTCTTTGGCTTTGAGTATCATTTCATTTGTGGGCTTATTTTTGGCTAACGTTTTAGGCTGGATAAATTGGTGCTAGCTATCTTGATAAATTGTTTGTTGCCCTTGTGGATTTACTGGGCTGATTTGTTCGGTGGCTGAGTTGTTTTGCTGGCTTTGTAAAATGCTGGTTGTACTTGCTGGCCATGCTATGTGTTATGTTGGCTATATAAGTGTTGGCTGAGTATGATTTTGGTTTCCAGCAAGGACACCTGGAGCGGTGCATTGGCGTGATCTTGCCGCTTAACCGCTGATTTCACTGTATAAAACAAACCCGGGTCGCTACTTCTTCTCCCGCGCTGTCTTTCGTCGATCTCCTGCTTCTGCGATTCCCGTCATCTTCCCCTTGCTGCTCTACGACAACAGAGAAGTGTTTCCCCTCCTTCATCCCCTTCTCTGTGCCGAGCAACTTGTACCGTTGCTGTCGTGTGCCCGTGCCGACGCTGCCTTGCCTCTGTTGCAACGGTGTCGTCGATTCTTCTAGGCCGACGGGTCTGCTCAGCCGATTAGGGCTGTCGCTGCTCCATTCCTCTCCTTTTTGCTGTTGTACCGTCGCTGCTGGTTGACTTTGCTGTGCTGATTAGGGTTATTTCTGCTAATATTGCCTTCTCCTCCAAGGTTTCACCTTCTTCTCCTTCTTTCTCTGGCCGATTATTTCTGTTCGCCTCTTATCCTTCATCTATTACTGTACCTGAGTACTTCCCTGCTTATGTGGCTCTGCTTCTTCTGCTATTCTTCAACTGCTGTTCTTTTACTTCTGGTCTAGAGTTCTGCTGCTCTCGAGCTGCTCTTGTGTAGCTGCTGTCGCTGTAAAGTTACTGCCGCTCCTTGCAGCTGCTCCCGAGCTGCTGCCTCCCTACTGTTGCTACCGAGCCACTGTTTTCTTCTTCTCCTTGGCTGATTTGGTTACTACCTCTCTAATTGATTATTTATTTATTTTTGGACTGTTGACATTGCTGATTTTTGGAAGTTTCATAGGTAGCCAAGCTTCTTTTATACCTTGCTGGACAATTTTGTTTAAGCGGACAGGAAGTCCGGTTGGGGGCTGGTTTAGCCATGTTGAGGCATATTTTTAGTTGTCCGACAAAGTATAAAATCAGATTTGGCCAGGTTGGTCTATCGTTTTAGTTTTTCGATGTTTTTTAAACTTTTTATGCTCTATGTTACGTATAGATTGTGACGCAACCCAATTTTAGTGGTTTCCAAGACTTCAAAGGCAGAGGATGGCGTCACAAGAAAATCGTGACAGAAACGCAAATAAAGGAAAAGCTGTAGTGAGTTTCTTATTTCTTGATTTAGTTATTCACTTACTTTTCTATTATGCTGCATTTTTATGAAATTAACAAGTGCCTGTGCATATGAGTTTCGCCTTAATAAAATATCGCTAAGAAATAAATGTGGGCGAGGGAAAAACATAAAAGCGATATAGATATATTTCTGAGGGGATTTATTCAAATTATTAATTGCGCGCCAAGATGAAATTCATTTAAAACTCTGCATGGGGAAATGTGATGGTTTCGAATCCTATGATGTAGAGGAATCTACGGATGGATTCACCACGTAGGGGTGAGCCTACGAAAAGCCCTTAAGTGGGAAGTCCTTAAGTGAGCGGTGGCAAATTCAAGTTTGCATCACCGGAGCATTTCCCATTTTATGTAACTAAAATTAAGGGATAATTTACGGATTAATGTTGAGAATGATCGAGTGATTACTTTATTGTCCTGTATGCATATTGATAGTATTTCCATTTGTTACTGAGAGTAAAATATTTCCTTACCAAGTAAAAGGGGGGTCCTCCTCTATATATAGAGGAGGATTACATAACACGCTACGCAAATAAAATAACATATCGTAACACTCCCCCTCAAGTTGGACGTGAGATATTAATCATGCCCAACTTGATTACAATCCTATCAAAGTTACTTCCATGCAAACCCTTTGTGAGAATATCCGCAAGTTGCCTTTCTGAGGGAACAAAAGGAGTACACACGACTCCTTTTTCGATGTTTTCTTTGATGAAATGACGGTCCACCTCAATGTGCTTGGTCCGGTCATGTTGGACTGGATTGTGGGCAATGCTAATAGCGGCTTTATTGTCACAATATAGCCGGATTGGTGTCTCTTCCACAAGGCCTAAGTCACTCATCAAGGAACGTAACCAAAGGCCTTCACATACGCCGTGTGCCATAGCTCGGAATTCTGCTTCGGCACTTGACCGAGCCACTACCTGCTGTTTTTTACTTCTCCAAGTGACTAGATTCCCACCAATTAGGGAACAATACCCGGAAGTTGATCTCCGATCATCAATGGACCCAGCCCAATCTGCATCAGTGTAAACCTCAATATCCAGGCAAGAGTTAGGAGAGAAAAGGATCCCACTCCCCGAAGAAGATTTAAGATAACGAAGGATCCGATGGGCAGCATCAACATGGTTGGTCTTTGGAGCATGCATGAACTGGCTGATAACACCAACTGCGTAGGAAATGTCAGGGCGAGTATGTGAGAGGTAAATCAGTCTTCCAACTAGCCTCTGAAATGCTGGAACATCATCAATGGACTTTCCATCTTTCCCCAATTTGTGATTAGCTTCAATCGGGGTGTTGACAGGCTTACAACCACTCATCCCTGTTTTTTCAAGGAGGTCCAAGGTATACTTTCTCTGCGAAATAAAGATCCCGTGATTAGACCTGGCCACCTCAATTCCCAAGAAGTATCTAAGTTTTCCCAGGTCCTTGACCTCAAACTCACTTGCCAATTTTTGTTTCAGGATCTTGATTTCTTCCACATCATTGCCAGTGATCACGATGTCATCAACATAGACAATGAGAATCGTGAGTTGGGTGGCCCTCTTCTTGATGAACAGGGTATGATCCGCATTACTCTGGTGATATCCAAATGAGACCATAGCTTTGTGGAATCTTCCAAACCAAGCACGGGGAGACTGTTTCAGGCCATATAGGGCCTTCTTTAATTTGCACACCTTCCCTTCAGAGCCGCTAGATATAAGACCTGGGGGAAGGGTCATATACACTTCCTCATCAAGGTTCCCATGGAGAAATGCATTTTTAACATCAAGTTGACAAAGGTCCCACCCTTTGCAGGCAGCGCAGGATAATAGAACCCTGATAGTGTTCATCTTTGCTACTGGGGAAAAAGTTTCCTGGTAATCCACCCCGAAGGTCTGAGTATAGCCACGTGCCACCAACCGTGCTTTACATCTTTCGATCACTCGCTGAGGATTCTGTTTAACCGTGAACACCCATTTGCACCCAACGGTCTTCTTCCCAAAAGGAAGCTGCACCAAATCCCAGGTGTGGTTCTTCTCAAGGGCCATCATTTCCTTAAGCATTGCCCCTTTCCACTCAGGGATCCCAATAGCTTCCTGCCAGGACGAGGGTATAGTGATGGAAGCCAGGGAAGATATAAAGGCCTTGTGGGCAGTGGAGAATGAGTCATAAGACACATAATTTGAGAGGGGATGCTTAGTGCACGATCTGATACCTTTTCGGAGATCAATGGGAGCATCAGATGAACCCGATTCCGGATCCAATGATTGATCTGGTCGAATGGCGTGGTCTTGTGTGCTTGGCCCTTTGGACCGCCGAGAGTACACCTGCAAGGAAGGCACACTCGGGCAGATGGGTGGAGGAGGCACATAGGAGCTCACTTCCCGAGGTAAAGACTCCCCCTGAAGTGAGGGATAATAAGGTGGAGGAACCGGTAAGGGAGTAGTAGGGGAAGGAGCAGAGGTGGTGTCAGCTGTAGGGGCATAATATGACTCATACTCATGGAAAGTAACATCCATGGAAACAAATACCTTCCGGGTAGGAGGATGAAAGCATTTGTAACCCTTTTGCGTCGCAGAATAACCAATGAAGACACAATGGAGGGCCCGTGGGTCAAGTTTAGAAGGGCGAGGATGATGAATATGAACAAAGCAGACACACCCAAACACCTTAGGAGGAAGTGTCGAGGGTGTGAGGTGTAAAGCACCCAGAGGGGTAGCATTCCCAAGGACGGGCGTGGGCATGCAATTAATAAGGTAGGCCGCGGTAAGGACAGCATCACCCCAGTAGTATTTAGGAAGATGCATGGTGGATAGAAGACAACGGGCAACCTCCAACAGATGTCGGTTTTTTCGCTCGGCAACACCGTTCTGAGCGGGAGAATAGGGACAAGTAGTTTGGTGGAGAATACCGTGATCGGCAAGGTAGTGAGAAAAGTGGGAATCGATATATTCTCGACCGTTGTCACTATGGAGAATTTGGATGTCTGTGTGAAATTGAGTGGAGACCATTTTGTGAAATCGTTGAAAAGTAGGAAAAACATCATTTTTGTTCTTGAGCAGATACAACCAGGTGGTACGAGAAAAACAATCAATAAATGAAACAAACCAAGCACAGCCAGAAATAGATTGAACAGGATAAGGTCCCCAAACATCAGTATGAATAACAGAAAAAGGAACAGAACTAGGTAAAGAAACATGACTGAAAGCATGACGCTTATGTTTACTAGTAGCACACACATCGCACAAAAAGGAATTAAGAACAGTAGTAGAAACATGCGGAAACAACAATCACATCACAGAAATAGAGGGGTGGCCCAGCCGACAATGCTGAGAATAGAGCGGATGAGAAGAAGCAGATAGGAGAGCCCGAGGTGGTGTCGCCGTTCCAGAGTCAAGCACATAAAGACCATTGACCAAGCTACCAGAGCCAATCACCTTCCCCGTCGTCAGGTCCTGAAAAACACAAGAGGAAGGAAGAAATGTGACCGAGCAATTCATCGAGTTTGTTAAATGACTAATGGACAGTAAATTGCGGGTAAAACTGGGCACATGAAGGACCGAAGACAAGAGGAGGGAGGAACATGAGATGGAACCCTTGCCGGCAATGGAGGAGAGGGAACCATCAGCAATACTCACCTTATCCCGGCCAGACAGGGGAGTATAAGAAACAAAACCTGAAGCGGAGCCGGTCATGTGATCAGTTGCCCCGGAATCAATAATCCACTGCGGAGAGGTCATGGACTCAGCAGAGTGCGCACCGGGAGTCCCAGTGTGAGCATAAGAAGAGGAGGATAAGGCAGTTGGCTCGGTCGTGAGACCCTGCATCATACGACGGAGAGCAAGCATCACTTCCGCCGAGAAGGAGCCAGTAATAGCATAGGGATCAGGTCCAGAGGAGACGTCCACAGAAGCATCAGTGAGATGAGCCGAGCGAGGAAAGGTATGGCGACTGGAAGTCCTGCCAGAACCTCGGCCGCCACGAGTGGCACCACCCCTTGGTGGCGGGAAACCATGGAGCCGAAAGCAAGTATCCCTGGTATGACGATTCTTCCCACAGTAATCACAGACCAGGTGATCTTTGTCAGGACCTCTCATCTTAGCATCACGGGGCGGACGAACACCAAGTATGGAAGAACCAGCAACAAGAGCAGAACTCTCCGGAAGGGAGTCAGGAACCAAAGACTGTCGACGATCAAACTCCTGCTGCACAAGACTGTAGACCTCAGGAAGGGATGGAAGCAAAGTACGACCCAAAATCTGAACACTGATCTGGTCAAAGTCCCGATGAAGCCCATGAAGAAACTCAAAAATCCGATTGCGCTCCTCCCGGGCACGAACCATGGCTTCATCAACCGGACTGGTGAAAACGAGCGGATCAAAGTGATCGTACTCCTGGTATAACTGAGTAAACTCCAAGTAGTAGACAGACGGAGGGCGGTCACTTTGGCGAAGTAAGGAGATCCGGCGGCGCAGCTGAAAGATCTGAGCAGCATTGCCCCGCCGAGAGTAAGTAGCCTCAGCACGCCTCCAAATATCAGCAGCGGTGTCAAGAAACAAGTAGTTGCGAGCAAGAGCCTCCTGCATAGAGTTGGTAAGCCATGACATAACAAGAGAGTTTTCCGAATCCCAAGTAATCCATTCAGGAGACGACGTCGCTGGAGCCGGAATCTGACCAGTGACGTAACCGAAGAGACGGCGGCTCTTGAGAGCCAAAGTAATGGACCGAGACCAGGACAGATAATTGGAGTCATCCAAACGAATAGAGGTGATTTGAGGCGTATTTTGATCATGCCCACCACGGAGAGGGGCCGGCAGAACGGGTACCGCGGCGGGAGGAGTGGCCGAATCTGAGATGTCAGACATCGTGGCTCGAGAATAGAAATCTGGAGACCACTAGGGGATCCGCAAACAGCTGCCTAGGAGGGGCATACCCGCATCAAACCGAGGAGGGGAATAGAAATCCACCCCATAAAGCCTGGAGGAGGAAACGGCACCGGAGAAGGGCAGAAAAAGCCAATCAATGCATTGAAGACCGGTGCCGGAAGAAATCACTGGAAGCAGCGCAGAGGAGACGCCGGAACGCGCGACGCGCAGAGAAGGTCGCTGGAACGCGCGACCTGGAACGCCGGAGGCGCTGGAGCGCGCGATGCGCGACGCGCAGAGAGGACGAGCGGAGGCGGAGAGGACGAGCGGAGGCGCTGGAGAGGACGAGCGCGAGCGGCGGAGAGGACGACGTGCGCGAGCGGAGGAGCAGCGGTCGGGCGAGCGGAGAAGCAGCGGGCGGCGTGCGGAGAGGACGAGCGCCGAATCGAGCGGCTAGGGCATCGCGCGTGCCTCTGATACCATGTTACTGAGAGTAAAATATTTCCTTACCAAGTAAAAGGGGGGTCCTTCTCTATATATAGAGGAGGATTACATAACACGCTACGCAAATAAAATAACATATCGTAACACCATTGTTTGCGTGTACAACATTTCACGAAATATTTATCTCACTTAGTCATAATTTTATGACTAACCCTTTGTGGACCTATTTTTTTTAGACAGCGGAACCAACCTCAAGTGGAACACACAGAAGCCTAACAACTGAACTGACAAAAGCAATAATCAAAGCTCGGGATTGGCACAGAGCTCGTTGTACTGGATCTACGTGTATTTATTGTACAAAGTCTATATAGTATGTGTTAATTTGCCTGTAATACTCATGTAATAAAGTAACAAATGAAATAAAACACTTGGTGGATGTTCTTTGTACTTTGTACTGCGACCCTTTTATTCAAAACTGTTGTCTGATCCTTAATTGTGAAGAGCCCAGGATTTGGGTCTCTACAAATTGGTATCAGAGGGACATGTTTTCAATAAATGGTGTCACAGATAGTACAGAAACATTACGCGTCTAAACCACTAACATACACCTTCCCTTATATCAGAACCTGTTCGTGATGTTATTAAGTTAGTTTTCGAGGACGAAAACTCTTTTTTAAGGAGGGATGAATTGTGACGAACCAAAAAATTTATTTTTCGCGCGCTCATTTTTAATTTCCCCGATGATGAGAAAATGCACATTAAAGTTTTCGTATATTTTGACGAATTTATGTTTGGTTTTATTCTTCTTTGGCTTTGGGTATGATTTTATTTGTGGGCTTATTTTTGGCTATCATTTTGGGCTGGATAAATTGGTGCTAGTTATCTTGATAAATTGTTTGCTGCCCTTGTGGATTTACTGGGCTGATTTGTTCGGTGGCTGAGTTGTTTTGCTGGCTTTGTAAAATGCTGGCTGTACTTGCTGGCCATGCTATGTGTTGTGTTGGCTATATAAGTGTTGGCTGGATATGATTTTGGTTTCCAGCAAGGACACCTGGAGCGGTGCATTGACGTGATCTTGCCGCTTAACCGCTGATTTCACTGTATAAAACGAACCCGGGCCGCTACTTCTTCTCCCGCGCTGTCTTTCGTCGATCTCCTGCTTCTGCGATTCCCGTCTTCTTCCTCTTGTTGCTCTACGACAACAGAGAAGTGTTTCCCCTCCTTCATCCCCTTCTATGTGTCGAGCAACTTGTACCGTTGTTGTCGTGTGCCCGTGCCGACGCTGTCTTGCCTCTGTTGCAACGGTGTCGCCGATTCTTCTAGGCCAACGGGTCTGCTCAGCCGATTAGGGCTGCCCCTGCTCCATTCCTCTCCTTTTTGCTGCTGTACCGTCGCTGCTGGTTGACTTTGCTGTGCCGATTAGGGTTATTTCTGTTAATATTGCCTTCTCCTCCAAGGTTTAACCTTCTTCTCCTTCTTTCTCTGGCCGATTATTTCTGTTCGCCTCTTATCCTTCTTCTATTACTGTACCCGAGTACTTCCCTGCTTATGTGGCTCTGCTTCTTCTTCAGCTCCTGTTCTTTTACTTCTGGTTTAGGGTTCTGCTGCTCTCGAGCTGCAGCTGTGTAGCTGTTGTCGCTGCAAAGTTACTGCCGCTCCTTGCAGCTGCTCCCGAGCTGCTGCCTCCCTACTGCTGCTTCCGAGCCACTGTTTTCTTCTCCTCCATGGCTGATTTGGTTACTACCTCTCTAATTGATTATTTATTTATTTTTGGACTGTTGACATTGCTGATTTTTGGAAGTTTCATAGGTAGCCAAGCTTCTTTTATATCTTGCTGGACAATTTTGTTTAAGCGGACAGGAAGTCCGGTTGGGGGCTGGTTTAGCCATGTTGAGGCATATTTTTAGTTGTCCGGCAAAGTATAAAATCAGATTTGGCCTGGTTGGTCTATCGTTTTATTTTTCTGATGTTTTCTAAACTTTTTATGCTCTATGTTACGTATAGATTGTGACGCAACCCAATTTTAGTGATTTCCAAGACTTCAAAGGCAGAGGATGACGTCACAAGAAAATCGTGACGGAAACGCAAATAAAGGAAAAGCTGTAGTGAGTTTCTTATTTCTTGATTTAATTATTCACTTACTTTTCTATTATGCTGTATTTTTATGAAATTAACAAGTGCCTGTGCATATGAGTTTCGCCTTAATAAAATATCGCTAAGAAATAAATGTGGGCGAGGGAAAAACATAAAAGCGATATAGATATATTTCTGAGGGGATTTATTCAAATTATTAATTGCGCGCCAAGATGAAATTCATTTAAAACTCTGCAAGGGGAAATGTGATGGTTTTGAATCCTATGATGTAGAGGAATCTACGGATGGATTCACCACGTAGGGGTGAGCCTACGAAAAGCCCTTAAGTGGGAAGCTCTTAAGTGGGCGGTGGCCAATTCAAGTTTGCATCACCGGAGCATTTCCCATTTTATGTAACTAAAATTAAGGGATAATTTACGGATTAATGTTGAGAATGATCGAGTGATTACTTTATTGTACTGTATGCATATTGATAGTATTTCTATTATTTGCGTGTACAATATTTCACGAAATATTTATTTCACTTAGTCATAATTTTATGACTAACCCTTTGTGGACCTATTTTTTTAGACAGCGGAACCAACCTCAAGTGGAACACACAGAAGTCTAGCAACTGAACTGACAAAAGCAATAATCGAAGCTCGGGATTGGCACAGAGCTCGTTGTACTGGATCTACGTGTATTTATTGTACAAAGTCTATATAGTATGTGTTAATTTGCTTGTAATACTCATGTAATAAAGTAACAAATGAAATAAACACTTCATGGATGTTCTTTGTACTTTGTACTGCGACCCCTTTTATTCAAAACTGTTGTCTGATCCTTAATTGTGAAGAGCACAGGATTTGGGTCTCTACACTGGTTGATTCAGTCGTTAGTTTTTCTATTATGAGTTTTTTGGATGCTTTTTCAGGTTACCATCAGATTCGAATGCATCCTCCCGATGTCAAAGATGTCTCCTTCATCAGGAGGGAGGGGTGCTTCAGCTATAAGATGATGCTCTTTAGGCTAAATAACGCGGGAGCTACGTACCAGCGCATGATGGACCGGGTTTTTCAAAATCAGAGGGGGAGGAATCTTGAGGTATATGTTGACGACCTCATGGTAAAGAGCCGAGACGTGAACTCCCACTTACTCAACCTAGAAGAAACGTTCGCCACTTTACAGAAGTACAAGATGTGGCTAAACCCCTTGAAGTGCGTCTTTGGGGCAAGCCGAGGAAAGTTCCTTGGTCATCTTCTAACCCTCGCAGGGGTAGAGCCTAACCTCGACACGGTAAAGGCCATAATGGAATTGGAATCGCCGCGTAACACTAAGGAGGTTCAGCTCCTGACAGATAAGCTCGCCGGGCTAAGTAGGTTTCTCTCCCGGGCTGGGGAGAAATGCTCACCATTCTTCAGGGTGCTACGAGGAAATCAGAAGTTCGAGTGGACAAAAGAGTGTGAGGAGGCATTCCAAGTATTGAAGGGTCAACTTTCTCAAGCACTGTTCCTTCAAGGACCAAAGGAAGGGGAGGATCTAGCATTGTACCTAGGAGTGGGGGTCGAGGCCATGAGATCTGTTTTGGTCAGGGAAGAGGGGAAGAAGCAGCTGCCCGTTTACTACGTCAGCAGGATCTTGAAGAAGGCGGAGCTTCGTTACCCCATCCCGGAAAAGCTGGTCTTCGCCTTAATCATCTCGGCTAGGAAGCTTAGGCCATACTTTCAGGCTCATTCAATCAAGGTAGTGACGGACCACCCTCTGCGCAAGATCTTTGAAGGAGTGGAACATTCGGGGCGGTTTGCCAAGTGGTCCATCGAACTAAGTGAGTTCGACATCTCATTTGTACCACGACTCTCCATCAAAGCACAAACGATGGTCGATTTTTTGCCTGATTATGTCATTGAGCTAGAGGGCAAGAAGCTGCCGTCGCAGGACGCCTGGAAGATGTTGGTCGATGGAGCCTCGGGGAGGCACTCTCTGGGGGGAGGGGTAGTGTTGGTAAGCCCCCAAGGGGTTACAATATAGCAGGTCGTGGTCCTGCACTTCCCTGTTACCAACAATCAGGCACAGTATGAGGCCGTCATAGCAGGGCTACGCCTGACCAAAGAGCTGGGGGTTCAGGATGTGGAGGTGTCCATGAACTCGTTGGTGGTGGCATCACAAATTCGGGGTGAGTACGAGGCCAGGGACACCACTCTCACGAAATACTTGTCCAAAGTAAAGGCGATTGTCGGCGGTTTCCGAACGTTTTCCATTCGACACATCCCCAGGGAGGAGAATACGACGGCCGATTAGTTGGCCAAGTTTGGACCCTAAGCCGGAGGAGCATTGGCAGAACTGTTCCATCCGGCGATCGAGGAAGGTGAATTGATGGAAGTGGATCGGCGTCCCTCGTGGGTAGATCCCTTCATTACTTTCTTGAGCACAGGTAAGCTTCCAGAGGGGACCAAGGATGCGAAGAGCTTCATGCACAAATCGGCATACTACCTGATGCATGAAGGAGGGCTGCATCGGAAGATACTGTCAGGGCTTCTGGCCCGGTGCGTGGCGGAAGAAGAAATCCCAAAAATCCTGGAGGAAGTACATTCCGTCGAGTGCGGCAGCCATTCAGGAGGGAGGACCCTGGAGGCGAGGGTGGTCCGGCAGGGGTACTTGATGTAGGAATCACCACGGGAAGAGGGGTGGCGGAGCCTTCCGGCCAGAACCGCGCCTCACGGGCGGGGGAAACGTTGAGCGGCGGGCGGGATCCTTCCGGATCGGGATTTCTCGCACGGAGAGAGGGAGGCGGCTAGGGCAACAGTTTCTCAAATTAATCCAAAAACTGAGAATGAAAATACAATCTCCTCCCTCTTATACTATGGGGAAGGAGAGAACAACTATTAGCACACATGCTAATAGCACACATAAAAGTCTTTCATAAGCAAATACAACAAAGAGACATAAAATAAATAGCGCCGCCACATTAATTAGACGGTTCACGGCATCCAAAGCGGGTCGAACTTCTCGAGCCATGCAATCCCCGGTTCGGCGCGGGCTTCGTCGCTGACGGTGTTGGCCGCACCGTATTCCGCATCATTCTCCTCCACGTGAGAAGCACTCGACCTCGAGTGGTCGGCATAAAGAGGCACGTCCGGGTAGAACGGAGATAAGTCGCTCACGTTAAAGGTCTTGGAGATGTTAAACTCTGGCGGTAGATCAACCACGTAAGCATTGTCGTTGATTTTGCGGACGATGGGGAAGGGGCCGAACTTCTTCGGCATGAGTTTGTGGTGGGGGCCGGCCGGAAGCCGCTCTTTCCGGAGAAAGACCATAACCAAGTCGCCGACTTGAAAAATCTGCTCGCGGCGGTGCTTGTCAGCTATAGCTTTATACTTGGCGTTGGATTTGAGCAACTTGAGGCGGGTCTCGGTCTGGATGTCGCGGGCCTCTTCCGCTAACTGCGTGGCTGAAGAGGGGGCGGCGGGTAAGCGGGCCAAATCAAGCGCATGCCGGGGCGCCTTGGTGTAGGCGATGGAGAACGGTGTGCGACCGGTTGAGCGGTGAACCGCATTGTTGTAAGCAAACTCTGCTTGGGCGAGAGCGAAATCCCATTGCTTCGGCCGATCTTGGCAAATACAACGAACTAGATTTCCCAAAGTCTTGTTGACTACCTCGGTTTGCCCATCCGTTTGGGGGTGAGCGGAGCTACTAAATTGGAGAGAGGTGTCAAACATTTTCCACAGCATGGTCCAAAAATGGCCAAGAAATTTCGGGTCGCGGTCGGATGTGATGGTGGTTGGAACGCCATGCAAACGGACCACCTCGCGGAAAAATAACCGCGCAATATGGGAAGCATCGGATGTTTTGCGGCAAGGAAGAAAATGGGCCATCTTGGAGAAACGGTCCACCACGACGAACACCGAATCAACCCCGCGCTGAGTTCGCGGAAGGCCCAAGACGAAATCCATGGAAAGGTCCTCCCACACGCCAGAGGGGACCGGAAGAGGAGAGTAGAGACGGGTGTTGTGTGCTTGACCCTTGAATTGTTGGCACACATAGCACTTCCGAACAAAATTCCCCACGTCCTTGGCTAACTGCGGCCAGAAATACCTCTCGTGGAGAATAGCAAGTGTCTTGTCGCGGCCCAAGTGACCACTCAACCCACCACCATGTAGATCTCGAATCAGCTTCTCCCGCAATGACGAGCGGGGGATGCACAGGCGGTTGTCTTTGAGCAAAAACCCCTCGAGTATCAAGAACCCGCCGTGTGAACCGCCCCTCGAGCAGGCGCTCCAAGTGTCTTTAAAATCCGGGTCGTCAGCATATGACTCGGCGAGAATGTCAAAACCAATGATCTCGTGTTGGAGTGTGGTCAATAAGCAGCTCCGCCGGCTGAGGGCGTCCGCGACGACATTGGAGGAACCCGGCTTGTGATGAATAATGTACGGGAAACGCTGAAGGTAAGTGGTCCAACGGAGGTGCATACCATCCATGCGTTTCTGGCTGTGGATAAACTTGAGGGCTTGATGATCCGTATATAAGATGAATTCCTTGTGTAGTAGATAATGCTCCCAGTGTTTGAGGGCCCGGACGACGGCATAGAACTCTTGATCATAAGCGGACCACTTCCGCCGAGCATTGCTTAACTTCTCGCTGAAAAAGGCAACCGGCCGCTTATCTTGGGAAAGGACCGCCCCAATGCCAACACCGCTGGCGTCACTGTGCACCTCAAATAGCTTGTCAAAACTGGGTAGCGCCAAGACCGGTGCCGAGCTGAGCTTCTGCTTGAGTAGTTGGAAAGATCGGTCAGCCTCGTCCCCCCAAAGAAAACGCCCCTTCTTGAGGCAATCGGTCATGGGAGCCGAGATGGTGCTGAAATCGCGAATGAACCTCCGGTAGAATGTGGCTAACCCATGAAAGGACCGCAACTCGGAGAGGGATGCGGGAGCCGGCCAATCTCGGATGGCTTGTATCTTTTCCTCGTCAACTTGTATGCCGTCCGCACCCACCACGAAACCCAGGAAGTTCAGCCGCGGCGCCAGAAAGGTGCACTTCTTGAGGTGAATAAAAAGTTTGTTCTCCGCCAAAACTTCCAACACAGCACGAACATGAGATAAATGCTCCTCCCGGGTCTTGCTAAAGATGAGAATGTCGTCGAAATAGACGACCACCGACTTGCCCAAGAAAGGACGTAGCACCTGTGTCATAAGACGCATAAAAGTGCTTGGAGCATTAGACAAACCGAAAGGCATTACCTTCCACTTGAAGAGGCCGTCCGGAGTTTTGAAGGCGGTCTTCCATTCGTCACCCGGTTTGATGCGGATTTGGTGGTACCCGCTTCGGAGGTCAATTTTGGAAAACAGTTGTGACCCGTCCAACATGTCCAACATGTCATCCAGGCGGGGAATGGGGAAGGAGTACTTGATGGTGATGCGGTTAATGGCGCGACTGTCAACGCACATCCTCCAGGACCCGTCCTTCTTAGGAACCAAAAGGGCGGGAACACCGCAGGGGCTAAGGCTCTCGGAGATGAAGCCCTTTTGTAGCAACTCTTCCACCTTCGTACGTAAGACGTCATGCTCCTTGGGGTTCATGCGGTAGTGGGGCAAATTTGGAAGGCTAGCGCCCGGTATGAGATCGATCTGGTGTTGGATGTCCCGAAGTGGTGGCGGATGGTCGGGCAAGTCCTCCGTGGTGATGGCGCGGAACTCATGAAGTAATGTCTGAATGTCTGGGGGTGCGGCATCCATCTCCCAAACGTTGGTGGCGAACAACCCGTAGGGAACGAGGGCCACCACCTCCTTGGCCTCCGCAACGTCCCGCTCGAACCGTGAGGTGTCATCGTGCATCACGAGTAGGCTGCGCCCCTTGTTGGTGGGCGGGTTGGCCGCAGGTTTGTCGCCGACCCGGGCCATAATTTGTATCTTCTTGCCGGCCCAAGTGAAAGAGTAGATATTGTCGCGGCCCTTGTACACCACGTCTGTATCATATTGCCACGGTCGTCCCAAAAGTAGATGGCTCGCGTCCATCTCCACAACGTCGCACCAAATGTCGGCTAGGTAGTGCTTGCCCATAGCGACGGGTACGTGTGACCGGTGGGTGACACGTACGGAGGGGCCCTTTTGAATCCACCCAATGGAGTAGGGGTGCGGGTGCGGCTCGGTTGGTAGATGCAAGTATGTGACCAACCGACTGGCGACAAAATTCTCACAGCTGCCATTGTCGATCAGGACATCACATATCTTTCCCCTGATGGTGCAATAGCTCCGAAAGACATTACTCCGTTGAGCGTGCTCATCCACCCGCGGTGCAAGAAGGAGGCGACGGACCACGCAAGCAGCAAAGTCGCCGTCCTCGTCAAACCCATCGATGACCTCATCGGCCTCTCCCGAGTCATCCTCCTGATCCTCGTCCTGAGTAACCGCGTGTACGGGTTGGCGCAGAAGAGGGCACCGTGAGGCAAAATGGCCCGGTTGGTGGCACTTGAAACAGGTCCCCGGTGGTGCGCGGTCAGGTGCCCGACCCTTAGGTGCGGAAGGCGTGGCCGGCACCTCGCGGCTGGTAGAATCCCGAGTATGCGACCCCGACGCATCCGACCAGGAACGGCGAGAGGCCGAGCGGGCTGCAGGTGCCGCCGACGTCTCCATGAGCTCCGCCTTGAGGGCCATGTTGTAGGCCTCATCCACCGTGCGCAAAACATGCAATCCGATCTTCTCACGAAGGGACGGGCGTAGCCCATGTAGAAAACGAGTAACACGTTGGCCGTCCGACTCGGTCAAGCCGTTGCGGTCCGCGAGGCGGCAAATTTCAGCCAAATATTCTGTGACGGTGCGAGAGCCTTGCGAGCAACTTTGGTAGAACTGGAACAGGTGTTGGTCGTAGTCGGGGGGTAGGAACCGATTCCGTAACATTTTCTTCATTTTGAGCCAGGTGCGGACGGGGGCCTTGCCTTGGCGTTGCCGATTGAGTTGAAGTTGATCCCACCAAACCGCCGCGCCGGATTTAAGGCGATACGCGACCATCTTCACTTGGCGGTGTGCGTCGAGCTCGGCCATCTCGAAGAAACGCTCGACCTCCGAGAGCCAATCGAGGAAGTCTTCAATGCCCAAGTTGCCAAAGAACTGGGGAATGTCCGCACGCATGCGGTAGCCGTGCTGCTGCGGTGGTGGCGGGTTGCGCCATGGAGGGGGATCAGCTCCGGCAGGATAGTCATCCTCGGAGCTAGAATCGGACAGGGAAGTCGCCGGGCGGGGAGGTGCCGCACGGCCACGGTGGTACTGCCGGCTGAAGAAGGCGTCGACCGGAGGCGCTGCAGCGGGGGCGGGGTCGGCTGGCGGGGGTGGTTGCGGGTTGCCGAGCGCTGCGGTGAGGGCGGCGAGCTGTGCGGTGATGCCATTAATGGCCGCCCACAAAGCTTGGTCGTCCCGCGGTTGGTCTCCCATAAGCGATCGGCGGAGAGAAAAGTCGGGGCGACCCGATCCGGAGCGAGGAACGCGACGCGGCGCGAAGATCAGGGGGGGAATCGGCGCCGAGCTAAGGAGTCGGAGCAAGCCTCTGATACCAACTGATGTAGGAATCACCACGGGAAGAGGGGTGGCGGAGCCTTCCGGCCAGAACCGCGCCTCACGGGCGGGGGAAACGTTGAGCGGCGGGCGGGATCCTTCTGGATCGGGATTTCTCGCACGGAGAGAGGGAGGCGGCTAGGGCAACAGTTTCTCAAATTAATCCAAAAACTGAGAATGAAAATACAATCTCCTCCCTCTTATACTATGAGGAAGGAGAGAACAACTATTAGCACACATGCTAATAGCACACATAAAAGTCTTTCATAAGCAAATACAACAAAGAGACATAAAATAAATAGCGCCGCCACATTAATTAGACGGTTCGCGGCATCCAAAGCGGGTCGAACTTCTCGAGCCATGCAATCCCCGGTTCGGCGCGGGCTTCGTCGCTGACGGTGTTGGCCGCACCGTATTCCGCATCAGTACTTCTGGCCATCTCTGAGGAAGGACACGACGGAGTTTGCGAGGAGGTGCCAGAAGTGTCAGCTATATGCCCCACTTCAGCTATTGCTCGCCAAAAGGCTTCGAAGCATCACGACGTCGTGACCCTTCGCCGTTTGGGGAATGAATTTGGTTGAGCCTTTTCCCCCAGCGAGCGGGCAGAGAAGGTTCCTTCTAATTATGATTGATTACTTCTCGAAGTGACTGGAGGTCAAGACGTTGGCCAAGGTGACCTCCCAAGTAATCAGAAATTTTGTATGGGGAGAGATCATCTGCCGGCACAGGTTGCCTCGGGCCATTGTCACGGACAATGGGCCGCAGTTCACCAACGAGGAATTCATCAGGTTCTGCACCCAGTTGGGGATTGACCTCAGGTTTGTCTCCGTCCACCACCCAAGGAGCATTGGCCAGGTGGAGGCGGCAAACAAAATCATTGCGAACCTGCTAAAGAAGAAAATAGAGAACTTGAGGGGGATTTGGGTGGAGCAACTTCCCTCGGTATTGTGGACCCTGAGAACAACCCCCAACACGGCCATCGGGAAGACCCCCTTCAAACTTTCTCATGGCTGTGAGGCGGTTCTACCCGTGGAATTCGAGGTCAGATCGCCGCGAGTCATAGCTGCCAGTGAAGGAGATGAGGAATGGAGGGAGGAAAACGAAGGGGAGCTGCGGCTCTTGCTGGATATGATAGAAGAGCTTCGCGACACGACTGTCGTAAGGCAGGAGGAGATCAAGCGGCTGATGACCAAGTATTTTGATAAGCATGTCAGGGTCAGGCAGTTTAAAGAAGGAGATCTGGTTTTAAAGAAAGTCGATGCCGCGGGAAGGTCTGCGGCCGTTGGGAAGCTCAATCCTAATTGGGAGGGTCCCTACATAGTCGAAAAGGCCCTGGGGTCGGGAGGATACCATCTTCAGAATGTAGAAGGGGTGGCCATAGGCCACGCTTGGAGTGGCGATGACCTGAAACGCTTTTACCCGTAGTTTGGGTAAGATTGTATATTTTATTATGATAAATTGATTGAAATTTGTTTCTCTCCAAGTTTGTGTAAAGTTCTTGGTTTTTTGATGACCCCGAGAAGATTACGCTGACCAGGCTCCCATTAGCTGGCAGGGCTGAAAGGCGCACTCGGCCCCGAGTAGACCCGTTGTCCAGGCTGTCACTAGCTGGCAGGGTCGTATGCTCGCTTGGGGGGGACAGGGTAAAAAGTTCTTGGTTTTTTGATGACCCCGAGAAGATCCCGCTGACCAGGCTCCCATTAGCTGGCAGGGCTGGAAGGCGCACTCGGCCCCAAGTAGACCTGTTGTCCAGGCTCTCACTAGCTGGCAGGGCCATAGGCTCGCTTGGGGGCAGGGTAAAAAGTTCTTGGTTTTTTGATGGCCTCGAGTAGACCCACTGACCAGGCTCCCATCAAGTTGACAGGGTCGTAGGCTCGCTCGGTGGCAGACGTGAAAGTTGTGGTTTTGATGGCCCCGAGTAGACCCGCTGACCAGGCTCCCATCAAGCTGGCAGGGTCGTAGGTTCGCTCGGTGGCAGACGTGAAAGTTGTGGTTTTGATAGCCCCGAATAGACCCGCAGACCAAGCTCCCATCAAGCTGGCAGGGCCGTAGGCTCGCTCGGTGACAGGGGTGAAAGTGCTTGGAATAACTAGACTTAGAGTCGCTCCCGCTGCCAGGCTCTCACCTGGCTGACGGGGCTGTTGGACTCACCATGAACATTACGAAGTGCTTCAACAACAGGTTTTCAAATAACTAACACCTATTCTAAGTAGGGATGGAGGAATCCAGACCCATCTCGGCACATTCCTCTCGGCATATCTCTTTGCATGGGTTTCTCGGCATGTCTCTCTCGGCAGGTCCCTCTCGGCATGTCCCTCTCGACAAAGTTTACTTAATCTACTCAGCGAACAGACTGCGGTGATCACGTAAGAGCCTAAGGTATATGCGGAAGCGCGAAAACATGTACGATTGATATAAAGCAAAAAGAGGTAATCTCAGACAATAGCATTTCGGCATCAGGTAAGTTGTCGCATGTATTTTCAGGTCTCGCCTGTCACATCAAGGGAAGGAAAAGAAATAAAATACAAGCAAAAAGAAACTAGAAGGCGAAAAGGCTTAGGAGGAGTCGTCGGACGCCTCGTCAGTAGACCCGTCGCTCTCGCCATAGATTACTTCGTCGTCCTCGCCCGGAGAATCATCTTCTTCCGCGGGCTTCTGGATAGGTTCAAACAACCAAGGAAAAATCCCGCGAGGCGTGAGTATCTCGCTGCCTTCATTCAAAAATCCGGACTCTCGCAGCACCCGGACCACATGCCTGGCCGCCGACTGGGCATTCTCCTGCATCATCACTTCTATTTCATAATTAGAGTATAGATGTCGCTTGACAGTCTCAACCGACGGCGGCGGAACGTGGGCCTCTTACGCGCGTTTGAGTTCGGCCTTCAGCAGCGCGATCTCGCACACAAGGGCAGCCTCCCGCGCACGCGATAGTTTGGCTTGTGCGGAATCCTGCAAGAAATTTGTCAGAACTAAGTAGCGGGAAATAGCCATAAGGCGGGAGGCATTTAAAGTTTCGCGTACCTCAGACGACAGACGGAGGGCTAGAAGCTTCTGTGAGCCGCTAGTTCGGCCTTCAGGGAGGTCACCTCGGCCACGACAAGATCTCGCGACTTTTGCATCTCGCAGAGGTTGCGCTCAAGAGTGAGGCTGCGACGCGAGGACATGTGCGCAAGCTCTAGCGCGCGCAGATGGGCTCGCGCAGCTTCATGAGCGAGAGCCCTGGTGGACTCCTGGTTATAAATGCTAGCGTCCTCCCGGCTGTATAATCCGAAGACAACCCCGAAAGCATCGCCGCAACTGGTATCCTGCTCCATCCACGAGGGGAGGAGTGACGAGATGGAGACTCAATTAGCCTCAGGATCCCATTGAAGCAGGGGTTGACCCTCTTCATCCAGATGCCTCACGCCGAGGCCAAAATTCTGGTGCCCTCTCGGTACCGGCTTCACAGGAGTCTTCTCTGGTACAGCGTCACCCCTCACGGCAATGTTCGTTTTATCTACTGCAGGTGGGCTCAGGGGAGGGGTTTCGGAGACGGATTTGCCCTTGTCCGCCGCGGATGGTTTGGACTTCTTGGAGGGGGATGGCGGAGGAGCATCAGATTTCCGCTTCCGGGCACTTGGCTGGGAAGATGGGCCCAACTCATTTCAGCAGGCAAGGGCCGCGGATTGGGTGCGAGCCAAGGTGGAGGCGAAAGCCCTGGACTCATCAAAAGGTTGGTTGAGGGGATCTCCCGCTCACCTGCGGGAGCCATAAATATGAGATTTTCCTAATCCAAGGCAATAATTTAAGTATATGAGGTGGAATGGTATCTTCGCCGGCGGGAACCGGTGGAAGAGAGTCGAGATCCCTCCGCAAGAACTTGACGTCGAAGTTCTTGATCCCGAAGAAGTTGATGAGGGCGGTCTCGTGCCCCCCAAGTGCGGGAGGCTTATAGGTCACCTCATCGTACTGTATGACGAGAGGGGAACGTTGCCGAAGTTCCCGGAGACGAAGAGGAATTTCTGCGGCCAATTGTGATTCTTGTTGGCGAGACCGCTTGTCTTAACGGACTGTCCCGAGAAGAAGACGATCCCGCCTTTGGATCGGAAGTTGAATAGCTTTCAAAAGATTGGAAGACTGAATTTGATCCTTTCCGCACGCATGTAGCAGGCGAAAGCCACCAGAAGCGCAAGAGTTAGGGTTAAGTTGGGCCGGGACCACTCCATAGTATCGGAGGGCCTGACGCACTTCTGGTCAGAGGGGGAGGCGGAACCCCACCTCAAAATGCTCCAGTAGGATGGCAAGCTCCCCTTCCGACATGCAGTTTACTTTATCTACGCTCTCAGGGTTCCACGCAACGAACCCCGGAGGCACGTAGTTCGCAACGACGGAAAGATATTCCTTCTCAGTCAGCCGGCAGGGGGGAAAGTCGTGGTCCAGAAAGCTTTGCGCGCATTTGGTACGGCCTTCGCTCTCGCCGGCATGTTGCGAATGCCTAGAAGGGAGGTCTGGTTGGCGCAGGCACGAGCTCGAGAAGAGGCGAGTGGGTAAGGGGGAACGAAGGTTCAAAGTTCAAATGGAAGTAAATGTTGTTGGTAAGCCGGCCTATTTATAGAAAAATTCAGCAATCATGAGATTTTTCATAACGGCGGAAGTGCATATAGCAATTTTTTATAATTTGACGCCTCGTATTCTGCCTGGTCCCGCCAACGCTTCCCATACCTGCGAATGGAGAAAGCCGCTGGGAGGGGTCCCGGGTAAATTCAGAGAAAACAGGGATAAAGAACAAACATGGCGCAAGAGCAGAGCATTCGGCAGAAGCGGTAGTTCCGCAGGAAATAAGAAAAAATAATAATAATAAAATAATAAAATAAAGGTATCACGGGCCAATCGCAAGGCGAGAGCCATATAAAATATATATAAGTTGTTTTATTACATAGAGCGAAAGGGGTACATGGGGGAGAAGGGTAGGCAAGAGGTTGGTGCAAGAGTAGGCGAGAGCAAGCTGACTCAATATTGGACCCACTGCCAACGACCTCGACCTCGCCTCCCGGTCCTGGGAGGCACTCGCGGATAGTGGTAGGCGGTCATTGCAGTGAGCTCCTGGTGGACCAAACGCAGCTGGTCCCGGGCTCGCGCGATGTGTCTCCCGGGATAGGTCTCCTCGCACCCACCTCCCTGGCGCTCCATCTCGCCGATAAGGTGTGAATAATCCCTCTCGAGCATACCCAGCCGACGTTCGATTACCGCCTGAAATCTGCTTGCCGATAGGGAGTCCGCTCGCCACATCCAGATGAGCTTCGACAGGACTCCCGCTACTCTCTTCCTCCGCGCCTCGTCGTCCCCAGAGGCATCAAGAAAGTCCTCCATCTCGCTGGGGGAAGGCGGGGGCGAGACCATCTCCTCTTCTTCATCAGGTTCCGCCTCCGCGGCCTCCCGATCTAGCAAGGAATATACAGTTAGATCAATATGAAGAGAAAAGGTAAAGTGAGCTGCCCTTCGAAGGGTAAGAATGAGTGGCGCGGCTTTCCCCATCCCGAGCGGTATGGCGTGCATTCAGGCGCATGGGTCTCGGCCAATGGCAGGATGGTGGCTTCTTCTCTCGCCATAGGTCGGAAACCCGACGCAGACACAAGTGATTCGGCAGCGGCTACCTCAGCCGAGGGCAGGAGACCGGGCGCTGGATCGATGGGATCCTTGGCGGCTGGAGTTCTCGGCCTCGTACTGACAAGACCCATGGTTCCGAAAGTGGGCGCTGCGGGAAGTCAAGTCAGCGGAAAGAAAATTAGGCCAGATGAAAAAGGAAGCCAGGCAAGTGACTTACCAGGAGCGACCATGGGCTCGATCTAGACCACTGGAGGGATAACCTCCGGAATTCGCTGCTCATTCCCGTCAGGAGCTTGACTTGTCTCGACATTTATCGGGGGAATGATAACATCTCCTTTCAGTATAGTTTCCTGCGAAAGGTTTTGCGAATCAGTATGACACCTCTTTCCAGAAGGTTTCCGCTAAGGGGTAAAGTAAGAAAAGTACCTCTGGCGCAAGAGCAGAGTCATCGCGGACAGGGGTTGGGGTCAGCGAGGCGGGCTCATTCTTAGAACGATTTCGCCGAAATGACTTAGCCCTTCTCGGCCGGTAGGCGGAATCTGCTGGCCTCTTGCGCGAAATCCAGGGGGCGTACCCAGAGCAGTTGGCAAGAGCTTTCTTCTACGCAGCGGCGAGGCGGTCTTGTAACTCTTGCGAGAGCGGTTTCGTGGCTCGTTTGGCATACATCTTTGGAGCAGCGAGAGCTCAAGGGGTAATCAGTGAAGCAAAGCAACACGATGAGAAGGTCGAGTCCTGTGACATATATATAGGGTCGGGGAAGGGCCCACAAAAGATTTCCTTCCAGGTCAACAACCACTCACCGAATACCAGGGGTTGGACTTTTCTTTTCGAGCGTAGGACTAGCCCGAAAAGAGCGGGGATTGTGTACAACCCCGTATTCGCTGAGTGGGTCCTTTCCCCAGGGCAGGTAGTGCAAAAGCCTTTCGGCAGGGCAGGCGGAAAGGCTTCCGCTTGGGTAGGTGGAAAGCCCTTGAAGTTGGCGGAACTCTCCTGGCTTAAGGCATCGAGTGATCATCCTCCACTCGACGCTCTTAACGCTTTTCGGCTTAAGGCGTCGAGTGATCATCCTTCACTCGACGCTCTCAATGCTTTTTCGGCTTAAGGCGTCGAGTGATCATTCTTTACTCGACGCATCGGCACTTGGACAAATTTCCTTGGGCTTAGGATGGTCCAGTCAGATAAGTAAAGCAAGCGAGTAGGCGGGCAGGCCTGCATTCGGCCAGGCAGTTGAAAAGTCTTTCGCCAGGGCAGGCGGAAGGGCTTTCGCCTAGGTGCGCGAAAAGCCTCCCGTCTAGTATGGTCCAGAGGTAAGATTACCTGGATGCCCTTAGAGGTCTGCGTTTAGCTCTTTCAGAACAGTGGAATTACGCTGTTGGTAGACTTATCTGGGTTGCATATAGTCTTTTGGAACAGCGGAGCTACGCTGTTGGCAGACCAGATTGTTGGAATCTATAAATAGACTCACAGGATACCTCAGAAGGCAAGCTTTTTCATTCTCTCAAGTCTTTTAGCGTTTTCTGAGGTATCCTTAGCTCAGCACTGGCTAAGGAGGGGAAGCGCTCTGAGATCTTCCGGGTTAGTGGAGGGATTTCCGTGTTGTAGCTCAGGGTCAGTTCATTAGTCCCTAGCAACTGGTCAAGAGCCTAAGTTTGGGAGAAGTAGGTGTAAGCTACATCCCAGGGTCCAGACTCTCGTTAGGACAAGTTTTCGGCTCCAACATGGACCTATTTGTCGCGTACTTTGCTTTGGCCCTCCGAGCGAAGGAAGTCCATTAGTTGTTTAATCTAAGTGAATGCTTTTCTCGTTTAAATATTATTGTGTGTGTTAACTATCTTTGTTGCTCTTATTGATTTGTCTTCATCACTGTCTATTGCATTGCATATAGAATAGGAATCAGTGCGTCTAATTCTCATTTCCACTCAAGTAGTCTTAGATTTGTGCACCCCGTAGCCTACCTTACATGAGAATGCAATTGGATTTTTATTTCATATTGAACCCCACTATACTGGGATAAAGGCTTGAGTGTTGTTGTTGTATATTAGATGTTTGGTTGTGATGTAATTTAGATAATTAGATTTATCTAGGAGAAATGTGAACCCTCTTTTTTTTCATTGACATTTTCCTATCCAACCCTAAAGGAAAGTTATATCCGCTCAACATTCTTACTCATATACACCGGCATCGAATAAAAAAAATGCAGTTTCTCATCAAACAAGCAATAAAATATGTTTTCTACATTAATGTCACTTCAAGTTCTTATCTAGGCATTTCAATTTCGTGTCCCTTAAATCCTTCAAACCAAAAAAATTTAGATGTTACAAATAAGGGGACATAATAGTTCCGTGTTGTACAAATCCTAGCAAACATTCAGAAGACAACCTGTAAATCTTTTGGAAAATACCTAAATCAGATTGCAATCTTCCTTATTGTAAAATAATGAAAAATAAATAGAAAACTTACTTGTATCAGGAATGCCATCTCTATAACAAGATTGGTCAGGTAACTGAGAAGAAGAGTAACTACGCCTCTGGCCACGGTTGATGAACCTACATCGATTGCAATCTGAAAATCAACATATATGGAAGGTTTTGGTCATGCAATTATTATATTAAATAATCAAGGAGAAGATAGGGCAAAGGTCTATGGATGAGGCAGGCGCCTTCGACGATAACATGATCACATGAAAATGGTCTGCTGAGCTTGTTATGAAATCAAGCAAAAATGAGAAGAAAAAAACAACACAAAACATAAGATTTATGTGTGTTAGAAGACATAAGGATAAATGATGTAAAAGCCCATTTATAGTCCCCTTTCTTCCTTCTCCTTTAGTCCCACATCTATTGTATAGGATTCTTCCTTCCTCTCTCCTCCTATATATTTGTATTCTCTCTTGTATTTGATATATGAAAGAAGTATATACAAGGTTCACCCTTTGTTTTCTACATGGTATCAGAGGCAACCGGTCAGGTCTGTTTTCTAACAGCTCGACTTCCCTATCCACTCAGTTTCTCTTCTTGACAAGACAGCTTGGTCTTTCGCCTGACTCTTTTTTTTTAACCGGGTGGTTTTTCTTGCGGCCTTTCCTACTTCTAACTGCGGCTTCCCGCGCGGTCTATTGTTTTTCTGACCGCTCCTCTTCCTCTCTCTCGTGGCCTCCACCTCGTCTTACCTACCCTCCCTTTTATAAACCTCTCGGTCTGGTGGGCCCTTCCCCCTAACCGACAAGTTTCTTCTTTCTTCCCGCCTGGCTTCTCGCCATCTCGCTGCAGTTTCTTCCTCTACCCGCAATCTCTCCTTCTCTGATCTTATCGCGCGGCTTCGTTCCGTGTCGCTGCGACTTCTTTTCTCGCTACGGGTTCTTTCGAACCGCTGCGAGCACCGCGTCTGGTCGCGGCACCGTTCTGTGTTGTTGATGTTATCACCGATACCGAGCGGTTTTCCTTACCGTTGCTGCTCTCCTACCCGCTGCGGTCTCCCTTCTTCAATCTTTGCGGGCGCCCCGCTTGACGCTCTCCTAGCCGTTGCGGCTTCTCTCCCGCTGCGAGCTCCGCTCTTGGTCGCGACATCTGTTCTTGCCGCTGGTGTGCTCACCGTGACCGTGCGGACTTCTCGCGCGGTTTCTTCTTTGCTTAGTCGCTGCGACCTGTCTTGTCGCTCGCAGCCTCTCCTCTCTGCTGCGGGCTCCGCATATTGGTCGCGACATCCTCCTTGCCGCTGGTGTGTTATCACTGTGACCGTGCGGCTTCTTCTCGTGTCTCGGCATGGCGACTTCTTCCAGCTAACCGCTCCTCATCTTGGTCGTGGCCTCTTGTCGCTGGTGTGTTGACATCGGGACCGTGCGACTTCTCTTGCTCTCTAGTCTTGGCGGCTTCTCTTCTCTTACCGCTCCGGATCTTGGTGTGGTCCGTCTCTCCTGCCCGGTCTTGTGCCTGTTTGTTGGCCTCTGTTCTTTCTACCCGCTGCCGCTCACGGTTCTACCCGTCGCGGCCTGTTTCTTTTCGCTACGGGCTCCCTTCTACTCGATACCTCTCACGCGATCTCCTCTAGTCGCGTGCGACCTCGTCTTACCGCTGGTGCCCGCGCGGCTTCGTTTCTCGCTGCCCTCATTGTTCTTCCGGAGTAGTCGCTGGCTTTGTCCGGCAAGCCGTCTGCCTCCATGCCGCCTGGCTTCTGTGCCTATTCGCAGCTCAGGATTATGGCATTTGGTTCCACCACTACTGATGATATTGCCGCATTGCGTGCTCAACTCCATCAGCTTCAAGAGGTAGTTAGTCGCTCATCTGGCTCTGTGGTCTCGATCTTCACGGACGGTATATCATGCTTCTCACGCAGCTCTCCCTGGATTGTGGACTCGGGTGCTACACATCATCTCTCTCCGCACCAGCCGCCCAAATACATAGATACTGCTTACCCCAAGCACATCAGTGTGACCAATGGTGACAGGATCCCGGTTTCTGGCGCTGCTCATCTGCCTCTTACTCCTCTCTTCTTATCCTCGGTTCTTCATGTTCCGGGCCCTCCTTTTAATCTCCTCTCTGTTAGCCGTCTTACGCAAGACCTTTATTGTTGTGTTACTTTCTCACGCTCTTCCTTTGTGGTGCAGGATCGACTAACGCAGAATATACTTGGTAGAGGGCGACTGTCTAAAGGGCTATATCTTCTTGATGTTCCTCCCACTGCTCTCACTACTGTCTCCACAACTGATTGACATCGTCGTCTTGGACATGCCCCTCTTCCAATTCTCAAGAAAGCTCTTCCTACTATCTCTCTTCAAGAGTTCTTTTGTGAATCATGTAATTTCGGAAAACAACACTGTGTCTCTTTTTCTCCTTCATGTACTCGGAGCGATGCTCCTTTATCCTTAGTACATTCTGATATATGGGGGCCCTATAAGGTCCCTAGTGTCTTTGGGTATCGATACTTTGTTACCTTTATCGATGATTACTCACGAGTAACCTGGTTGTATTTACTTCGAGATCGTACCGAACTCCCAACCACGTTCCGTACGTTTCTTACGGAAACTCGCACTCAGTTCTCTACCTGTGTCAAAACTCTTCGTACAAACAATGCTCGCGAATATACTGGTCGCATCTTCTCCAATCTATGCGCTGAGTTCGGTATTATATATCAAACTTCATGTGCCTACACCCCTCAACAAAATGGCATCGCAGAAAGGAAAAAATCGTCACCTCCTTGATGTGGCTAGATCTCTTATGATCCAAATGCAGGTTCCTCCCCTCTATTGGAACTTTGCAGTCTCTACTTCTTGTCACCTCATCAATCGCATGCCTTCGTCTGTCCTCAACTTTGTGGCACCCATTACTCTCCTTTGCCCATCCACGAATCTCTTCTCTCTCACACCTCGTGTCTTTGGGTGTACCTATTATGTCCACTATCTTGGTCCTTCCACTAACAAGTTTGCCCCTCGTGCTACCAAAGCTATGTTTGTTGGGTACTCACACACTCAGAAGGGGTATGTCTGCTTTAATCCTATCACTGGAAAGATGGTTGTGTCTGCTGATGTCTCCTTTCATGAAGACCAACCATATCACACCAGTCCTTCTGATCCCCTTCTTCCTCCTCCGCTACCTCGACCCATCATTCCCGTAACGTCTCCGCTTCCACCACTTCTCCCTACTCCTCTACTTCCGATACCTACACCACCACCAGTACCCTCCAAACCAGTCCCCTCAAAACCTCATATCATTGAAGTTTACACTCGTTGTCCTCCACGTCCAGCTGCCCAACAACAGCTTCCCTCTACCGGTGTGATCTCGCGACCTGTTGATCCGGCATCCTCCTCGACGGCTCATCCCTTGGCCAATTATGTCTCTCTACATCGGCTCTCTCCACCTCTTCTTACCTTTGCTCTCTCTCTCCTCTATCTCTATACCTAATTCTGTGCAGGAAGCTCTCCAGCATCCGGCGTGGCGTGCCGCCATGGATGAAGAAATGACTGCTCTGCAGGGTAATCATACTTGTGATCTTGTGTCTCCTCCTCCTGGCCACAGTTGTGTTAGCTGCAAATGGATCTTTCAATCAAACATGCCGCGGATGGGACAGTTGATCGCTTAAAGGCTCGAATTGTGGCACGGGGTTTTACTCAACAGTACGGGCTTGATTATGAGAAAATGTTCTCCCCAGTCGCGAAATTAAATAAGGTTCGGGTCTTGCTCTCCTTAGTTGTTCATCGCCACTGGCCCCTCCACCATCTGGATGTCAAGAATGCCTTTTTGAATGATGATCTTCTTGAAACTGTCTATATGCAACAACCGCCCGGGTTTGAGACCACGAGGGAGTCTCGTGTCTGTTTACTTCGCAAATCCATTTATGGTCTCAAACAGTCTCTACGGGCGCGGTTTGACAAATTCAGCAAGGTTGTTTGCGAGGTTGGCTTCAAACAAAGCTCGGCAGATTACTCTCTCTTCACTCATCACCAATCAACGGGGACTATAATACTTCTGGTTTATGTGGACGATATTCTAATCACTGGTGATGACTCCGCTGGGATACAACATGTTAAGCGACATTTAAATTCTACCTTTCAAATCAAAGATCGGGGAAATCTTTGATATTTTCTTGGACTAGAGGTAGCACGACGACCTGATGGCCTTGTCTTATTCCAGCGTAAGTATTGCATTGACCTTCTGAAAGATGTTGGTCTCTGGGGTTGCAAATCAGTGGAAACCCCGATGGAAGTCAACCATATGTTGCGTGCTCAGGGATCTGAGGATGACTCTCTACTTCCAAATCCAGAATACTATCGTCGTATTGCGGGAAAACTGATATACCTAACCGTTACGAGACCAGATATATCATTTGCGGTTGGAGTGGTTAGTCGATTTATGCATACCCCACGAGTTTCTCACATTCAGGCAGTGGAACGAATTCTCAGATATCTGAAGATTGCCCCTGGGCAAGGATTTGTGTATAAGTCATCTTCCTCCCTTTCTCTTATTGCATATTCTGATGTGGATTATGCGGGCTCGTTGGATGATCGGTGTTCGATTACTGGTTTTTGTACTTTGGAGGAAATCTTATCACATGGCTGAGTAAGAAGTAGACGGTGGTTGCTCGCTCGTCTGTTGAGGCTAAGTACCGTGCGATGGCAGCCGTTACATCAGAACTAACCTGACTGGAAAGTCTTCTAATGGATTTGGGAGTTAGGTTGTCCTCACCATCGACGTTGTTTTGTGACAGTCAAGCTGCAATACATATTGCGAAAAATCCTGTTTTCCATGAGCGGACTAAACATATTGAGGTTGTTTGCCACTTTGTTCGGGAAAAGGTTCAATCAAAGGTGCTAAAGCTCGAACATGTTCCTGCGTCTGGGCAAGTTGCTGACATCCTTACCAAGGCATTACCTCGCAAATTATTTTACCAGTTCTTGTCCAAGCTTGGTGCCTACGACTTGTACGCTCCAGCTTGCGGGGGAGTGTTAGAAGACATAAGGATAAATGATGTAAAGGATTCTTCCTTCTTCTCTCCTCCTATATATTTGTATTCTCTCTTGTATTAGATATATGAAAGAAGTATATACAAGGTTCGCCCTTTGTTTTCTACAATGTGATTTACCCCAAGATGGGTAAAACCTCAGGCAGCAGCAAGTCCTTTCACTAGATGTAAGAACAAAGATGGTTATAAGAGAGGAGATTTTAGGCATATAATTAACATAACTAGATTTGGAATATCCTCTTCTCACAAAATTGTTTTGATGAGCACCTCGTCTATCATTGCAGCTCGAAGCTATCTTGAGAAGCAACAGCTATTACATCCTGACACATGTACGACTGTAAACTATTTCCTTATTTATTTATTTATTTTGTTTGTTTATTCTTTGTAGTTACAATGGGTCATGTGAAGGAAGGCATTGCAATATTTTAGATCTTTCTTGTAATAATAGTTAAAAGGAACCCTTTAGAAAACTAGAAACCTAAAGTTGTGTATTCGTGTGCTCCTTGTGAGTAGCAACTAGGGCATCCAGCCTAGACCGTGTGTGGATTTTTGACGCCCAGCGAACAGAGTTTTCCCAAACTGTGTCAATGCACATGCATAAACTCACATAAAACACAATTTCATAATTGCCTTTCCAATATCATGTTCCAGGGAAAAATGCAACAAGATTTGCCCCTACAATGTGTGAAGACAAGAAGACATATGTGCAAAATCGTAGTACATTTTGTCTATAAGTACAAGATGTTTACATTTATCAGTTACATTTTATATAATCTTATTCATTTACCTCCTAGAAAATGTCTTTCTACCTTCTACTATTTGTCTTCTACCATGAAATGCTCTTTCATCAGGATATCCTCAAGCACTCTCCATGCACCCATGGAGTGATAGGGAGAGAAGAGCAAGTCATGTTTTCCTTTACTAACACTCATGGCTTCTGACTAGCCTGTTTAATACACTCTACAGATTTTTCTTGCAGTTTGATATGATCCAGTGACAGAAAGGGCCATATTCTTTAGACAATACAAGTACATAAAAGTTATATTTATTTTGATTAATTTCATATATTTTCTTGTCAACGCTTTCATAGATTTTTCTCATCCCTTAATTCCTCGCCAATTACATGTATAAAATCATAATTATCTGAACAAGCGTGCAACCAAAACTTCTAGCAAAATTAAGGATTTTGTAATCAAGAGAGAACTTCTCACCTCCAAGTAGTTTTTACCGCCAAAATAATTTATTTCCAATGCTTGACCAATCAAGCATGCTTTTTTGCCCACACTTTGCTTCACTATCCAAGATCCCTGTCAGCATGAATAATACATAAGAAATAGAACATATACACAAAATCTAACTATCTGAACCTATGCATCCAATCTAAACAAATTAATTGTAGGTGGAGTGATCCATGATCTATATTAAATGCACCCTCATATGTAAGGTCTTCATCCTCTAATACTATGGACTTTTTTTTAGTTCAAAATGTTGGAGTGAGCCATTGGTCCTAACATGCTATGATACCTTATTAAAACATATGAATCCAACTTAAACCAATTGATTATTAGGTAGAAGGGCCAATGATCCACATCAAGTGCACAAGGCTACATAAGTTTCCCTATGCGATACAATTTTCTTAACGAAAAAAAAGTTTAACATAAAATAATAGGCATAACCACACCTTGGATATATATGGTATAAGCTTAAACCTTGAATTCCTGTAAGCTTCATCCCCTTTAACAAAACGGTCTAGTAGTGGTACGCTTTCAACAGGAATATCCATCATATAATACAAAGCAATAGAGTATGTAGTTGAACCAGGAACCTGTAAGCAGATTAGAAAGAGAAAATTATGAATATGACGAATAATGTTGACGAGTAGGAACCAACAAAAGGAAAAGGTGAGATTCAGTGCACCTGTATGTTGATGATGAGGAAAAATTCATTACGTCCTTGATCAGCAGATTTCTGCAAAATCCATAACTCATCTTATGACGTATTCAACTTGAAGACTAGCACTCCAATATGCTACACAGGATATACCTGCACAATGCCGCCAGGCCTACCGCCCAGATCATCTTCACGCTTATCAGATTTTAGCCAATCAGCACCTACCATTTTCATCAAGGAACCATTCGCTTTGACCTTGAAAATAGCCAGAAAATAAGAAGATTATTATCTTTTCAAAAGTAAAATATTTTGCACTGTTAAAAAAACAAATCTAAAAAATGCATGTCAATTGCAAAATAGCACCTTATGGTTGTCACATAGATAGCTTTCACTACGAATCAAAAACGTAGAGGGATCCGTCTCTGCCCAACTACAAGGAACATTAAGGGTTGTATCCTTCTTGAGAGTGGCGCCATAACTGCATGGTATTGTATCTCCTAATAAGGCTTCTTGCAAATCAATATAGCCCCTCTTCTGAACTGAAAAAGCAATAAAATATAATTTAATTAAATAAAAAAACATAACTGCTGCATTGAAGATCCAATGTCATACATAAGCATATCAAGGCAAACTCACCTGCAAGATCATGCAATCTCTTCACAAAGCCAGCAGCTGTTGACAGTTTAGACTGGTGTTGCTCCTGCAAAAATCATCATAAGAATATAAAAAATTAATTCTTTTTAGATAATATACAAGGAAAAAGTGCAAGTCTGGAGAAGTTAACAATGATCTTAGTCGTAACATTAGTACTTGGGTCTATGTTAGAATGAGAATGAAAGGACTATAAGCAATTTGCCAGGTGTACAAGCACAAATAAGATTCAAGAAAGAAAAATCATTTAAAGGCTCATTAGGTTGCTTGTAAATAGAAAACATGTTTACAAAATTGTGATTTTTCTTTCATTCATTTTGTGTGTAAAAATAAAATCACCATTCTTTTAGGAAGTTTTGAGCACGAGGGAATATGAATAATATTAGCATCTAATTATTGAAGTTTGTTAGAGTTATCCAGTGCTCGATTTGGTCTCACATTGTCGTTTCGTGTTTGAGTCAATATATTTCCTATATAATGCCCCTTTGTGGGCGAATAAGACAACATTTTCTATTTGTTATCTCTTAATTCTAACATGGCATCAACGCTAATTTTATTCCCTTCTGCTCTCGTGCGCGTGCCTAGGGCGTCTGTGAGACGTATTGTCTCGCTCCCGTATGCGGCTCGCTCATGCTTCTATCGATCTCGTGGATCGTCAATCCGGTCGATGCTCCCTTCTATCTACTCTCGTCAACAGCTTCTCTTGATCCTGTCAGTCGATCCCTTCAGCAGACCCGTCGAAGATCTTGCCGTTGTTTCCATCGATGATCTTCCATTGTTCCCGCTGACGACACCCTCTTGTCGATTCCGTCCCGCAGATCCTGTCGAGCACGGTGGGCAACTTCGACGTCTTCAGATAGCTTCAACGATCTCGTCTGCTGCTTCCATCAACGATCTCGATGACTGCTTCCATCATAGATCCCTCTAGCTACTGCTTCCATCCATCAACAATCCCGCATAAACTGATCCAGTTGACAACGATTTTCTCTACTGTTCCCATTAACGATGATCTCATGTGCTAATATCGTCTTTGATTCCCGCTGCTCAAAATCTGCTCCATCCTTGCTTCTTCCTGCTTCTACCGATGACATTTTATGCCGATCCATCCGTTGTCGATGATGCCTGATGGTATCATTTCTTGCAGTATTTTTCTTTCTGCAGTATTTCCAAGCTTGGTTGTGTCCCAGTGCAATTCTCTGCTACTGATATGGAGCTTCCACGCCTCTATAGAGCAGATCTCATCCTTGACATTCCCTTCCGACCTTCCTGTCAAAGATCTTCTGCAAATCCAACAACTGGCTCATCTTTTTATGGACTCCAGCATTTGTCTATGGTATTTTTGTCGATTCCAGCCGCTACTACCACTTTGGGGGCGTTAATCTCTCGCCGATGATAGAGTTTCGTGATGATTTGGTTGTTTTTTGTGTTTTTGTGTGTCTTTGTTTGGTTGTTAGTTTTTGCTTAGTATGATATTGTTATGCAAGCATGCACGTCACCCACGTAAGGGGAAGTATATGGAACGATGATGACTTGGAGAGTAGTTCCCAACTCTCGCCTTAGTCCCACACGGCCCTCCAGGATTATGTCTTGGGTCTCCCCATTTTTTTCAGTTGGTTGGCATATGTTGTGGTACGATAGTTGTTGGTTGTCCAAATTTTAGTGGGTTGTGTCGTGCGGGACCGCTCTTTGTGCGGATTATCCCCCGACAGATTATCTCTAGTTTCTTGTTTGATGATTAGACCCACATCTTTTATTACCTTCCACATGTGTGTGTAGATAATGATGGTTGACCAGATTCCAACGAGTCCACGTCGTGTATGAGACTCGCGTCGTTTGTGAGTCTGCATCGTGCGTGGCTATGTCCTCGGTTTGGAATTCCCCTGGTGGTTCATCTGATGTTTTGTCCCACATAGCCTACCCCAATTACCTTTATATGATGTTTTTGAGTTGGAGGTTCCCCTTCAGCTTGTGGGAGAGTGTTGAAATTTGTTATAGTAATTAGTTTTATATTAATATTTAGGTTCATATAGGAGTCCTTTAGGAGTGTTCAATTTAGTCTCACATTGTCTTTTCAAGTTCATGAACTCCAGGGCCATGAATCACATTACTCCGTAGAAACCTTCTCGTACAAGGACACTACTTATCCCTTGTCAATGGAGAAACCATCCTGATTCGCGGATCAGAAGATATGCCTCTCCCTCCATCTATCTCTCTACACTTTATCCATCATGTTCCTAGATCCCAATTTAATCTTTATGTTAATTTTCTTACTCATAATCATGACTGCTCCAACAACTTTTCCTTTTCTCTCTTTGTGGTGCAGGATCGACAGACGCAGAGTATCACCGATAAAGGACAACTGTCAAATGAGTTCTACACTTTGGACATTCCAACCATGGTTCTTTCCTCTGTTACTTTTGTTGATTGACATTGACATCTTAGCCATGCTCCTCTTCCTATCCTTAAGAGGGCTCTTCCTGATTTTCTTTTTTCTTAGTTTAAATGCGAATCTTGTATTTACAGGAAACATCATCGTTCCACATTCTCCCCACATTATACTAGGAGCTCTGCTCCCTTTGATTTAGTTCATTCAAGCATTTGAGGCCCTTATAAACTATTAGTTTATCTGAATATCATGACTTTCTTACATTTATTGATAATCATTCTTGCATGATATGGTTGTATTTACTGCGTGATCGCACTAAATTGCTACGTATCTTTCCCTCATTCATTGCTGAGACACACACTCAATTTTCGAGCTCAATTAAAATACTTCAAATTGATAATGCGTGTGAATATACGAGCCACAAATTCTAGGAAACTTGCAATAAGTTGGGTATTATCCACCAAACATTGCGTTTCTATAAACCACAACAAAATGGTGTGGCCGAGTGGAAGAATCGTCACCTCCTTGAGGTTGCTCGCTCCATTATATTTCAAATGTAAGTTTTCAAGATCCATCGACAATTCACAATCTCTACCGTATGTTATTAAATTAATCTCATACCCTCGTCCATCCCAAACTTTGCATTGCCATTCTTCAGTGGAGAGAATAATACTTTGTGTTAATTATCCAAAAGACCTTACTTATACATATACCTGAGTAAGGAAAAACCTAAAAAAAGGAAAAAAACCAAAATACCCCAAAACGGGATTAATACAAATAATGACGACTTGGACTGAACTAAATATATATTACAACTCTCCCCCTCAAGTCGGTCGGAGGATATCAGTCATCCCAAGCTTTTGAATATCATCGATAAACACATCACACCCCAAGCTTTTGGTAAACACATCAGCCAGTTGATCTTTGGAGTGAACAAAAGGAGTGACCACCGTTTTTTTATCTAAGTGATTTTTGATCAAGTGTCGGTCAACCTCAACATGCTTTGTCCTGTCATGTTAGATCGGGTTATGAACGATACTAATAGCTGTCTTATTGTCACTGAACAAGGAGAAATGAGTTGTCTCAAAGAAACCCAGATCTTATAACACAGTACGCAGTCATAGACCCTCACATAGGCCTTGAGACATAGCCCGATATTCTGCCTCTGCACTTGATCTAGCTTGCTACGCCATGCAACAAGGTTTCCACCAACAAAAGAATAATATTCTGTTGTGGACTTTCTGTCATCACGACATCCAGCCCAATCAACATCAGTAAAAACTTCAATCTGTAAGTTGTGGTTTTTGGAGAATAGGAGATACCGACCTGGGGCTTTCTTCAAGTATCGTAGCACGCGATACTCAACTTTTTGATGTCTGGTCTTGGGTAAATGCATATATCTCCTAAGAATACCGACCGCAAACGTAATATTAGAGCGTGTGTGAGATAGATATATAAGTTTCCCAACCAATCTTTGATAACGTGATACATCAGTGTGATCAACATCACCATCTTCCTCAATCCCGTGATTTTCCTCCATAAGGGTGTTCATAGGAACACAACCTAGCATACAGTTTGGGATATGAAGATACCCTGCTCAGATCTAACCACCTCGATACTCAGGAAGTATGGTAGTCTTTCCAAATCTTTCACTTCAAATTCAGCAGATATAAAGGTTTTAAGATTAACAATCTCCTCTATGACATTTCTGATAATCACAATGTCATCCACATACACAATGAGAACCCTAATCCTCTGTTTATGTCTCCAGATAAACATAATATGATCAGATTGAGCTTACTTGCATCCAAACTTGAGCATAACCGAGAGAAATCTCCTGAACCAGGCCCTAGGTGATTGCTTCAGGACATACAATGATTTCCTTACGCGACAGACAATCCCTTCAACTCCTTTCTTCACAAAACCAGGAGAGAACTTCACGTACACCTCTTCATCAAGCTCACCATGAAGGAACACATTATTCACGTCCAGTTGATGAAGGTCCCAGTCCAGACAAGCAACGCACGATAACAATATTCGAATGGAGTCCATCTTTGCTACATGAGAAAAGGTCTCCTAATAATCAACTCCCTGAGTATAAGTGTATCCATGAGCGACCAGACGTGTTTTGTATCGTTTCACCTTGCCATCTTGGTTCCGCTTAACTGAGAAGACACATTGGGAACCTATAGCTTTCTTTCCTGGAAGGAGAGAGGAAACATCCCATGTGTGGTTTTTGTCTAAGGCAGACATCTCATCTTGCATAGCTTGTGTCCAAGCAGGTATCTCCAAAGCTTCATGTCATGTCTTATGAATAATGACTAAGGAAAAAGACAAAACAAAAGCCCAATGAATCAGGGTAAGATGATGGTAAGCCACATGATTAGAAATAGGATGTTGCGTACAAGTAACTTTACCTTTCTTTAGCAATGCAAGATGGATATGTAGATCAGCATCATCAAAATCTGAGTCTGAAGTTGACACTGGTAGAGGTGGAACTGTAGTAGAATATGTACTTGAACGACGGTGGTATACGTGGGGAAAAAGAGAAATCGTAGTGGAGGAGTTCAGTACCGGGATAAGAGTTATGGGTACCGGAATAGAAGGAGCAAAAGGAATGGCAGGGATGGAGGGTAGAAGAGGAAGAGGAGTGGGAGTAACATCAATACCACTACTACTCTCCCCCTGACGAAAAAAGTGAGTCAAAAGAAGAAAATAGGATTCCCCCTCCCGAAAGGTGACATCCATGGTACAAAACATATACTAGGAAGAGGGGTGATAACAACGATATCCTTTGGTCGTAGAAGAATAGCCAAGGAAGACACAACGTTGAGCCCGAGGGTTAAATTTGACGTGATAGGGCTGGTGAACATCCACAAAACAGACACACTCAAAGACACGGGGTGTCAAATTGGAAGTATGAACCAAGCCGGAGGTGGAGAGACAAGCTAGAGGAGTAGTAAAGGAAAGGACACGAGAGGAAAGACAGTTGATAAGGTGAGCATCTGTAAGTATCACATCACCCTAATAGGATTTAGGAAGGTGCATAGTGGTCAAGAGACAACGAGCAACCTCGAGGAGGTGCCGTTTTTTACGTTCGGCCACTCCATTCTGAGTAGAGGTGTGAACACACATTTTCTTGTGGATGATACCGTGAGATACGAGCCAAAGGCACCACGATCATCATACTCCCCTCATTGTCACTTCAAAAACACGAATAGAGACATTAAATTGGGTTTGCACCATTTTATGAAACGCTTGAAAGCAAGGAAAATTTTCATTTTTCTTTTTCAACAGATAAACTCATGTAGTACGCGAAAAGCAATCAATAAAAGTGACAAATCATCGAAAACCAGATAAAGATAAAATGGAGGACGACCCCTAAACATCAGAATGTATAACATTAAAAGGAATGCTACTAGGGGAAGAAAGATGTGAAGAGATATATTGCACATGTTTAAACATATCACATACATCACAAGCAAAGCTCTGAAGAAAAGGTAAAAAAACAAGAAATAATTTTTGCAGATAAACGGAGGACAGATGTCCTAGATACAGATGCCAGTGACGAACATCATCAATAATAACAGTGGAACTGGAAAGAGCCTGAGAGAGAAGATGGGTGTCTAGGTAGTATAAGCCGTCACGGTTCCTACCACTGTCAATGTTCCGCTTCATACCAAGTTCCTGAAAGACACAAGAATCAGGAAAAAAAAGTTACCGAGCAGTTAAGAGATTTAGTAATATTGCTGATGGAGAGTAAATTGCGAGGAAAGGAGGGAATATGAAGAACAAAGAGAAGAGAAATGGACGGAGAACAAGAGATGCTGTCTTTGCCCACAATGGAGGACAAAGAACCGTTAGCAAAAATAACTTTGTCCTTACCAGACAAAGCAGTATAAGAGAGAAAAACCTGAGGAAGACCCAGTCATGTGGTGTGTAGCACCGGAGTCAAGCACTCACTCATAAGGTGAGGTGGTGACAGCATGAGCACTGGGCATAGCAATGGTGGCAAGAGAAATAGAACCTCCGGTGACAGGATCGGGATGAGAGTGAAGAAGGCGACGAATGACATCCAATTCCTATGTTATAAGAGAGGCTGAGGCGGAACACTGGGACTCATCATAGACATTCGTAGTGTAAGCAACATCATGAGAACGATAGTCATTGTGTCTATGGCTCCCGCGACATGATCCACGACCACGCCCGCGACCAGAAGGTGTCAAATGCGGATGAAGTTTGAAACATGCCTCCCGAGAGCGTCCCCTTCGACCACAGTAATCACAGGTAGGCATAAAAGATCTAGGAGTGGGAATATGACCGCGACCAACACTAGTCAGGGCGGAACGATCAGGAGTCATAACACTGAGAGACTTGCGGCGGTCTTCATCACCCAGAACCATACTGAATGCCTCCCAAAGTGAGGGAAGAGGAGAGCGGTGGAGAACATGTGACTGAAGCATATCAAATTCCATATTCAAGACCATCAAGAAGACATGAGGATGGAAGCGATCCTCCTTTTACTTTAATTGAACGACATCAACAGTACACGCAGGAGTGAAATGCACAAAGTAGTCCAGCTCTTGATAGAGGCGCTCGAACTCCGAAAAGAATGACAAAACGGTCATCGATCCTTGCCGTAACTCCAAAATGAGGCGAGTGAGCTCATAAACCTGGGTGGAACTACCAATCTGAGAGTACGTTTCGCGAGCACGAGTCCATATCTCGAATGTAGAGTCCAAGAACATATACCTCTGATAGACCTTAGGAGACATCGAATGCAGGAGCCAGGATACAACTAGAGAGTTGTCAGAATCCGAACGCTTACAAGAGGGATCAGTCCTGAGGGGCTCCTTAATTGTCCCATCAATATATCCAAACATTTATTGGTTGCGAATGATATGTTGGGCAGTGCGAGATCATTCAAGATAATTTGTCATCCAAGGGAACTGTGGTAATCTTCAAGGAGCTGGAGTGGTCATGAGGCCGCTGAGGGTCACTCATCTGAGGCTGGATCACTCCCAGAGAAGATAGAGAAGAATCATAATCACCCATATTGACAAATAGGGCTCTCAGATCACACGAGGAAGGGGTCTCAGATCAGTGGAATCTGGGTAGCAGTGGCATCATCAAGGCAACAACAAATAAAGGGTAGCAAACAGGAAGAAGCAACAGGTAGCCGCAGACGTGCTGGTAGAAGCAGGGAGAAGTAACAGATGTGTTGGTAGAAGCCGCAGGTAGTCGCATCAGCAGAGAGCAGTGGGGTCGTGCTTCACTGGAGAGCAGCGACGGCGGGAGGAGGGAACAGCGGCGTCTTCACTAGAGAACAACGGCATGAGGGGGGAACAACGACGACTTCACTGGAGAACAGCGACATCATTCTCCTCCTCATCCGACGACGGCGTTGGTTCCACCAGATGACCGCATCGGCAGGTCGCGCACGAAGGGTCGCTCAGACCGACGAAGGGGTGGAGACGATCGATCGAAGAGAAGTTGGAGTCATGAGAGACAGACAAGAGTGCGAGAGAAAAGCGCACGGGATTAGGGTTCCTTTCTCCTCTGATACCAAGTGGAGAGAATAATACTTTGTGCTAATTATCCAAAAGACCTTACTCATACATATACTTGAGTAAGAGAACCTAAAAAAAGGAAAAAGACCAAAATATCCCAAAACGGGATTAATAAAAATAACGACGATTTGGACTAAACTAAATATATATTACAACTTATTCATTCTATTTCCTTTAACAAATTTTTCCCCTCGATTCCTCGTATCTTTTGAAGTGTTTTTTTGCCCAACATCATGACCCTCCTATAGGCAAATTGGTCACATGTGCTACCAAGTATATTTTTGTTGGGTACTCTCGCACATAAAAGGGTTATGTGTGTTACTATCATACTGATTGAAAACAGTTACATACGCTGATGCCACCTTTCTTGAGGATCAACTCTTCTACTCCTCTCATCCTGATACCGTACCACCTTCCATCCCGCCCCTAACACCCCAATCACTTACTCTCCATAATCCATACTACCAACACCATCTCCTCCACCTCTCAATGTATACACTCATCATCGTTTTCATTATAATGTCTTGGCACAGTTATCCCTACTGATGACGGTTCATGACCAGCTGATCTAACTACGGCTCCCATCCACGACGCTGTCCCCTCTACAACTCACACACTATCTCACTATGTATCTTTTCACCGCTTATAACTAGACCTTGACATATTTGTGACTTCCTTGTCTTTTATTTCCACCCCTCTATGCAAGAAGCTCTCCAGCATTCAGGGTGGAGGGTCACGATGGATGATGAAATGACTATCCTTTAAGCCAATCAGACATGGGACCTTGTCTCCATTCTTATTGACCAATCTCGTGTAGATGTGAATGGATCTTCACTGTAAAGAAACATCCCGATGGGACGATTGAGCATCCCAAAGCCCGTTTTGTGGCTCGTGGTTTTAACCAATAATGTGACTATGACTATGAAGAGACGTTTACTTCAGTCGCTAAAATGAATACAGTTTGGGTATTGATCTTCTTGGTCGTCCCTCGTCATTAGCAGTTGTGTCAACTTAATATCAAGAAGCATTCCTTAATGGCGATTTAACAGACTGTCTATATGCAACAACCTTCTGGTTATGAAACCACGAGGGAGTCTTTTGTCTGCCACCTCAAGAAATTTATTGATGGTCTCAAGCAGTCCCCTCGAGTTTGGTTTGACAAGTTCAGTCAGGTCGTTCGGGACTTTGGCTTCACTCTAAGCTCGACAAACTTTTCTTTATTTACTCATCGTCTCCCATCAGACACGATGATATTTCTTGCATATGCTGATAATATTCTCATTACGAGCGATGATCGGAAAGGTATATATCTATAATCAAGAAGCACCTGATCTCACACTTTCAAACCAGATATTTGGGTTGACGTAGAAACTTCTTGAGTATTGAGGTAGCTCGTCAACCTAATGAACTTGTTTTGTCTCAACAAAAATATTATCTCAATCTTCTTCAAGCTACTTAGGTTGTAAGCCTGCTGACACACCAATGGCTGTCAACCACAAGCTCTATGCTCACGCGTCCAACTCTGATTTGTTTCTTCCTAATCTAGAGTACTATAAGCTGTCTAGTCGGCAAGCTTATCTAATCTGATTGTCACATGGCCAGATACCTCATTTGATGTTGGTGTGATCAGCCATTTTATACATGCTCCTCGGATATCCCACCTCCAAGTTGTCGAGTGAATCCTTCGGTATCTGAAGAATGCTCTAGGACAAGGGCTTGTGTATAAGCCCTATTCTTACCCATCATTAATTGTCTATTTTGGTGAAGCAAGAAGTAAACGGTGATGGCACACTTCTCTGCGAGGCTGAGCATTGTTCGATGATGTATGTTGTTCCTGAAGTTACGTGGCTAGAAAGTCTTTTGATTGATCTTGGAGTCAAGCTCCCCTGTTCGGCCGTCCTCTATTGCAATACTTAATCTGATATCCATATCGCTGAGAATATAATTTTTCATGAACTTACCAAACATATCGAAATCGATTGTCATTTCATTCGGGAAAAATTTAACTTTGCAAACTTGATTTGCGACATATAACTATTACCGAGAAAATTTCTTAAATCTTCACAAAGGCTTTATAAAGGCCCGCTTTTTGGCCCATTAGAAGATTCTTCTCATGTATAGATTAGTCACTCACCTTGATTTGGAGTTAAGATATCACTCATTCCCTCATATATATATATATATATATATATATATATATATATATATATATATATATATATATATATATATGCATATGTAACTCGAAAGTGGTTGTCCAAGTCTTCTTATCAAATACAACCCGGTGTCATGCACAAAATGCATTCTTGAAAGAATGACTTAAACGAAGTAGCTGAGAAACTGGAGAGATATCAAACATCTTGTTACGAGCCTTCCCCTTAGATCGAGTAATCGGCGGAGGAGCAATGGTTGAGGAGGAAGCGGAGCGGCGTCGAACAGAATGTGATACCCGTGCGGTTGGCGGCTAGGGCAAAACTATGATCTATCCGTGGGTTTAGAGAGAGAGAGTTAGGAGGGAGGGGAAATAAGAGAGAGAGGGATTTAACTTCTAATTTCTTGCTTAACAAAACAAGGCCCAACTGGACACTTAAGTAGGTTCCAACGCGCCTCCCATTTGGGCTTACTACATATGGGTAAAATACTATTAAAATTAACACAACATAAATTTAAGATAACTGGCGTCATCACGTCTCATAACATCGTCGTACTCGTCCGAAGACAGCTTGTCTCGAGCTGGATCGAAGGGTATTGTCGTTTCTTCTCCGCCTGTCGCGTCATCATTGGGAGGATCATCTACCTCGAGCCAAAATAAGGCGTTTGCATCGATGTCCCGATGTGAAATGTTCATCACAATTATAGCACAAGCCTTTCTCGCGACGCTAGGCGATCTCGGTGCGGGAAAAACGGCGGCAGACAGTAGGCAGCGGGGAATCATCTTTGAATGGAGCCTTGTCAGGCAAACTGGCTAGAGAGTAAGCGCCCTGATAGTCTCGACGTCCCAAAGGCGGACGATCTAATAGCAGTCGTTATTCACAAGCCCTGGCGAGGCTCATAGCTGCGTTGAGATCTCGTGGCAGAAGGAAATCCACATCCCAACGTAATTGCTCGTGAAAGCCGGTAGTGAATAGGGGAACTTGCTGCTCCGGTAAGACGGACGTTGCCAGATATGTGTCAATGGAGCCATCTTGTTTGAGGTTCACCAGATTGGTGTTTCCCTGTATAGCAGGACCGAACCTCAGGGTGCAGGACGCACTGAATTTCGCCCACGAAGGATTGGGGTGTTCCCACAAAAGTTGAGTGAACCATAGTTGTGCAGGGCCAAGTAAGTGGAAGGAGGCAATGGCAACACGTTCCTCATCTAGTGTGTGCTGTTTGGCGAAGAAAATATCACAACGGATAAGCCAAGGGAGAGGATCTTAGTGGCCCTCGTAGATTGGAAAATCCATTCGGATAGTGCAGGTGTAGGCGGGGTATTTCGCGCCTGTAGGAGCGGCGGAGTCCACACGACTTGCTGAAGGGAGTTCGGCTGTGTGCAAGGACGGGGGAGAAGGCATCCCTTGTAGGGCATCCAAACGTGTGTTGAGGGCGTCCATTTTGGCATTCTGAGTCGCGAACAAGGTTTGGAAGAGAGCTATGAGTTCAGCGAGAGAGGGGGGAGCATCCGCCATCTGGAATAGGGCTGGATAGACGTCTGATGGAGTTGGAAGTAGGCCGGCGAAAGAGAGGAGGCACAAAACAGCGGCTGCGGGGCGAGGAAACTGGGCGGTAGCGGCCGAATTGCTTGGAGGGAGGTCTGCGGGGCTGGACGACGGGCCAGCTAGCGTGTCGTGCCGGTGGTGAGATGTCGCGGGGCTGGAAGGGGCTCCGGTGCGCAGGAGGGACGGCCTGCGAAGTCGGCGGTCGTGCAGGGCGAGCGGAGTTGTCGCGGAATCGGGCGAGTGGAGGAAGCGCCGGAGTGGTCGGCGTTGGCCTCTGATACCAGATTGTTATGAGCCTTCCCCTTAGATCAAGTGATCGGCGGAGGAGCAATGACTGAGGAGGAAGCGGAGCGGCGTCGAGCGGAATGCGATACCCGTGCTGTTGGCGGCTAGGGCAAAACTCTGGTCTATCCATGGGTTTAGAGAGAGAGTTAGGAAGGGGGGAAATAAGAGAGGGATTTAACTTCTAATTTCTTGCCTAGGGCAAAACTCTGGCCACTTAAGTAGGTTCCAATGCGCCCCCCCATTTGGGCTTACTACATATGGGTAAAATACTATTAAAATTAACACAACATAAATTTAGGATAACCGACGTCATCACGCCTCATAACACATCTATTATGCTAAAACGAATTTTTTCGAAAGTATTCAACTTGTGGTTCTTGGTAAGATAAAAAATATGTTACACCGCTGAATTTCCACATGCATGATGTGATCAATGAAACCGACAAGTCTAGTGTAGGACCAACCGAACCTATTGGACTGGGGGCAAGTGGGCAACATTCACTGTATCGACTGAAACCTCTCTCTTCCCATCCATTTGCGACTGATACGATGTGCTCATCCACAATTGTGTTCTCTGGAGCTTGAACAACCTTTATAAGAAGTTGCTCATGAACACATGTCTCTATTGCTAACTATGGATCTTGGAGAACCATGTGAACTAACGGTCCCGCGGATGAAAGCGCCGACCACATTCAGCACCATAAAGGAATGGCGAGGCAGAAAGAAATATTCTTGTTTCAATAGTTGATCCACGATGTAATCAAATCCTACTGATCTAATCTATGTAGTCGTGTCGTCTTGCACTTTGCTCGTTAGCATGGTAGATAAGCTGCCACAAACTATTCCATAGGGCGAAGAACCCAACGCCCAGCAGAGTGGTGCAACAATATGATGATAAGTAAAATATTCCCTAGTGTAGAGGAACATGAAATTGAGAAATAAAAATATGATTTTATTAATTTCTCAATAAAATTCTTATTACAACATAAGTATTTGTACATATATATAAGAGGAGGGGAGAGCCTAAATTATATCCCAAGATGTGAGACTAAATCCTAAGAGGGGTTTACATGGGGCCTTTATAATGGGATTTCTTTACACTTTCTTCAACACTCCCCCGCAAGCTGGAGCATAAAAGTCATAGGATCCAAACTTGGACAAGAACTGAGAATATAAAGGTCGTGGTAGAGTTTTTGTAAGAATATCAGCGACTTGTTCTATAGCTGGAACATATTTTAAGTCCAATTTCCTAAGTTGAACATTTTCCCGAATAAAGTGACAATCAACCTCTATATGCTTGGTACGTTCATAGAACATAGCTTGACTATCGCAGAACAAGGTGCCACAAGAGAGTTTGACACTCGGGTCTTTCAGAAGGCTTTCTAGCCATGTAAGTTCCAAGACGACAGATGTCATTGATCAATATTATGCTTCTGCAGATGAACGTGCGACGATAGATTGCTTCTTGCTTAGCCAGGTAACAAGATGTCCACCAAAGTATGTGCAGAAACCACTTGTGGAACATCGATCATCAATGGATCCATCATAATCAGCATCAGAGTAAGCAATGAGAGATGGAGGCGAGGAGGGCTTATATACGAGCCCTTGTCTAGGAGCAGACTTCAGGTATCGAAGAATGCGCTCAACTGCCTGGAGATGAGAAGTTCGTGGGGCATGCATAAACCTACTAACAACCCCAACGGCAAACGATATATCGGGTCTTGTAACTGTCAGATAGATCAACTTTCCCACAAGACGACGATAATATTCTGGATTTGGTAGGAGTGTATCCTAGTCGGAGGAGTATGCATAGAGCTTGTGGTTGACATCCATGGGTGTGTTAACTGGTTTTCAATCAGAGTAGCCCGCATTATGAAGAAGATCAAGACAATACTTTCTTTGAGATAGGGCAAGACCATCAGGTCGACGGGCAACCTCGATGCCAAGAAAGTATCGGAGATTCCCCAAATCTTTGGTCTGGAACACGGAAGCCAAGTGCTCCTTGATCAGATGGATTTCTTTCAAATCATCTCCAGAAATTAAGATATCATCAACATAAACCAAGAGTATCACAGTGTCTGTCGATTGATGAAGAGTAAAGAGAGAAAAGTCAGCCGAGCTCCGGGTGAATCCAACATCACAGATAATTTTACTGAACTTGTCAAAGCAAGCACGGGGAGACTGTTTGATACCATAAATGGATTTTTTGAGATGACAGAAAAAGAACTCACGGCTAAGTAAGTTTGTCTGCGGGGAGCTGCGGTCAGAGAGTAACCACTGCGGTCAGCAACGTGCGACCAGTGAGAAGCAACGGTGGATAGCAGAGAACACCAATGTCGGTCTGAGAGGGAACCAGCAGAAAGCGACTAGCGTACGGGAGGGTAGAGATCAATCTAGAGAGCACATTGCGAACAGAGAGAACAGGCCGCTGTGAACAAGCAAGCAGAAGAGAGTTGCGAGACCCACTGATAAGAGGAGGAAAATAGCTATAAAAGCAGGAGACGAGGAAGGAGGGAGAAGTGGATCCACGGGAGAAGATAGCTGCGGGTAGAAACAGGAGACCGCAGGTACAAGGGACAATGCAGTTAGAGAAGCAGAAACTATGGGTAGTAGAAAGCTATCTGCCTCGAGCCAAATGTGGAAGAAAATGATCGAAGGACCGATGACTCTGATACCATGCAGAGGAACATGAAATTGAGAAATAAAAATGTGATTTTATTAATTTCTCAATAAAATTCTTATTACAACATATGTATTTGTATATATATATATATAGGAGAAGAGGGGAAAACCTAAATTCTATCCCAAGATGTGAGACTAGATCCTAAGAGGGGTTTACATGGGCCTTTATGACGGGCTTTCTTTATACTTTCTTCAACACCTAGTATGACTGATAGTAACGGTACCGTGAACAAAACTAGACAGCTCAGATGGTGTAGTCGGGCCCCAATCAAGATGAAAGGTGGGTGTATCATTGGATTGACCTTCAAGCACTCCATGATTGCTCAGAGAGCTGGATTTACTTCAACTTCATGATGGATAAGGGCAGCCTCCTGCTAACATTGCAAGAAGAGACGTTGACTCAGACTGTCGAGAAAGATCGTCAACTATGTCATTGGTCTTCCATGCCTTGATGGGAACAGCGAAGTCATAACTCAAGAAATTTTGTATCCACACTTGTCGAGCTGGCGTCAAAATCTTTTGGTAGCGTAAGTTGTAATGATTAGTGCAAAATGTGAAATGACTGCCCAACAGATACAATCACTAGTGTTGCACTGCAAGGACTACATCCATCAACTCATTTTTGTAGGCCGAGTGTGATCGAACAACCACGAAAAGGAGGGACTAAAGTATGCCACTGGTAGGGATCCCTACATGAGTACTACGCCAATCCCCATCCTAGGCACATCCAACACTGAAGTGGACACCAAGGCTTCCTGTAGCATTGTGACCACAACAGTCTTCATTACATACTCGAGAATACACACACACACGAGTGACAGACACGGGGCTCCGCCCCTCCGCCCAATCACGACAGTACCTCAACTGCGATAGTTTTGGGACTCCGCCCCTATCAATTATTTAATGCAGCTTAAAATAAATATAATATTAATTAATCAGCTTTAATAAAGTTTATTGGTTTAATGGTACCTCCTCGAAAATACCACTGATATATCTAATGACAACCTTCCTCGAATAGATCGCTAACATGCCTAATGACAGCCTACCATAGTAGGTGCAGGAGCTCTACTAAAAACTTTTGGAATTTTAATGAATTTTCATCATTACTTTTAATTTTGGGATAGTGTAATTACTTGAATGGGCATTATATCTTAGGTTTTTTTGAAATACATTATAATATATGTCAAGTCAATAAAATATAAAATGGAGGGCATATTTGACATTTTTGAATGTTTCACCAAAGACAACTTTTCCCTTTTAATATTGTAAAGATATATATATATTATATATATATATATATATACATTTGTAGGTTGCAGAACACTTGGAGCATGATTTCTCAATCAAAAAGCGAAGTCACCAATAGTGCTACAGGTTCCAAAGTAGTGATAGTTCAAAGATAGCAGTAACATGTTATTTCTCGCCCCCATTTGGCTCGAAAAGCATGATATTTATTGAGGTGACTAAAGACTCGCAGTTTCCAATTATCAGTTATCTCCAAATCTCCCAAGAAACCCATTCTCTATGCACCATTATCGGGGAAATGTTACACTACTCATCTAGTTTCACACATCCATCATCAGGGGATGTTAAGCTGCATTTTGTACCTATGTGCGACTTCCTTTCTCATTATACTGCTGCAACATGATGCTTTGTCGGGACTTTTACTGACACCTGTCTCATGTACTAATAGGTCAAATATGAGACAATTGTGCCTGGTGGGCGGTGGGTTAATCCAATCTTTACTATTCTATAGAAAATTTGGGATGATATTTCAATGAACTTTATTATGGGCCTTCTCATATCCAATGACTTATATTATATCTTCGTGGTCTTGATTGCCTATAAAAATACAAGCACTATGCCACCCTTATACAACCTCTTTGGATGTCGAATCACTATCCAAGAAACAAGTAGCCTTCAAATCTTTCCAAGATCCATAGTTAGCAACCCCGCCCAATTTCTATAAGCATTTTTAGCAAGAATTAGTTCAGATGCATGGTACTTAGTTTAGGATGAGCGCGCATCATTCCCAAATGGATGGAACTAAAGTTTTCAACATGTGTTAGAAACTTATCTCCAATGTTTCACATCAGAGCATTTCATAACTTGGGCCAAATGGCTCGTGTGGGCCGAGTTTTAGTATAATAGCTCTCCCACTCAATTGCATATTTCAATATTAGGTCACCATCAAAAATAATAATAAACTGTTATGTGCCTATTTCGGGGATGTCGTCGGAGGTAGCGGTGGAGGCGGAGATACACGGGGATAACCCTAGAATGGGGAATGAAGAGGATAAAAAGAACTAGAGGGAGAGAAGAGGAGACTTGAGAGAGAAGGAAAAAAATTGATTTACTTCTTTGATACCTCATACATGACCCAAGAGTCCCTATATATAGGACCCACAATGACACAATTGTAAATAACACCAACATAAGAAGTATGTAATAACTTGTAACTACGACTAGACTCGATACGACTCGACTCTAGCAACTTGACCCATACAATGACTCATACAACTTGACCCATACAATTTGACTCTTTGAATTTTAATCTTATTAAAATGGACAGAATTAAAATTTGAAATAAAATATGGATGAAACTTAAAACCAGATAACATAGGAAGTCATTGTGAAGTCATGCTTGCCTCAGAGGACCGCAAGGCTTCTGGCTGTTCATGTTCTGATTCATCCAGAATATCATAGAATTCATCTGCAGCATCATTCAGTTGAACGAATGATCCACTCATGGTTGTTGGTATGGAAGGAGATTGAATAGTCACTCCTGTAATCCCTCCACTATGGCTATTTCCAAGTCCAGGCTGCATTTCCGTCTTAATTTCCTCTTGTTCAGTATGTGGCGCAGACATAATCCTTCTAAGTTCACCTGATAAGAAATCAGAGCATGGCCTATTTCCAAGTTTTGCTCGAAATAACTCCCTCAAAGCTGCAATATTTTGATGAACTGCCCTAATCAGCTGCGCAATCTTAAAATTTACACAGATGGAAGGAGGGAATCAGTGTTCCAGGGCTGTGAAATCACCTGCAATTCTTCCAAGCATCCGAATTGTAATGCTTTTTGCAGAAGAGGTGAATAGATAAGACTTCCAAAACTTCCAATCAATTGCAAGCATGTGCTTCACAACTGATTGCTTTCCTCGATTTACAGGTGATATAACATACCCTCCGCCTATAGGAATAGTAGAAATTGGCATAATTACATTAAACACCATCCATATTATGAAGCAACAAAGCATCATAGTTTGACAAGAAGCATCCACAGTTGAATGCCATACATTACTTTTAAGGCAGGCTCGAACATAACCTCTTCGAGGTCGACAATTTTGGTGGAACACAGAGTGGTACAGAATAACTGAAACAATAAAATTCATGTATTACTACATATAATAAGCCTCACAAGTAGATAATTTATTACTTGCATGTACATCATTAGTCAGAAGGGGAGCCTTGGCGCACCGGTTGAGGTGTTTCCGTGTGACCTAGAGGTCACGGGTTCGAGTCCTGGAAGCAGCCTCTTGCAAAAATGCAAGGTAAGGTTTGCCTACATTTCACCATTGTGATGGGACGCTTCCCCGGTTCCGTCGCTCCGCGGGAATGCCTTGTTCACGGGGCTTCCCTTTATGTACATAATTAGTCATTAGACAAATGGTAGAAAGAATTTTCCAAATAGTTTACCATATGTTCCATCATCTTCCCTCCTCCAATAACGCCTTAATAGCAGGTCCCTTCTTTTCATTCCCCTGGAGGGACGAAACAGAAGTTATCAAGGCAAACAAAGCAAATGATATTTTTCACTGTCCAGATGAAAACAGCATAAGTCAAATAAGATTTATATCTGACCAAGGCAACCAATCTCTCTTTAGTTTTTTGTGAATAATATCATTATGCCCATCCACGTGCTCAACAACACTGCCTTCAGAGAAGCAGAAGTCCCATCTGCAAAAATAAAGTTTTATTGGAACAAGGGCATTTTGTTACGCAAATAAGAAAAATTGCAAACAAAATGAATGTCACCTCTCCCACTAACTCCAAATTACTGTAGATATCTCAGAATGTCAATAGAAATCTAGGTTAAATGCCCAAACTGCCACTTACTTAAACTCAATTTAAAAAATCTGATATATTTCTTACAGTATTCAAGAGGACCCCATCTACTTTCAAAGCTGACTATAGGACAAGTAGAAGAGTAGGAAGGCTTAAATTAGTGCACACAGAAGCATTCTTACTCTGATCTTGATGGACCAAGAGATATAACTGTCTGGAAAATAGCCTCAGATGGTGCATCAACAACACCTACTGCCATTATAGCCGGATGATCATCCCAATACTAAGCAGAAGAGCATATTCAGTACTGATCATGCACTTCAAGAAATGCTTCTTACTGTAATCAAATTAAAATAATACCTTATCATAAAAGTTGCCATCCTTAGCCTCCTTAAAAAGCCGTAAACCTAAATAAGACATGCATAAATCATATAAGAACTTGAATAAATTATATTAACCAAAAATTGAAAATGTAGTACCATTGTTACATCCGAATATAGTCCATGGAGAAGGTGCAATAACATCAGAAGTCATTAAATCTGAGTGGATGGAAGAAAAGACAGACCAATCTAGCAGCAAGATTATAGTAATGATTTTAGTTTACAAAACAATAAATAAAATGATTCAAAAGAAAAATACATCAGTAAGCTTGAAAATTGCAAACTTAAGTATTGCATTAGTACTACTGTTTGAGATCAAAATCTTTTAACAACTGTAAGAATAATTGCTTCTGAGATGTTAGATGATATAGGAAAAAATGACGTAAAGGCCCATTTATAGGCTCATTTCTTTTTACTCCTTTACTCCCACATCCTTTGTATAAGATTCTTTCTCCTTCTCTTCCCCTATATATTTGTATTATCTCTTGTATTTTACACATGAAGAAGTATCTACAAGGTTTGCCATTTTCTTTCTACATGGTATCAGAGCAAACGGTCCGGCCTATTTTTTTTCTAACCGCCTGCATCTCCGGCTTCTGGACAGCTTGTTCTCTTGCTTAGCCGTCGTGTGTTGCGGCCTGCTCCCTTTCTAACCGCGGCTTCCTGCGCGGTTAAGGCTTTCTAACCTCTTCTTCTCCTTCTCCTCCCTTTTTTATACCCTTCCTATCAGGTGGGGTTTTCCCTCTAACCGCGCGGCTTCTTCCCGTCTACCCGCTTCCTCTCTACTCGGTGCGGTCTCCCTGTCTACCCGCCGAGATCCTCCCTTCTTTACCCGCTGATGTCTCCTTTAATGAAGACCAACCATATCACGTCAGTCCTTCTGATCCCCTTCTTCCTCCGCTGCTACCTCGACCCATCATTCCCGTCACGTCTCCGATTCCACCACATCTCCCTACTCATCTGCTTTTGATTCCTACACCACCAATAACGTCTCCTCTGCTTCTGATTCCTACTCTGCTTCCCATTCCTACACCACCAGTACCCTCCAAACCCGCCCCCTCCAAACCTCCTATCATTGAAGTTTACACTCGTCATCCTCCTCGACCAGCTTCCCGCAACAACTTCCCTATACCAGTGTGATCTCGCGCCCTGTTGATTTGGCCTCCTCCTCGACGACTCATCCCTTGGCCAATTATGTGTCTCTACATCGGCTCTCTCCACCTATTCTTACCTTTGCTCTCTCTCTCTCCTTTATCTCTATACCTAACTCTGTGCAGGAAGCTCTCCAGCATCCGGCGTGGTGTGCCTCCATGGATGACGAAATGACTGCTCTATGGGGTAACCACACTTGGGATCTTGTGTCTCCTCCTCCTGGCCACAGTTGTGTTAGCTGCAAGTGGATCTTTACAATCAAATATGTTGCGGATGAGACAGTTGATCGCTCAAAGGCTCGGCTTGTGGCACGGGGTTTTACTCAACAGTACGGGCTTGATTATGAGGAAACATTCTCCCCAGTCGCGAAATTAAATACGGTTCGGGTCTTGCTCTCCTTAGCTGTTCATCGCCACTGGCCCCTCCACCAGTTGGATGTCAAGAATGTCTTTTTAAATGGCGACCTTCTTGAAACTGTCTATATGCAACAACCGCCCGGGTTTGAGACCACGGGGAAGTCTCGTGTTTGTTTACTTCGCAAATCCATTTATGGTCTCAAACAGTTTCCACGGGCATGGTTTGGCAAATTCAGCAAGGTTGTTTGTGAGGTTGGCTTCAAACAAAGCTCGGCAGATTCCTCTCTCTTCACTCGTCACCAATCAACGGGGACTATAATACTTCTAGTTTATGTGGATGATATTCTGATCACGGGTGATGACTCCGCTGAGATACACCATGTTAAACAGCTTTACAATTCTATCTTTCAAATTAAAGATCTGGGAAATCTTCGATATTTTTCTTGGACTAGAGGTAGCACGGCGACCTGATGGCCTTGTATTATCCCAGCGTAAGTATTGCATTGACCTTCTGAAAGATGCTGATCTCTCGGGTTGCAAACCAGCGGAAACCCCGATGGAAGTCAACCATAAGTTGTGTGCTCAGAGATCTGAGGCTAACTCTCTACTTCCAAATCCAGAATACTATCGTCGTCTTGTGGGAAAACTGATATACCTAACCGTTACGAGACCAGATATATCATTTACTGTTGGAGTGGTTAGTCGGTTTATGCATACCCCACGGGTTTCTCACCTTCAGGCAGTAGAACGGATTCTCAGATATCTGAAGACTACTCCTGGGCAAGGACTTGTGTATAAGCCATCTTCCTCCCTTTCTCTTTTTGCATACTCTGATGCGGACTATGCGGGCTCGTTGGATGATCGTCGTTCAACTACTGGTATAGTGGTATTTGTACTTACTTTGAAGGAAATCTCATCATATGGCGGAGTAAGAAGCAGACGGTGGTTGCTCGCTCATCTGCTGAGGCTGAGTACCGTGCGATGGCAGCTGTTACATCAGAACTAACATGGCTGAAAAGTATTCTAATGGATTTGGGAGTTAAATTGTCCTCACCATCGACGTTGTTTTGTGACAGTCAAGCTGCAATACACATTGCAAAAAATCCCGTGTTTCATGAGAGGACTAAACATATTGAGGTTGATTGTCACTTCGTTCGAGAAAAGGTTCAATCAAAGGAGCTAAGGATTGAACATGTTCCTGCCTCTGGGCAAGTTGCTAATATCCTTACCAAGGCGTTACCTCGCAAGTTGTATTATCAGTTCTTGTCCAAGCTTGGTGCCTACGACTTGTACGCTCCAGCTTACGGAGGGAGTGTTAGATGATATAGGGAAAAATGATATAAAGGCCCATTTATAGACCCATTGCTCTTTTCTCCTTTAGTCTCACATCCTTTGTATAGGATTCTTTCTCCTTCTCTTCCCCTATAAATTTGTATTCTCTCTTGTATTTTACACATGAAGAAGTATCTACAAGGTTTGCCCTTTTCTTTCTACATGAGACATGAAAAATGAACCACAGAAGTGGGCGCACTCATAGGCACAAATATAAAACATACATGCAAGCATAAATAAATGCACAAACTGCACAATGATCTAACAAATAATAATTGAAAGTCAAACACAAATAGACCTACTAAAAAAATCATTCGTAAGATGCTCAAAATGTAACTACACTCAAAAATCGTTATTTCTAATCAATGGCATAGATAGGATAATTATGAAATTTACTCTCTATTTGAGAAAATTGGAATTATTATCCAAACTAATTTTTTGGAATATTCATCTATAAATAGGACTAAAAGGAAAAGCCCTAGAATTCTCCATTTTAGTGGCCTCTTAAAGGAGGTAAGATTCATGAGATCAAGGATCATGTGAAGAACCATATTAAAGAGAGTTCAATTAGATGCGGAGGTAGGGATTATTAGCTGAAGATCAATTCTCCCCAAGTTTTATTGATGTAATGGTTCTTAGTTTATATTGATGGAGATTGATTACGCATCAGTTCAGATATTTGCGAGATTGAAATTTATGGATAGTCAGATAGACGATCGAAGACCATGTGACCAACTCAATTTTTCATATTTTTGCGTATTTTTCTTTTATTTTTCCGAGCTATATTTGAGAGATAGATTAAATTGTCGAGCGATTGTGGCCATAGAATGCATTTAACATAATCTCCCCTTTATATCTAGCAGCCGACTTCTAAAGGTATTGAGGATTTAGGCTTTCTCAAAGGAGAAAGCCATTCGATCTGCGGCTCAGTGTTATATTGAGCCTCCCACGTAGTGTGAAGCTGCTAGGTCCCGCTTTCGAGGGTGTCGACGCCTACGTCCTCCGCCCTCAACCACCCTTACGACCTATGGAGATCCTCCTCGGTCCTCCAGTAGCTTTATCGAGGTAGCCAACTGTCATCACCTTTGACAAAGCTCCTGTCAACCGCCGCCGCCATCATCGCCGCTATCCCTAGCCTCCAGCACCCCTGCCTCTGCCTTGCATTAGAGCCCACACCGCATCCTTCCAGCCCTTCTGCATTTGCCGACACCCTTACTGGCACCATCTGAACCCCCCTGCAACAACAACTGACCATTCCCCCTCTTTCTTGCAACGACCAGCCATCCCACTCCCTCCACCCTTGATTGAATCTCCTCCCTACCTTCCCCCTTATCTCCACCTCAAAATACAGGCCTTCAATTCTTGACCAGCCACGAAACAGCCACCCTCCCTCCTCCGGTAGCACGACGGGCGACGCCCTCTTGGTGAGTTTCACACTTAATTTTTCATTGTATGGATGCATTCTTTATTGCTAGTAATACTTGGCTCTCATTAGTTTTTTCTAGTCTTTTTTTTAGACGTGTATTATTTATTCGCCCCGCATTCTAATTTCAGTGCACTCCCATTTCGTTGCAATTATTATCTATGTTATTTAAATTGCGATATTTGTGGTCAATTGTGACGCTTGCGTGAATTTTTAAATTAATATTATATAATTACTAGTGCGTTGAAAATCATTGTATGATTGAATCACTCATGAGCATCGCATTAGTGTTTAGGATTAGTCATCATAAGATCATCGGATTGTGTGAATGCCTTCATTAGCATCTGCATTTTAGGGTTTGTCGTAGGTCATTGCATTCATCTCATCGCATGCTCTATTGCATTGCATTTAGGGTTAGGGTATTCATGTGTTTGTGAACTGTAGATTAGTTTTGTGCATATATCCATAGGAATGTTGAGATTTTATTTGTGAGTAGTAACATTAAGGTGATAAGCTTGTGTGTAAATCTTAGTATTTGATGATTCAAATGCCATTTGATTCCTTAGAACAAGTATAACATTTTGCAAATCATCAATGTGGATAGCGATTAAAGTAGAATTTATCATTGAAAAAACAAAATTCTGTGTAATTATGATGTTGATTTCTTCTATGATGCTAAGTGTGTAGTTAAATTTCTATGTTGGGATGTTGAATTAAAGCATGTGTTAGTCATTGACAAATGGGAATAAGTGACTTATGATTACTATGGTGATGTTGAGGAAAACCTGGTAGGCAATACTATTGCTTGAAAGAATCACACATACCAATGGAATTCATTCGGCTTCTTCTTCTACTTCGGCTCAATCTGCCAAGTTATGCAAGACATGATAAGAATGCAGAAAATATTTCTAGCTGCAAATAAGCTAGCAGCATAAACATTGTTGATAAACAATGAAACTTATATGCGTTAATTGCAAACAAGCTAGCAGCAGATACAATTTTGACGAAAAATAATACTTATATCCATTAAAGTTTCTGAAGTCAATGGAATTTTATGAAAATATGAACTATTGTGCGGTTCAAAAGGATCCTCGCTGAAAGAGGACGGCACAAAAACAGTGGCTCATAGGTTCTTTAGCAGAATGGGGAACAACTCATTGAGTCATTCTTTTACTCCAGAATGTGTAAAGGGAATCTGCCTGATTCTTCCATGCTCATTGCCACAAATTTAATTCTCAGCTTATTACATGAACTATGTGATTGAAAATCACATAAACTGTAATTATCCAACATTATACAAGTAGTATAAATTGATAATCTATTCTGCACATGCCATCTTAGCAAAGTACTATGCGAAGTTTTGACTGACAGTCTAAAGAAGTACAAATTTAACATAGTACTATCCTGCACATTGGATCGTTGCTATGCAAAAAGAGCTTGCACAATTTGAGAGAAATAAAGTTTGGACACTAGTTGAAAGACCAAAGGATTACTCAATCATTAGAACTAAGTGGGTATTCAGAAATAAACTGGATTCGTGCAGTGATAGTCAGAAATAGAGTTGTCACTCAAAACCAAACCGTAAACCGAACCGGAACCGAACTAGAACCGCAAAGAACTGCACCGAACCGTTCGCTAATTATCTTGGTTTCGGTTTGAATTTTGGAACCGTGAACAATATTGACCCGGGTATGGTTCTTTTATTTTATTATCCGGACCGGAACCAGAACCGGAACAGCAACATACAAGTCTCAAGCGGTTTCAAGAATTTTAGACCCGATCCGAACCGGACCGAAGCAGAACCGAACCGTGACCAGTTTATTATTATTTTTTATAATATTTTTATTAGTATTAATATTATTATAATATTGTTATTTTTTATAATCTATTTATAATATCTATACTTACTATTAAGGGTGAAACTGGTGTGGTTTGAACTCAAACCGTAAGCGTACCAAAGGGAGTCGGTTTTGAACTGAACAAAATCGCACCGCACCAAAACTATACGGTGTGGTTTAAACATTGCATCAACATTAAACGATCGTGATCTTTGAATTTTTGAATGGAGATTGGAGGTCCACGGTTCAATTCAGTCATCGGGAGTCAGGAATTCAAATTCTGAATATTATTTAACACCTGTCAAGGAAGATCCGAAAAGGAAGAATAATACCAAAATGGTTTCTAACATGAATACTTGCAATTGATGTCTAGGAAGAGTCGAAGAGGAAGGAACCACTATCCGAAGAGTGGACGACAAAGCTACGAAAAAATGAAGGTAACCTATACTCATTGGCAATGATTAGAATGTCAGGCTCTCTCAAAGAAGTCGGTATGAACGATGACAATAGTGTGGCGTGGTTTGGTAGATTTTGCACCGCCAAAAACCGCACCACAAACAATGCAATTTTGCAACGAACGAAACTGCTCCACAACCAAACCGTTCGGTGCGGTTTAAAATCAGTTCGGTCAGGTGCGATTTTGTGGTTTTGCGATTTCGATTTTTAAATTTCAGTTCTACGTTCTATATTACACAAAAAGTACTCCTCCTTGGTATAACGTGAAATTCCTACGCCCGGGCCCCAGACTTCTAATTTCCTCTTGCAAAAAACTCTAACGGGTTTACTTTTCCCCTCAGGTGTTTTATTATTGGCCTCCCTCATTCATTCCGCCAAGTTTGATTTTGATTCTGGTTGGAACTGATTGGAACTGATTGGAACCGGACCGAACCGCATAGACCGGACCGAACCGTTAGCGGACGGTTTGGTTTTGGTTCTTGTTAAACCGTAATCGGAACCGTTGACGCGGCTGTTCCAAAAATTATGCTGGAACCAGAACCGGAACCAGTCAAACCAAATATGGTTTTGCTCCTAATTTGAAGAACTGTTACTTTAGCGGTTCGGTTTACAGTTTTAGTAACCGAAACCAAACCAGAACCGTGACAGCTCTAGTCAAAAATAAGGCTAGACTTGTTGCTTAAGGTTATAGGCAGGAGGAGAAATTGACTACAATCAAACATTTGCACCAATAGCCAGACTGGAAGCAATCAGGTTATTTCTTTCTTATGCAGCATATAAGAGAATCAAAGTATTCTAGATGGATGTTAAAAGTGTTTTTCTAAATGGGACTCTTCAAGAAGAGGTTTATGTTGAACAACTTCTCAACAGTTCAACTCAATTCTGAAATCATTGTCCAAATGATTGAGAAGTTTGTTACTTAATTTGGAAGATGCACTAGTCACACAAGGTATGGATTGAACCAAGACAAGTATTTATAAATTTTATAAGCATGTTAATAAATGAGCAATTTAAAGGAACGTACCACAAATAGTAAATGTTTGGAAAAATCAATAAATATCTGATGTGAGATGAAAGGAGAAAAAAATTCGTAGTAAAGGAAACCATGGTTGCTAAGTGACCTAAATGATTGCCATCGACTTTTGGAGCAGGACTCGATGCTCTCTTCTTTAATGGGGCCTCCCTGAAGGTGAAGAACAATAACAAATCATATAGATGAGAATAAAATAATAAATTATAATAAAACAACAACAAAAAAGTTTTAAGAAAAACCTTCATCGATGCTTCCATTAAGGCTCTTATCCACCTAGCTGCTTCTTCTGAGCTTCTAGCACCCAACTACCAAATGAGTAAAAAAAACAACACGGTATAATCGACAAAATCAAGAACATGGGAAACAAGTAGTGAGTAAACAAATTCTACCGAAAAAAAAATTCTCTCATAGATTTCACAACACCTTAAGCTGCTCATTGTGATTAGAAGTGTTATATAATGTAAAAATGAAAAGAACCTGCAAAAAGTGCAGATATTTATATCAGGAACATAGAGAAAGGTTGGCAAACTGAAAATTATGCTGACCTAAAATTTAAGTTCAATAACTCATCATACATTTTTATTTATGTCCTCCCTTCCATTATCTGTCACTCGTATACATGAATCAATAAGTGCTCTTTGAATAGAATCCTGCAAATACAAAAGAAATACATAATTGTTTTTTCAAAGTCATTGGCCTATGGAAATTAGTACATTATGTAACTGGATGGAAAATCAGTACCGGTTTAGTTCGAATCAAATATGCATTGTAACAAAAAATGTATGAACATAAAACATACAGATAATTGAAACAAAAATAGAAAAATTTGCTGACACCTTATGTTTGCTGATCTTGCAATGAAGATATCTCATAATAGCACCCATGTATAACATAACATTTCAAAAAAAAAAAAAAATGTTCAACTTCATACAACATAAAACTAAAGTTTTAGCCCATTGAGAATGCATCCTACTTTAAGGAGGAATTCCACTGCCAAGTACTAACTATTTCCTCAAAACAATAGAAAATCAAATTTACATGTGATTTGATGAAAGAAAAAACTGCATTATGATTATTAGAGGCTTGTAACACGAGAACAACAGATCTTATATTAGAAGAGAACTGTAAGAAGAAAAGGAAGATTGTCAACTTTAGGAAGAGTTGTTTTCATGAATCCTTATGACTCTTCAATGGAACCCAACAACCACACAGACGGACACATACCGTCGTCTTCTTCTTCCTCACTCCTCAACGCCAAACCCTTCCTAATGGAAGGTCCGATGGGAAAAATCTAGAGATTTGATGAGACCTAGCATATAACTTAAACTTTTGCTTTGTGTATGTGTGTGTGCTTGTGTGCACTCGCGTCACGTAGATTCACATGCACACATGTTAAGACTCTTCAATGGTGGCCCAACAACCGCAAGTATGCATATGATAAGCATCATCACGAAACAACAAAAGATTAAGCCTTAAGTTAAAACTCATCAAATCAATTTTCTTCAATGCTAAATAACTAACCTATTGCTATCAAAATTAGTGTGATAGCTAGCTATGCAAAAGAGGGCAATTTATTTCTAACGACATCTTTGTACCCACTATAAAATACCTGTTTGTGATTATAGATTTAAATTTGATTTTCATTTAGATTGTTATGAATATGAACACTTGAGATTTTGCTACAAAAAAAATCTGAAACTTCATGTGGCATAATCAAAGCAAGTCAAAATACAATTCCATAATCAGACCTAAGATAAATTTGAATGAATCCTTGGGGACCAACATGCAAAAAAAAATTATTTCTTCTCAATTGGCTAAAATGATTAAAACTATGTTTGTTAGGGTGTTTTAGCTCCATTTTGGTGGGAGAAAAAAACCACCAAAGATAGACATGTGTTTCATAAAACTCCATTTTGAAACTCTGGTCCGGGAAGGCCCCAAAACTCCATTTATTTCTTCTCAACTGGCTAAAAAAGATTAAGGCTTCGTTTGGCGCGGTGGTCATGAACCGTCCTTCGTGAACGCCCAGCCTTGTATGCTCAAAACTAATTTATTTTCTTGCTAGCGGTCATAACCTTCGTCTTGTCAAACATACATTCTATGATAATGGCATTTTTTACCAAACTCACCGGAACAAATAAGCCGCGCCAAACGAAGCCTAATGATCCGTTTGGCACGGTGGCGACGTTGTAAACGCATGGGTTAAACCATCATTCGTTAAGGATCACCTAACAAACATCATCTGTTTGAACATAAAAGTGGATGAAGTTCCTTAGGTGGGTGTTAACGAATGACAATTTAACCCACATGTTCATGACCGCCGCCACCATGCCAAACGGAGCCTAAGTTGATCATAAAATCCCAACATAATTCAAAACAAAGAACAACAGTTCCCCACTGGAAACTCTTTGCAGGAAAACACCACATTAAATGCATCATACACATGCAGTTCCATGGCATTGTGCACTGACTACTCAAAAATGAAATCAATACTACAATTTTCCATGGCATTAGCATCATCAATTAACGATCAAGATAATCATTTATAAATAGCTTGAAATCTAAAACAGATTAAATAAACAGTATCTATCATGGGACAAAATTAAACGAGAGATAAGTGGAAAATTTTGTTCGATTCAATGAAAATTTCGCTGGAAACGGGTGCAAGGGAAGTAGATTAGTTAAAAACAACCGAAAAACAGATCAAATTCTGAAAATAAGAAGGGATTCAATCGGGAGAAATAAACGGAATTAAGCGAAGCAAAGAAAAACTGGAAGAAAGAATGCTCTTCCACCTCTCTTTTTGACCTGGGAACAGATTTGTAGCAATTGAGAGCATTGTTTTCGAGAACGAAGTAGCGCATCCTGGAGGACGGCAGGCCAAATCGATTGAATCGAACAAGGTAGAGCCAGCCCTCCATACTCCGATCATTCTGCGGCTTCGATAAGTCCATCTCAGATTCTCCCCTGAAATTCGTGCACAGATGCAATCTCTCTCCCTGATTGCTCCCCGGCGGCGCTCCCAGTTCTGAACAGCATATGTGCCCGTTTGTAACAAATCAAAACTAATCCGGCGAAGAAAGAAGCGGAGAGATGCGCCGCCGGCGGCGGCGGCGGCGGCGATGGCGATACGGTTCTCCGATCTCAACGCGGAGAATCAAATGATGATGAACCTTTCTTCTTCTCCAACTCCGTTCTTCAGGCTACCCCAGTTGGCAGTTGCCCCCTCCTCTCCCATAATATAGTTTCAAATATAGAAAAAATAAATAATTATTTTTTACACTAACCAATTGGGAGAAAGAAATTTTGGGTTACCCTTGTGATTCTGCCACGTAATAGTAATATATATATATATATATATATATATATATATATATATATATATATATATATATATATATATATATATATATATATATATATATATTGGTTGATAGAGACTCTCTCAATTTATAGGAATTTCAGGTTATAAATAGTCGGTATTCTCATATTTCTCATCACTTGTTGCGGCCAATTAAACTCTCCTGATAGACTGGACTAAATTTGGATATCTTAGCCCGTGGAGCGGTCGGGAGCGCACACAGTCATAAAATGGGCGGGAGCACACAATGCGGTTTTAACGTGGAAAAACTCTTTAAATGGGTAAAAAATCACGTGATCGGAACGGTGCTCGTCAAACTTCACTATTGGTGGTTGTTTATAGAGTTTTTTGAGAACCGAGGGATCCATGTCGCTCCTCGTTACAACTTTGGGGGGAGAGATTGCAGAGTGTTCGGTGGTTGACAGGCCGCCACACTCGAAGCTGATTTTTTTTCCTATGCTCGGATGGAGATGAGCGTCCTCGGGCGTTGTTTGGCGAGCAGACTTCGTGGCGGAGCGTGTCGGGATGCGTTGACGGTGATTTGGGTGGCGTCGCATACATAGGAGGCTCTCTAGAGTTGCGCGCAGAGAGTCTTCTTCCTCAGAATGTTGTGGATTTAGACGATTTTTCTGGCGATCTGGCTGGTTGAGGAGGCTCGTAGGAGAATTTCGGCAAAACTCCGACCAGAGGAAGAAGAAGGCTGGTATGAAAAAAAGTTAGAAATAAAGGAGGTCCTCAGACCTTTTTATAGGCTCCAGGAGATGATTATGACAGTTACGCGGCTATCTGCACACTGTAACCACTCATGATTACTATTTACAGATCACATCTAATATAGTTTTGGACGAATATTATGCGTATAATTTACACTAAATGCAAACCATTTTCTAATCATTGATAACCCCCCACCAATCATGATAGTTAGTGGGTGGTTATCCGTGAAATATATGACGGCGATCGCGGTGGAATGATCGGACGGCGGGGAGGGCCCGCTACGAAAGAGCGGCCATCCCACTGGCGAACGGTCGCCGACGAGGGGAGAGGAGGAGTTGTGGCTGGAGGGGAGGTCAGCCGCGGCGGGAGAAATCGCGGGGAAGGGCGGTCGGGCAAGGCCGCCCCGTGCGGGCGGCACTTCGTGGGCTCGGGAAGCGGCTGTGGGGCGGGGAGGTCGGGCGCCTCCCATAAGGGAGGGGCGGTCGGGCGCGGCCGCCCCGTGCTGGCGGCGCCCCGCAGTCGCGGGAGGCGGCCGCGGGGAGGGGAGGCCGGGCACGACCGCCCTAGCGCGGGCGGCGCCCCACGACCGCGGGGAGGGGCGGCCGGGCGCGGCCGCGGGGGAGGGACGGTCGGGCGCGGCCGCGGGAGGCAGTTGCGGCGATGGGTGGTCTGGTGTCGCCGGCCCTTGCGAGGGGTGCCTCGCGGCGCGACCGCCCCTTGGGGGCGACTCCCCGCCGTGCGGCCGCCCCTTGCAGGTGATGGCGGTGCCGACACCCAATCGTGGTGGAGGATCGGGCGGTATACGAGGAATGCGTGTACGGCGGTCAAACTCACGATCCCACCAAGTTAGCGGGGATCATGGGGAAAGTGCTATTAACAGTCTCAAATTCTCTACAAATTTATGAGAGCCTCGTCACCACTTAAGTGAGGAGTTATGGAAAAACTGCAGAGCGCGCGATCTGCGCACCCGATCCGTGTCTGATAAACACACCAACTGCCTTCGCACCATCCATCGGATGACGGCCCGCCACCGGAGCATAGATAGCTCGCCCACCGCACGCCGCCACGACAACGCGCGGCAGGCCCCCGACCGGCCTCCCTTGATCGCGCGGCTACTGCGCGCGACTGTGAAACCAGCAGCAGCCTCTGTTAGTCGCGGGCGCAGGAGCCGAGGCCACACCAGCGCGGCCACGGGGGCCAGTGGCCGGCCGCCCGGGCCAGCCACTCAACAGTCAATCTACCACCGTCCAATAGTCCCCACGCGATCTCCACCGTCCGTTGTATGAGTAACCACTCGTGTGATGACCCATTATGAGCGGGTGCAAATAACCAAAATAATATCGGCCTATACTCAGTAAAAATATTATAAAATACACGCATTAAACTATATTAAATTGGTTTGCAAATAGTAGCTGGGGTGGTTATAATCTGTGGATAGTTGTGTAACTTCCACCCTGGGCCTATAAATAGGACCTCAGTCTCTCATTCATTCTCATTTTTTCCTCCTTGTCTTCTCCCCCCTACACACATGCGCTCTGCCGAGATCTCATTCGCCTTATTCGAACATCTTTAAAATCCTTCAAAGACCGTCGTGCTCCAACATGCAAAGCATCATGAAGATCTCCCTCTGTAAAACTTCCTCTATCGAGCCTTCTACGTGCAGCGCTCCCAGCACTCAGCGCCCGTCAGACAACTACAGGCAAACTCACAGAGGAGGTCCCGGTATATATATATATATATATATATATATATATATATATATATATATATATATATATATATATGATCACAAGATTCCAAGGAGTGTTGACTTTTCAAAATAATAAAAAAATGATTGAAACTAATAATTATGATTTATATTAAATCCTGCCATATGTTTGTATAATTGTATTCAATCAAATTGATTTAAATTTTTTTTTAAAAAAATGTGAAGAGTAAATGCCATAAGACTTGAGAGTGAGAGGTGGTCAAACCTTTGAAAAATAGGCGGGCAGAAGTATGGATACTGGTAAGCAGCAAGGCCAAGAGTAATGTCGTCATTAAATGCACAGTCATTTGTATTATATATATGCGTGGGAGGGCCCCACACGGTGAACATTCGACGGGCAACATCATTCGCCGGATTTCGTTCGCATCCAAAGCGTACGTTGTATTTATTTATATAAGTTTTAATAAAAACTCGTATTTATATTAACCTATATTTAGATAATATAAATATATGTTATGATTTTATTCCTATAGATAATAATTTGGATGCTTACATCAACCTGTGAGTTGATGTAGTAGTTGAGTCTTTATTTAATACATCGCTAAATGTGGGTTCAATCTCATTCTAGCGCAATTTTGCAAGAAAATTATCTTTATTAAAAATATTATTAAACTTTCAATGTATATAAGAGAAAAATTGTATTTTCATGTTATAGGTGTTGTGGACAACTTAAATCTTCTGGTATACAACTCGTATTCGACGAGGATGTATCCTACCACAGCCAGTTTAGCGAGAGTCAAAATCAACAAGTTAAGACAGAAGTCAAGATCAAGGCGCGAGCCAGCAGAAGGCCTGAACGAGTATGACGAGCTTTCCCCGCATACTCGTCAGGTTGGCGACTAGGCGAGCTACTCGCCCAACCCATGCGAGCTCCCCAGGAAGTCGCCTAGTCGCCAGGGTGGGGGGTATAAGTATGACCCCCCCCTCCCTTTGGATTTTCCTATAAATAGGACCCCAGGGGTACGAGGGAAGGGGACCAAGAATCTCGGATAGATACTCGCGAGCCATTTGGATTCCTTTTCCTTAAAGACCAAAATCGCGACCTGCGACTTAGTTGCTAGCTCGTTTCCCTCGTACCTAGCTCGGCCATCCTGGTGGTGGAGGGGCTGCTTCTTACAAGCAGTCGGGTACGTGGTGGGACCTTCCTGTCGCAGCAACCTGGGGTCTTGTTCCTAGCTCATTTCTGTTCTTGCTTCCGTGGGCCGTCTAACTTCACTACTTGACCAGTAGCCTTAGGTAGCCTAGCCCAATTCTGAGGTAGGGAATTTTTCCCGGCTTCAACACTTGGTGCGGTGAGCGTGGATAGCAGCCAAGGAGGAAAGTTTCGTGGTTGAGAAAGATGGTCAATGACGGCGATCAGGGCGAGTTGGCGGACAACTCGGCAAGAGTTGGCACCTCAGAGCGAGGTGGCGGGTTTGTAACGGTAGCTGCTTTTGAGGAGTTCGCGAAGAGGATGGAGAGGGCGATACTCGTCGGGTTCTCCAACCCCCTGAGGTCACGACGACTTCTCCCCGTCGCCTGACACCACCGGGCGAGGAAGTCCTGACCCGGCGAGCAGGAAAGGAGCCCGCTTGGGCAAGAGAGGAGCGACCGATGTCGTCGCGTCAGCACCCTGCGAGTAGCCAGGGCATCAGGTTCCGAGATCCTGAACTCTCGGCGAGGTGTAGGGATACTCGCCGATGGAGCGAGTATGATTACTCAAGCGGGGATGATACTCGCCGCCGTCAGGAAGGGAGGAGCCCCTTCTACGACGAGATCCTCGCAGCCCCCGTCCCTGACAATTTCCGAGAGCCCGCCCTCACCTACTACTCCGGCAAAGATTACCCGGTAAAGCATTTTCAGTGGTTTGAGGACGTGGTCTCCATCCGCAATATGTCTGACGCATTCAAATGCCGGTTCTTCTCCATCACCTTCAAGGGTAGTGTGAGAGATTAGTTTCACCAACTGCCAGCAGGTTCCATCTACTGCTTCTCCGACCTTCGTCGGGGCCTGGTGGCGAGGTTCGCGACATCCAAGAAACTGAAGAAGGAAGCGACGACCCTTTTTAAAATCGTATAGGGGCAGCACGAAAGTCTGAGTCATTACATCGACAGGATTCAGGAGGTCTTGGAGGTGGAGGAGGTAGATGGGTTCACCTTGATGGTAGCCCTCAAGTTCGGCCTGAAGCAGGGGCTGTTCAATATGGAGTTGGGGCATAAGCCGCCTAGATCGTTCGAGGATATGGTGGAAAGGGCAAACGTATTCATTCAGGGAGAGGAGAGGAACAAGGAGTTCTTGGCAAGGCTGGACGGGGATAAGCCGTTAGGGGAAAACAAGGGAAGATTGCTGGAAAAGGAGAGGCAGCCAGAGAGGCGTGATGATAGAAGGCGGGAGGAGCTGAAAAGGAAGGAAGAAAGGAAGAGAAAAGAAGAGCCCAGGAGGGTGGAGGAGAGGAGGCAGGAGAGGCCTCGAAGGCAGGAAGAGAAGAGGCCCGCCGAGGCTCCAGAAGGAAGGGGGGAGGAAAGAAGATTCCAGTACCTGAGAGATCGCCCCCAGTTGAGGCGACCGGTCCGATAAGAGGAAAGGAGGAATAAGGGAGAAGGGAGCAAGGTGGAGGAAGAAGGGAAACGATGACTGTCGCGCGACAGGCCAATAAGCGTCGGCGAAGGGAGGAGCGTCAGGAGAGACGACAGGAGGCGGCGATTCCCCTCTACTGCGATATCCATCGGGTAGAGGGGCATGGGACCTTGGCTTGCCTAGAGTTTTGGGAAGCAATGAGGCTAGAAGCAACGGAGGCGGAGAGAGAGTAGCCGAGGCAGGAGGCCCCGGTGGGGCAAGTAACATTCCAAGCTCCGCTGAGGAGGAGGAATGAGGATAGGGTCGACCAAGGAGGTCGAGGAAATGTTATTCCCGGCCCAGGAGGCGGACACGTTGGGGTGATCAATGGAGGTGCCGGGCTCGGAGCTTCCCGCAAGGGTAGTCTCCACCAGATCTACAAGAGGAGCGTCGCCTCGACATCACAGACTCCGCTTCTGAACGAGATAACCTTCTCAGAGGAGGACATGCTGTGGAACGAGAACCCTTTCCACGATGCGTTGGTGATACAAGCTGCAATCAAAGACTTCACCGTCGACCGTATCCTCGCGGATAACGGGAGTTCAGTGAATGTCATCTTCAAGAGAACCATCGTAGGGCTTCAGGTGGAGGCATCCTGGGTCCAGGATGTAGATGAACCTCTCTTTGGCTTCTCAGGAGAGAAGAAAGAGGTGGAAGGGGGAGTGGAGATGCTGGTCACTCTCGGGGGTACTTCAATCTGATGCTGATTCGTCATCGTCGACGCACCCAGTGGTTACAATGACATCTTCGGGCGGCCCCTTATCAACTATTTCAAAGTCGTCCCATCGTCATACCACCAGTGCCTGAAGTATTGTCGAGATGACGTCCAAGTTAGGATCAGGGGAGATATGAAGGCCTCCAGGGAGTGCTACCTGAATGCGGTCAACACCATCAGTTGGATGGGTGACGCGGAAAGGCTGGAGAGGATGATAGAGAAGGAGGGTCTGCAAGCTGTTGAGGAGCTAGAGGAAGTGGAGGTGAACTCCCCGAGAGGAGAGCCTGAGCTGCTGAAGGTCGGAGGATCCTTGCCCCTAGAAGGGAAGGTGGAGATGGTTGCTTGCCTAAAGGAGAATGCTGACATCTTTTCTTGGAGCGCCGCCGAGATGCCGGGGATTGACGTTGATGTTGCTTTTCATTGCCTCAACCTAGATCCTGCGGTAGCTCCAGTTCGTCAAAAGCAGAGGAAGAGCGCCACCGCACTGGCTGGGCTGATCCGGGAGGAAGTAGGGAAGCTGCTAGAGGCGGGGTTTGTCTCGGAGATCAAGTATCCAGGCTGGGTCTCAACCCCCGGTTGAGCTTGACTCCCGGCAAGGTGTCGACTCCAAATAGAAGGCCTCGAGTGGCAGGATAAACGTAAGTCCGTGTCCCTGCACGAGCTCCTCTCCTGCATGCCGGCTATTGAACCTCCTCGAGGAGATCAAGTTCCTCGTTGGAGTGATGTCGTAGCCCATCAACTCTGCATGAGCTCCTCTCCTACAGACCGACTACTTGCCTCCTCGAGTCGACTCTCCACCCCCGGTTGAGCTTGACTCCCGGCAAGGTGTCGACTCGAAATAGAAGGCCTCGAGTGGCAGGGTAAACGTAAGTCCGTGTCCCTGCACGAGCTCCTCTTCTGCATACCGGCTATTGAACCTCCTCGAGGAGATCAAGTTCCTCGTTGGAGTGATGTCGTAGCTCGTCAACTCTGCACGAGCTCCTCTCCTGCAGACCGACTACTTGCCTCCCCGAGTCGACTCTCCACCCCCGGTTGAGCTTGACTCCCGGAAAGGTGTCGACTCCGAATAGAAAGCCTCAAGCGGCAGGGTAAACGTAAGTTTGTGTCCCTGCACGAGCTTCTCTCCTGCATACCCGCTATTAAACCTCCTCGAGGAGATCAAGTTCCTCGTTGGAGTGATGTCGTAGCCCGTCAACTCTGCACGAGCTCCTCTCCTGCAGACTGACTATTTTCCTCCCCGAGTCGACTCTCAACCCCCGGTTGAGCTCGACTCCCGGTAAGGTGTCGACTCCAAATAGAAGGCCTCGAGTGGCAGGGTAAACGTAAGTCTGTGTCCCTATACGAGCTCCTCTCCTGCATACCGGCCATTGAACCTCCTCGAGGAGATCAAGTTCCTCGTTGGAGTGATGCCATAGCCCGTTAACTCTGCACGAGCTCCTCTTTTGCATACCGACTACTTGCCTCCCCGAGTCGACTCTCCACCCCCGGTTGTGAGATCAAGTTCCTCGTTTAGAACGTTGTCGTGGTTCAACTCTGTACGAGCTTCACTCATACAGACCGACTACTTGCCTCGACGATTCGACTCACACCACTCTAGTTGAGCTTGGCTTCTAAGAGACGACTATTCACCACCCGCAGAGCTTGGATCCTGATTAGGAAGGTGCGAGTATGTCTCGAGCGAGCAGACAAGTATGTCTCGAGCGAGCAGACGAGTATGTCTCGAGCGAGCAGACGAGTATGTCTCCAGCGAGCAGGCGAGTATGTCTCGACGAGTATAAATAGGTGTTCATGCGTATATGCTTATGCGAGTTGGTAGAACAAGTATATGCGTCACAAGCTCTCCTCCCCGAGCCTATGAGCCTAGCGAGCAATATCAACCAACATGCGAGAAGCAGATAGAATGAAAACTTGTATAAATATATCAAAAGTGTACAAGTTACAAAAGGGTCAAAAAATTGTTATATCCAAGTATGACAAATATCGGCGAGCAACTAGGACTCGTCGTCGCCAGTATCCAGCCGATATTCGTCATCTCTGACGTCTACATCTTCTTCTTCTTCCTCGTCATCCTCTTCGTTGTCGCTGCCATTGCCGCTACTACTGGAACTGCTAGAGCCTGTCGACGGGGAAGGGACGCGATCAGGAGAGATCGTCTCCTCATTGAGCAGTTAGGGGATGATCTCGTCGACGGTGAGCTGCTTCTCCCCTTCGACGAGCTGCCCATTGATTCTCAGCCGCACGAGCATTATGTTCCCCGCCGCTCGTGCTATCTCGCGGCGGACGGACGAGCTCTCCTCCCAAAGAAGTCGGGACCGCTTGACGGCCCACTACAGATCGTCCTCTGGCCGCGGCGCCTCCGACAACAGAGCAGAGGAGCTCATGCGTCCCTCGGCGGTGACCAACCGAGTCTCCATCTCGGCAGCACAAACTTGGTCTGCCTCCAGCTCAGCCTGCGAAGTGGCGAGCTTTTCCTCGCACTCGGACAGCTTCTACGCAGCCTCGATCTCGGCGGCCTGCGATATATCAACCGTCAACGAATGACCAGTCGAGAATCATCAAATGTCGCCAGCAGAAAACGACTTACCTCATAGTCCTTCCAACGGACCGACTGCATGTCGAGCTCTATAGCCTTCTTGGAGACGATCTTCAAAGCCTCTGTCGTCTCCAACAGCTTCCTGGCCGTGAAATTCCCTAACTCGGCAGATCGCGCGAGCGAGCATGCGGACTGATGGGCGAGCTCCGACAGGCCGAGCTCCAGCATGGACTCGGCATCGACTCGCCCATACAAGGCCTGGAGGACGGCGAATGCCTCCCCCTTGTCCTCCCAATCCGTTGACCAAGATGGGAGGTTGGTGCTCAGCGACACCAGGTGCTTATCTGCCGACCAGGTCACCAGCGGGCGACCATAGGTATCCACCACCCCTCGCCCGAGGTTGTAGTTTGGGTGGAAGCGGGGTGCCCGAGTTTCCAGCGACGGCTCCTGGTCGTCAGTCTGGAGCGACGACACTTTCGCCTTCTTACTCGCAGGCCCTGGCGACCTAACTTTCGCCTTCCCCTTGGCGATTTTCTTCCTCTCCCCAGCATCAGGCGGGGGGTGGGCTTCAGTAAGAGGGGTGGTGACTTTCTTCGCCGGAGGAAGTGGCTTGTCGGGAAGCTCGTTGGCCACTGCAAAGATCGCGCGATATGATTAGTGCGAGATTCAATAAATAGGAGCGAGCAGGCGAGCATACACTATCTCGCTCAAGTCTTACCCTCGTTGGGATGAATCTCTTCGAGCGAGTTGACGTTGAGCCGCCAGTAGATAACGTCGAACCGGCGACCTCGAAAGGATTCAGACAACTGCTCGCGAATACCTTCCAAGATCGGCGGGAGGAAGGCGACATCGGCGGGTTGGTGCGGCCTTCCCAGAAGTCCCCCGAAGTTGCCGTGAACGACAACCAGCTGCTCGCTCCAGCGGTGGACTTTGTTCACGGTCCCCACCAAAGTACAGACGTGGATGCTGAAGTAAACGACCCCCTCCAAAGTCGCGGCAAAGGCGAATATCCGGCGAAACACGGAGAGGTCGAAGGCGATCCTCTCCTCCCGAAGGTAGCAAAGGAACCCCATGATGATCGCCATTCCGTTGGGGTTGGTTTGCGCGGGAACGATCCCGAAATACCGGAGGATCTCGCAGTATTCGGGCCAGAAGGGAAGTCGCAGTCCGGCATCAAAATGGCGCAGCGACAACACCATCGCGCCCTCAACATAAGTGTTGAGTCGCTCGCCGCGAGCAGGGAGCCTCGCCGAGTATCCCTCCGACAGGAGGCGCTCCCTGAATGTCTCCAAGTCCTTTTCTGAGGTGATCGACTTCTTAAAGGCCGCATCAGCGAAGTTGATGACATGAGCTTGTCGGCGAGCATTGACATCATCGCCAACCATCTTTGCGAGTTAGCTAAGAGAAAAGGAGCGAGGGGAAGAAGAAGGAAAGAAGAAGCGAGCAGAGAGGTTACTCGCGAGGTGGGTTGAGAAATTCGCAGCTGCGTACTTGAAAGTCCACCTAGTGCCAACTAGCTTCACCTATGGGGGGGGGGGGAATAGGTGTCTTGTAGCGTTTTTGCGGAATTAAAGTTTTACCTGCACAAATAAATCAAACAACACAGCACAGAAAAGACTCAAGCAATTTATAGTGGTTCCCCGATTTGGGTACGTCCACTTTCCCCCTTCGACCTATCTCCAAACCAGGGACGACACGGTCACTTCACCGACAGGATTGAAATCCAATTCTTGCACTAACGGAAGGAACCCTTCCACACGTAGGAGTCACCACTCCCACACCACGGGTTGCATCCAACCCTTACAACTAGGAACCAATCGTTCCTTTACAACGAAATTGAAAATAGAATATATTAGAAATACAAACAACTTATGGAGACTAAGGTGTCCCTCTTCGTTCGACGACGTGTTCTTGAAGTCAACGAAGAGTCCACAACCCTAGATCTCTCTCGGAGAGAATCTCCCCGAAACCGGCGGCGGCAAAGGGCGGCGGCTTGGCTCTCGGGATTGGCGGCGGCAACGGAGTGCTGCGGCGATGCAATGAAGATTCAAACTTCGTAGCAAAGGTAGCAAGGTCTTCCAACGGTCACACTAGGATCGATCGTCTCAATCGATTCGGAAGGGGATGGTTTTCCCGATCTACGAATCAAGAGACAAAAGATCTCTGGTTAGACGCGTGAGACGCTTTGCTAGGCTGAGCTTCTGTCGCCGGAGATCTGGAAGAAACCTTGATCAGCAACGGCGACTAACTGTACGAGCGGCGACGACGGCGGCGGAGCAAGATCGCGATTTAGGTCACGTCGGCGGCCTTTCTTTTTGAAATCGTGTATTCGTGTCTCTTCCGCTCAACCATACGGAGGTATATATACATTAGGTCATTCCACATGACCGTTGTGGGCCCCACCAAAAGGAAATCCTAAGTCCGATTCGAAATAGTTCAGTTAACTTGGACCGGTCCAGAGAATAGGCGAAAATTGCCTAAGTCAAATTCGGCGAGAATCGTAGGTGATTCTCGCCGAATCGACGAGAATCACCTACGATTCTCGCCGAATTCCACTTGGCCGAATTCAAACTACATTGATATAGCAAGCCGGAGAGAATCAGCGGGAATCACAATTGATTCTCGCCGAATCGTCGAGAAGGCAAGGTCATTCTCGACGATTCGGCGAGAATCACTTAGTGATTCTCGCCGATTCTGTCTTAGCAGAATTCATGGCGGCGTCAAGACAGCCGGCTGCAACCGGCGGTAATCAGCCAGTGATTCTCGTCGATTCGGCGAGAATCACTAGTGATTCTCGTCGAATCGGCGAGAATCACTTAGTGATTCTCGACGATTTGTACTTAGACGATTTTCGTCTTTCTTCCCGTGAGCTGGTCTTTGGCCCATCCTTGCTCCTTGTCTGCTCTTAATCTTACATAACCCTGTGCTTGAAAATAAGTACACTCCAATAGAGAGAGTACACGTAAGCCAACACACTGATCTGCTCAACGAGGGATTACGTTGCACAGACCCGTGTATATTGACCTACTGCACCCTGACATTGGTGTGTACTTAGCGATGAATAACTGCAAGCACAACTTGAAGACAAGTAATCAAATACATTGTCAATTCACCTTAGCTTGTTCAGGGGCTTCTTCAAATCGGGTACATTGTGGATACAATACCCAACAATCTCCCCCTATTTGAAGAAGCCTAAACCCTACAAGCTAAGGTGAATATAACGGCTTGGAAGAAAACATAACTTTGAAAAACGAGAGTGAGTTGAAATTCTATACCATTATCTTTAGAGCGCATTTGGAGCATACACCTTAGCACCTTAGCCGAGAGGGTAATCTCCCCCTTTTCGGCTTCTGCAAATCTGGGTCTGGTGCATTTGACACCATGCTCCCCCTCAGTTCTTGCACCTTTGCTTACACTTGAGTTCCTGGCAGATGCTCCCCCTAGATGCACGAGCCTGGAGCTTCTGTAGTCTTCATTCCTCATAGTTTAGCATCCCTAATTCAGTTTTGAAAAGACTGAACTTGGACTCGTCTAAGGACTTTGTAAAAATATCTGCAATCTGCTTATCTGTGGGGATATAGCAGAGAGAGATGTCCTTGTTCTCCACGTGCTCCCGAATGAAGTGGTAACGCACTTCAATATGCTTCGTCCTGCTGTGCGACACGGGATTATTCGCAATGGCTATAGTACTTGAGGAGTCGCAGTACATTGGTACTTTTTTGAACTGAAGGTCATAGTCTGCTAGTTGATTTCTGATCCATAGAAGTTGTGCGCAACAGCTGCCTGCTGAGATGTACTCAGATTCAGCTATGGAGGTTGCAACACAATTCCGCTTCTTACTATTCCATGATATGAGCCTTCTTCCGAGGAATTGACACGTCCCGGAAGTGCTTTTCCTGCCATCCCTACTCCCTGCAAAATCAGCATCGATAGTTGCTGGGAGGACTCCCCCTCCAGTCGAGCACCAGTCGTCTCAGGAGCATGTTCCTTAGATGGAACTTCAGTAGCATCCCGAGGATTCACTACTTCCATCCTCTCACTTCCAGTTTCCTCCTCCTCATCACCCATGTGCTCTTTCTCAGCTGCAGCATTGTTTAAGTTTTCCTCTTCATCCTCCTCATTATCACCTCCATCTCCCAGATCATTGTCGTTCAGGGCCGCCACATCTTCCACCATCCTCACTATCTTCTTGCATAGTCTCAACTGCATCTCTAGCTATCTGAGAGATGTCAGATATGACATTAGCAGAAGTGGGTAGAGGCTCCCCCTCAGTTCCTGCAGTCAGTGCATCAGGAACTTCACTGGGGATTGCCACGGAATCTGCTGAAGTTCTGTTGTCCTCGGCAGGAGATTCTTCTTGTTCTACTACCACTGCAGCTTGCCCTATGCGTCGTTCCCATCTGTCAAATACGCTGGAGTCCATTTTCTTCAAATAATGCAAAGGAGCTCCTTTGCTCATGTCGAACCTATCTCCGTTCAACTGATTGAGATATAGGCTGATGATTCTTCCAAAACTTGGAGATCTGAGAGTGTCCTTAATCTTCTCAAAAAGCATAGCCCCCCAGTTGAATCTCTTTCGGCAGACTATCGCCACAAGAATCTTGAACATGTCAGCTGAGATGCGGTCGTGTGAGCCGGGTTTGCATATCAGTACTTTCCCAATGATGTCAGACAAGAGTTTCCCCTCCTCATTCATTTCTTTTCTCTTTATCGATCTGGTTCCCCTAGCTAGTCCACAGAATAATAGGGTCCTGGCTCTATCATGTTCCTCCAGATAATCCTTGTGCTCAAAACTAGAGAGCTGCAAGCATTGAGTAAGTTTCCTTGCAGACATCTTGATCCTTGCACCTGCAACCTTACTCTTGATGATAGTGTCTTCATTCCGAAGTTTGGAGGTTGCGAAGAACTCCATCACTTCCTTATCCAGAATTTTGCAGGGGTGCTCCAGTACAAAAGTGAGTCCAGCCTCTTCAAGCATGATGATGATGTTTCTGAACTCATCTGAGGCATGTGAGAACCTGGTTCGAACCAACTCACATCCAGTGACCAGGCCGGCGGTGGTCCTTGGAGCCATTGCAAACCTGAGATTAAAAGATGTATCATTTAGATCTTCTGCTCAAGGCACACCAGGTGGTCAACTTGAATGTGCCTGTGTTGATGGCACTGCTCCTTTTCCAGATACTTGTTCCACGTCATTCTTTGAACATCTCCTGTCTAGGTCCCATCATGTACCTGGGTACCTAGACTATCCTGCAAAAAAAAGAATTACCTTTCCTTAGGAACCCAATATGTATTGGATCCTAGGTTCTTGTCAGCATAAAATATTGAATGCCTTCCTGCAGGAATCCTGTCAGGAAGACTAACTCTGCCCAGAGGAAGTGGACATACCCTTGCCCTTGGCACAGAGGGATTGTGCCAAAAATCTACGGCAAAGTGACCCACCTTGCCACAACACCAACACTCGTGAATGTTGTATCGCCGTTTCTGACCTGATCTGTTGACTGAGGTAGTCATGATCTTAGGTCTAAACGGGATAAAGCCGGTTCTGCTCACAAAATTGCCTTTTCCACCGTGACACGTGGGAGGGTGGAAAGAATGCATGTGGTGAGTGTCAAGTGGCCTTGGAGGTGGTGCCTTCCTTTCAGTCAGCACGCTTCCAGAGGCCCCATGGGTACTTACCGCATGTTTCCTGACCCCCCTTTCCTGTGTCCTAAGGTGGAAAGTACTGCAGTGAGAGCTGGTTCCAGTAGATTCATGATGAGTTGGGGCTAAGGCCGAGAATACAAAGGGCTCAGGATGAGCCTTGGGTATTCTCTCAGGGGTAGCCATGACAGCTCTGGCACTGTGGGTATTTCCACATGAGGGCTGATCATTCTTGCAGTGACTATGGTTGTTCCTATGGTCATACCTGAATGCATGATGTGTGCCCTTCCTGCTCGGGGTGGGGGGTCTGAACACAGTTTCCCCATTTCTCCATGAATTAACGATTTGGGAGATCCACCCATTTTCTGCTTTTCTTTTGATAACATCTATCTTGGAAAACTTAGAAACTATCCTCTTCTCGGTCTCTAGACGACTCTCTAGATCCGAGATCTTTGAGTCCTTTACCTTGATGGATTCCAGTTGGAGATTCATCAAGATCTTTAGCTGAGCAATATCCTTAGCTTGTTCCTCAACAAGTAAGTTGCTCGTCTGAAGGGCACTCTCAAGGGAATCAAGATTTTCAATCTTTTGATTGAAGCTATCTATATCCCTTGCATCACTGGAAGGACTACCCTCTGAACTATTCCTGTCTTTAGGAACTTCAAGAGGAGAGGGGCATGAGGAAGAAGTTACATGCTTCTGGATTTGCTGTTCAGGGTTACCGTCAAGATTGGCAGAGACTGTTGAGTCAGCTTCATCAGAACTGCTTTCCTCAGCTTCTTCTTCAGTCTCTGACAAGGACACAGGAGCCCTGATACTGACAGATTGATCATGCCCTTCATCTTCAGAAATGAGGACCCCCACATAGGCTTCATCCTCTTGCTGACAACTGGTCCCTGCTTTCTCTGATCCCTCCATGAGGTCTGAGATAATTTGCCACATGGACTTGGCCGTCCTACACTTGTCCACTCTTGAAAGAGATACACCAGACCAGACGTCAGTGATGATCTGACGTATTAACTTGTCCAAGTTGAACAGTGAGAGCTCGGTCTCAGACATCTCTTCGGGACTTTTGGGGATTTGGATATCCTTTCCTGAATCGGAAGCCTTCATGGGAATGAAGGGACCCTCTTCCAAGATGAGTGACGCCCGAGGGTCGATGGCCTCCAGATGAAACATAACTCTCATCTTCTAGATGGGGTAATACTCTGTTGTGCACGCAGGGAGTCTCAGAGGAGGGACATCAAATTCCAGCTCCATGCTTGAGTCTCGACTTCTAGTTGACACTAGAGGCAGGATCTTACTCAAGGTGTTAACCTTATTGCTGAGTAACCTGCCTCTGATACCACTTGAAAGTCCATCTAGTGCCAACTAGCTTCACCTATGGGGGGGGGGGGGAATATGTGTCTTGTAGCGTTTTTGCGGAATTAAAGTTTTACCTGCACAAATAAATCAAACAACACAGCACAGAAAAAACTCAAGCAATTTATAGTGGTTCCCCGATTTGGGTACGTCCACTTTCCCCCTTCGACCTATCTCCCAACCAGGGATGACTCGGTCACTTCACCAATAGGATTGAAATCCAATCCTTGCACTAACGGAAGGAACACTTCCACACGTAGGAGTCACCACTCCCACACCACGGGTTGCACCCAACCCTTACAACTAGGAACCAATCGTTCCTTTACAACGAAATTGAAAATAGAATGTATTAGAAATACAAACAACTTATGGATACTAAGGTGTCCCTCTTCGTTCGACGACGTGTTCTTGAAGTCAACGAAGAGTCCACAACCCTAAATCTCTCTCGGAGAGAATCTCCCCGAAACCGGCGACGGCAAAGGGCGGCGGCTTGGCTCTCGGGATTGTCGGCGGCAACGGAGTGCTGCGGCGATGCAATGGAGATTCAACCTTCGTAGCAAAGGTAGCAAGGTCTTCCAACGGTTACACTAGGATTGATCGTCTCGATCGATTCGGAAGGGGATGGTTTTCCCGATCTACGAATCAAGAGACAAAAGATCTCTGATTAGACGCGTGAGACGCTTTGCTAGGCTGAGCTTCTGTCGTCGGAGATCTGGAAGAAACCTTGATCAGCAACGACGACTAACTGTACGAGCGGCGATGACGACGACGGAGCAAGATCACGATTTAGGTCACGTCGGCAGCCTTTCTTTTTGAAATCGTGTATTCGTGTCTCTTCCGCTCAACCATACGGAGGTATATATACATTAGGTCATTCCACATGACCGTTGTGGGCCCCACCAAAAGGAAACCCTAAGTCCGGTTCGAAATAGTTCAGTTAACTTGGACCGGTCCAGAGAATAGGCGAAAATTGCCTAAGTCAAATTCGGCGAGAATCACTAAGTGATTCTCGCCGAATCGTCGAGAATGACCTTGCCTTCTCGACGATTCGGCGAGAATCAATTGTGATTCCCGCCGATTCTCTCCTGCTTGCTATATCAATGTAGTTTGAATTCAGCCAAGTGGAATTCGGCGAGAATCGTAGGTGATTCTCGCCGATTTCAAACTACATTGATATAGCAAGCCGGAGAGAATCGGTGGGAATCACAATTGATTCTCGCCGAATCGTCGAGAAGGCAAGGTCATTCTCGACGATTCGGAGAGAATCACTTAGTGATTCTCGACGATTCTGCCTTAGCAGAATTCATGGTGGCGTCGAGACAGCCGGCTGCAACCGACGGGAATCAGCCAGTGATTCTCGTCGATTCGGCGGGAATCAGCTAGTGATTCTCGTCGAATCGGCGAGAATCACTTAGTGATTCTCGACGATTTGTACTTAAACGATTTTCGTCTTTCTTCCCGTGAGCTGGTCTTTGGCCCATCCTTGCTCCTTGTCTGCTCTTGATCTTACATAACTCTGTGCTTGAAAATAAGTACACTCCAATAGAGAGAGTACACGTAAGCCAACACACTAATCTGCTCAACGAGGGATTACGTTGCACAGACCCGTGTATATTGACCTACTGCACCCTGACATTGGTGTGTACTTAGCGATGAATAACTGCAAGCACAACTTGAAGACAAGTAATCAAATACATTGTCAATTCACCTTAGCTTGTTCAGAGGCTTTTTCAAATCAGGTACATTGTGGATACAATACCCAACAGTACTTATGTCATACCTACCCCTCCTATTTATAGACAAATGCAAGGGGGGGGGGGTATCCTTCTCGGCGAGTATCAGTCGAAGTCGCGGCGAGGAAATACACCCTTCGTCAACCCGCCCCGCACGATACAGTAGAGGATGTCGCGACATTCACCAGAACCTGCATAATAAACTCGGCACACCACAGAATAAACAGGGAGAAACAAGCGGCGAGATGCAGATTCTCTTATTAAAAGATAATAAAGTTTATTACAAAGTCGCCTACGGCGAGTTCAGCATAAAAGAGAATAATTCTAAGTCCTAGGTGGTCGCTCCAGAGGGTGAGGATGTCGCCCGACCCAGCCCATCTCGCGTGCTCGCCGGAAGTGCTCCGTCGCCAGCGCCATCGCATCGTCGCCAATCCGCAGCTGCTCCTCAATCCTCGTCAGCCGCACCACGGAGCCCATACTCGCCCGGATGCCGACCAACTTGTCGAGGACTAGCTGTAGGCGGTGGTTGTTTAGCGCCAGCTGGCGATCATTCTCCTTCACCATATGGAAGCGAGCCTCGTAGCTCTCCAAGGTGGTCTGGAGTTCTTCCATCTTCGTCGTTCACACCTCTAGAGCTGAGATCCGGCGATGAGGGTCGCAGATAGCGAGCTGATCGAACTTGCTCTCCAGCTCCATGTAGGTGCGAGCTGCAGCATGGCGATATTTGCTCCCCGGTAACCAGATGGCGTCGATGAAGGCCGCCCCAGGAGTCGTTGGGCGATCTGTCATAGCAGGTAGACAACTCGCAAGATCAGAAATAAGCGTCTAAAGGATCTGTCTAAAGGATTAGAGGTAACAACGACGAAGCTTACTACGACGAGGAGACCGGGACCGGTGCGGTGAAGGGACGCGACCGGGAACATCTCGCCGACTAGAGGATGAACCGCCCGAGTGATCGGCTGATCTACCCTGCCCGCGACCTCCAAAGTCGGAGTCCCCAACTAGTGGAGGGAAGTAACTCGGCCGCGATCTATCTGGCTTCTTCGGCGGAGGCGGAGCCTGCGACGAGCTTGTCGACTGCTGCAAAGTCTCCAGCGGAGGAGGCGGGGGATGTCGCTGCAAGTACGCTTTCTGCTGGGCGGATAGAGGCGACGGCAGCGGTAAAACGGTGCTCACCGCCTGGATAGAAGCCGCGTCCAGAGGCGGCGACAAGGAATAACTCGCCGCTGGCAGTGTCGAATCTCGCTCGGAAGTAGGAGCGGCCTTGCTCGCCGGGAGATCCTTGCTCCCTGGAGGGTCCCTTCTCGCTGGGAGGTCCTTCATCAGTGGTTCTTTGCTCGCCAGAAGGTTTTCTTTCCCCAAAGAAGTCCCCGACACTTTCTTAGAGTCGATATTAATCCGGACCGTATGCGCGGTCCGGAGCAGCTTATCGGCTGCCAGGGCGAACATCGGAACACAGCTCAGAGGGGCGACGTCGAGAGGCACGTCCGCGACGTCTGAAGGAGAGTCTGCATGAAAAGTAGGTCAGCAAGAAGCACGCGACGACCAACTATTGGGAAAGGGGCTTGGCAGAATGGCGACCTGTCACAGTGACGACTTCAATTCGGGACGTCGTCGGCTCCTTGGCGACTTCGGGATTCTCTGGCGGACTGAGGACGGCCGAGTCAGTAGCGTCGTCCAGCCCAAGGTCGCTGAGAAGCTTCTTGGTGTTGGCGGAAGGCGCGGGCTTGATAGTCGTCGCCGCGACTGGCTCAGATGGCGGAGGCGGGTCGATCAACGTAGAAGCGGGTTTCTTGGGCTTCTTGGTCTTCTTCCTTTTCGGCAGTGGTAAGTCGGTTGCGACATCTTCCTCGCGCGGTCTTTTCGGTTTGGAGATGCCAAGGAGATTGTACAGGGTGGCGAGGCTGTCTTGGAGAAGTTTCGCATTAACGTCTGACATGGTAAGCGAGCTTCAGAGATCCGCCTCAGAAACCAGACCCCCCCTATTTATAGATTTCGTCGAGCAGTAGGCGAGGCGAGCAACCCAGATACTCGGCATAGCAGCTCGCCGAATAAGTGTTGGATGATTCTTTCTGAGCTCCCACGTCGCTCAAAAAGAGCGGGGATTGTGTACAACCCGTATTCGACGAGGATGGATCCTACCATAGCCAGCTCAGCGAGATTCAAAGTCAACAAGTCAAGACAGAAGTCAAGATCGAGGCGTGAGCCAGAAGAAGGCCTGGGCGAGTATGGCGAGCTTCCCCCGCATACTCGCCTGGTTGGCGACTAGGCGAGCTACTCGCCCAGCCCGTGCGAGCTCCCCAGAAAGTCGCCTAGTCGCCAGGGTGGGGGTATAAGTATGACCCCCTCCCTTTGTATTTCCCTATAAATAGGACCCTAGGGGTACGAGGGAAGGGGACCAAGAATCTCGAATAGATACTCGTGAGCTATTTGGATTCCTTTTCCTTAGAGACCAAGTCGCGACCTGCGACTTAGTTGCTAGTTCGTTTCCCTCGTATCTAGCTCGGTCATCCTGGTTGTGGAGGGGCTGCTTCTTCCAAGCAGACGGGTACGTGGTAGGACCTTCCTGCCGCAGCAACCTGGGATCTTGTTCCTAGCTCATTTCTGTTCTTGCTTCTGTGGGCCGTCTAACTTCACTACTTGACCAGTAACCTTAGACAGCTTAGCTCGATTCTGAGGTAGGGAATTTTTCCCGGCTTCAACACCTGGTAAACCAGACTAAATTTGATCGTCATAGCCCGTGGAGCAGTGTAGCGCGCAAACGGTCACAAAAAAAGGAAATGATGCAAGATAACTTTTTAAATGTGGAAAACTCGTCACTTGGGAGAAAACCCACGTGGTTGGATCGGTGTCGACCAAAATCCACTATTCGTTATCGTGTTACAGGGCTTTTGAAGAAAGCGAGTGCGACAGATCACCCCTCGTTACAATTATTAAAGATAGAAAAAGAGAGTATTGGGCTCGGAGTGTGACATGCCACGTTCCATGGAGCTAATTCTTTTTCCTACTACAATGGGTAAGCTACGTTTTTGAGCAAATTGGGGACTACGTCTGCTACTTGGAGGTTTTAGCGGCGCGTTCTGCACGCCTTATCTGTGGCTTGTTTCTTGTTGCGTTCTGAGGAGTCTGGAGCGGTTGACTTGTTGTATGGGGCTTGCCGTTGACTGGAAGGCGCCATGCGCGCAGAGCATGCTGGAATTCGCCTTAGAGGTGCTCCGTGTTCTGAAATAGGACTTGTGTTCCGCCGGTGTCACTTTGGTGGAAGCATGTTCTTGGAAGCTATCTTGAAGGCACGACATGTGGAGAGCGCACTTGGAGCGGGGCGTGTGGAGCACACGCTTGGAACGGAGCGCGCGGGGGGCGCGCTTGGAGCAGAGTGCACTTGGGGCGGAGCGCGCGGTCAGGCGGGGCCGCACGCGTGCTTGTGCGCAGCCGGGAGCCCTGTGTAGGCGGGGGTGCGCAAGCGCGGCTTTGCGACCGTGCGATGGAGATCGTGGGAGGTGGACGTGCGCGTAGGAATGCGCGGGCGCAATCGATGTTCGGGATTGCGCTTATAGGATCCGCGGTTCGACAGGACCTTCTCCGGGAAACCCAATCAATAGCACATGCTTGGAGAGATTGTTTGGCAATCAGAAGAAAATTAGATTAAGTTGAGATGCTTTGACTTAGGGATTGATTCATGGGAAACCCTAAACTTGTGAATGTTCATCGATCTCTGTCGATTTTTAATTAGGATCACACGGATCATACACACAATGATGGAACGGGATTCTCTCTAGTTCAGACGAACTGGATAGTATCAAGTTCATCATCCTACGGTCTGAAACAAAAGATCCCAAAATTCAGTTCGTCAACTCAACTCGCCGTCTTGTGCTCGCCGTAGGGCTGGGGAGAGGAAATCAAGACCATGAACTAGATAGTATCCAGTTCATAGAAGATCCCAGTCTTACAATGACTAGGATCAAACATGTGGCATTAATGTAGGCCAGTTGAAATCATTGATTTTCGGTGTCGGAAGTGCGCAAAAATGGGCTGGTTGGAATGGTCTTGCTTGAAGAGCTGGTTGCAGTCATGACCTTGTTGGTTCAATGTGATGGGCACTTTGATTTTTTGGGATACCCCACGAAAATTAATTAGGTATATTAATGTGTGAGCTTCACAAAATTATACTAATGTGTCATTTTCATTGGATAGTTTGACATGTGCAACCCTAATATCATATGTAGTTACAATATTGAAGGAACTAACCAACATGCTTTATTTTCTAGTTTGTTTGTCTGTCCATTTTATATTTAATTTAATTCATTTCATCATATATATTTCATAAAAATAAAAGCTCATATTTTGTATAGTTATAAATACTCGTATTATCCTTAGTTTGGCACATCGGTGACGGTCGTAAACAGGGTTAAATCGTCATTCGTTAATGATCGCCTAACAAACACCATCCGTTTAAACATAAAAGTGAATGAAGTTCTTTAGATGTGCGTTAACGAATGACAGTTTATCACAGTGCCAAACGGAGCCTTAAGCTCCATTATGCATTGCGCTTTTGTTAGGGTTTTTGGCCAGAAATGTTGTTGCTATAGAATGTATGTTTGGTGCCGTCATCAAAAAAAGAAAGCTACTTTTGAATATAAAAAGGAATAAAGCTCATTAAGGCTCCCTTTGGCGGGGCGGATCCGCACCGGTCGGGCGGAAGAAACCGCCCTGCCGCACGAACTGCCTGTTAGGTTTGGAAATCCCACCGTTGGGTTGTGGGGCTCCACCACGCTGCACAAAACTGTGGGATTTCTGTGGAAATCATCCACGCCGTGGGAACCACGGTGACGGTCCAGCAACGCGGATGATTTCTGCAGAATCCCCACCGCCGCGTCAAACGTTGAAGTTAGAAATTAGAATCCATGCATTTTAAAATTTTAGACAATATATAATTATAATAGGTATAATATAATATAATATATTATATGAACATAATGTCATGCTACATCTGCTATAATAAACAAATTACTTGTAACATAATGTTAACAAAACATCATATTAAATAAATAAAATAATTAACCCAAAACATGAAACTCTAAATATAATATAAAAATAGAGAGGTGGGATTAATTAATGAACAAATGTTAATAATAAGTATGATAATTATCACAAAATATAAACTATTTTGTAAGATATTATAAAAGAACTATTATCTAAAAATAATATTTTACAAATTTTCTAAAATCATATTTTACAAATTTTCTTTAATTTCTTTCTATAAAGTTTAGTTATAGGCCCTATTAAATTAAATTACAATTAATACCATATATTTCAATTCGGCATATTGATCCTCTCGATTAGATCTATCCAACGACATATTGATCTATAAGATCTGGTGGTGAATAAATCATTTACAGACAGAAATATTCAATTATACAAGTGACAGTGCCACCCCCCTGACAGTACCTCAGCCACATTATTGCCCCGACACAACGGTGCTCTCGTCGATAAAAAAATATATTAAATTTGGAAAAATACTAATCGTACTTTAAAACATATCATTATTACTTCAAAAAAAATTAAATTCAATATAAATATATTATAGCATTCAATTATATTATAAGATGAACATGATTATTATTTAATTTTCCAGGCTTCTCAAATAAGGTGAGATAATTTTTTTTTAATTATAGAACGTCTTCTATTGGTTCGGCATTCACGAACGATAGTTCATAACTATCAAATTCACTATCGTCATGTCAAACATGAAATATTTGTTTATACGTTCAACATATACGGATAACCCTACGTAAAATCAAATTTATTTCATTTTTTTACAAAATAAATCATAATGTTGCGGACTAACTCGATGCTCCGGTCGGACCGGATATTCTTGGACCGCCTTAGCTCGCGGAGCGGTCGAGCGCGCACACAGTCAATTGAAAAATGGGGGACGGACACAGGAGGTTTTAACGTGGAAAACCCTTCAACCGGGTGAAAAACCACGTGACCGGGTCGGTGCCGATCAAAATCCACTAGATTGCTGGAGGTTACAATTTGACGGGGGAAATCGGGGCGACAGGCCGCTCCCGTTACAACCTTGAGGAGAGAGAGAGTATATGCGCTCGTCGGTGGGCAACAGACTGCCTCGCCAACGGGACTTGGATGGTGGAATGCGCGGGATGCTTCAGTTGCGTGCGCTCAGAGGCGACGCGTGTCCAGAGGTTGTCACTGCTTCCTTTGTGCGTCTTTCTCGGTCCTTGGAGTGTTTCCTTAGTAACTGAGCTCTGGTGGGGTGCAAATAGCCGATGATAGGTTCTGGTAGCTGTTGGCAGGAGCTGATAGCCACTGGGGGCCGCTGGAGGCCTCGGGCGGCGGCCGGTGGTTGGCGGCGAGAGGCGGCCGCTGGTGGTTGGCGACGAGGGGTGGCCGCCGGCGGAGAAGAACGGGAAAGCTCCCACCTGAGGAAGAAGAAGAAGAAGAAGCGTAGGAGGAGAAAGTTAGGAAATGAGGAGCCCCTGGGGTCCTTTTATAGGCTCCAGGGGGAAGTTATGGCGGGCCCCCCCACTAACCTAGTGGGTTAGTGGGTGGTTTTGTCCCGATCGGACGGCCGGTGGGGCCTCTCCCTCGATCGGACGGCGGGGAGGTCTTCCAACGATGGCGGGCCGTCATGACGGCGGCGGCAGCCGGGCGGCCGGCGAGGGAGGCCGGCGGCGGCCAAGGTCACGGCCGGCCGCGGCCACGGCCGTCCATGGCCGGGGCGGCCATGGCCATGGCCGGGGCGGCCATGGCCATGGCCGGGGCGGCCATGGCCACGGCCGGCCATGGCCGGGGCGGCCATGGCCGGGCGGCCATGGCCACGGCCGGCCATGGCCGGGGCGGCCATGGCCACGGCCGGCCATGGCCGGGGCGGCCATGGCCACGGCCGGCCATGGCCGGGGCGGCCATGGCCACTGTCGGCCATGGCCACGGCGGCGGCCGGCCATGGTCGGGGCCAAGGCCGAGGCCGGCCATGGCCTCGGCCGGCCATGGCCGCGGCCCGCCACGGCCGCGGCCCGCCATGGCCGCGGCCCGCCATGGCCGCGGCCGGCCATGGCCGCGGCCGGCCATGGCCGCGGCCGGCCATGGCCGCGGCCGGCCATGGCCGCGGCCGGCCATGGCCGCGACCGGCCACGATCGTGGCCGGCCGGCCATGGCCGGAGGGGAACCGCCGGGGCGGTTCCTTCCCCTAATGGTGGGGAGAGAGGGGGCCCGCTCCCATGATCTCCATGAGAGATCATGGGGTTAGGGGGCCCGCCCATGATCTCCATTCATGGGGATCATGGGGGTCTCCTTTTTCTTATAAATTAAGGTGGAGCCCATCAATTGCCCCCCAAATCTCTTTCAGTTGGGAGGGAAGCGAGCACGTGGAGAGATTTTTAACTCTGGTTGCGGTGGTGATTGCCGGCGTGGAATCCGGGATGGCAGCGATGGTGAGCGGCTCCAAGGTATGCTGGTTCGTGTTGTGACCGTGACTTCGGTGATATTCGCAGTATCTTGCGTGATCTGCCTTGGGGTTCGGTTGCGGCGCTCTTGGTCGTTGAAATGATGAATTATTCTGGATTGCATACATCACATTAGTGCAGGTAGTATTCGGAGGGACGTATTCCTGGAGTGAATGTTGCCCCCCTTTTCTCGGGGGCTGTGTTGACTACCATTGGGGCGACTCCGCTTCTGGCGTCGTTCTTTTCGCATTGTATGGGTTGGTTCACCTTCTTTCTTCCTCTTCTGTCTTCTGCCTGACCTTAGATTTTCTGGTGAGGGCTTCTCGATTGTCATGAACCTTTTGATAAAGAGGGCGGCAAGCTCGATGTAGCTATCGATATCTTCTCTCTGTAGGGATTGAAGCCAGGTCCGAGCTTCTCCAATTAATGACGTTGAAAATACTCGGACCATGAGTTGATCGGAGGAATTGCGGGAGTGCATGATGGCTTCGAAATGTTTCAGGTGTGCGAGTGGGTTGCCTGTCCCGTTGAAACTACGGATTTCCGTGTCCGCGGCGCTGCAGGAACTAGATGAGTTATTGTTAGGTAGGTATTCATCTGGTTCTTGCTTTGTGGCAGAAGTGCCAGGGGCCATAGTGTTTCTAGTGCTTTCTTCACGACGAGGACGCGCGAGGTTGTGACCATACATCTCCTGGAGTGATGTTATAGGCACGGGAGAGCTATTTGTGCTTGAGAATTCCTTTTCTATATCGTATTCTCTGTGTAGGCCAGGCCTGGCGGGGGCAGGGAGCTCTTCTGACGGCAGTAAAACAACTTGTTCGAACGGCTGAGGAGTCGTTAGGTGGCGGAATGTTGGCTTATTCCGCGCTGCAAGGGTTGCATCGACTCGTGTGGTGTTGGGAGGTGTGTGCTCTTGAGATAGCTGTTGCCCCCCAGTCCCTGAAGGGTCTTGTTGTTGAGGTGCAGCCGGCCGCCACCCTTCTGTTCCCGTGACAGCTTGCTCTTTCCTTTGTTGAGATTCTGGCGTTGGGTTTAGTAATGAGAGAATGACTGGTGCCCCCAAGTTTCGGAGCAGGGTGAGCATTTCGGTTTGTAGTTCTTCCATCTGGCGAACTCGTCCTTCCAAGGCAGGCGCTTGAGCTAGGGCGGTGACGGGGGCGTAAGCTGCTTCCGCGGTTAGTGGTGCGTCTACCAGAGAGTGAGATCGTGCAGGCTCAGTGTGTGCGCCAAGTGCGGATCCTTCTGCGGCGCGGGCACCCCTCGTTGCCATTGTGATGAACTTGCTCTGCGAAGGATATTGGGAATGTTTCCCACAGACGGCGCCAAACTGTTGCGGACTAACTCGATGCTCCGGTCGGACCGGATATTCTTGGACCGCCTTAGCTCGCTGAGCGGTCGAGCGCGCACACAGTCAATTGAAAAATGGGGGACGGACACAGGAGGTTTTAACGTGGAAAACCCTTCAACCGGGTGAAAAACCACGTGACCGGGTCGGTGCCGATCAAAATCCACTAGATTGCTGGAGGTTACAATTTGACGGGGGAAATCGGGGCGACAGGCCGCTCCCGTTACAACCTTGAGGAGAGAGAGAGTATATGCGCTCGTCGGTGGGCAACAGACTGCCTCGCCAACGGGACTTGGATGGTGGAATGCGCGGGATGCTTCAGTTGCGTGCGCTCAGAGGCGACGCGTGTCCAGAGGTTGTCACTGCTTCCTTTGTGCGTCTTTCTCGGTCCTTGGAGTGTTTCCTTGGTAACTGAGCTCTGGTGGGGTGCAAATAGCCGATGATAGGTTCTGGTAGCTGTTGGCAGGAGCTGATAGCCACTGGGGGCCGCTGGAGGCCTCGGGCGGCGGCCGGTGGTTGGCGGCGAGAGGCGGCCGCTGGTGGTTGGCGACGAGGGGTGGCCGCCGGCGGAGAAGAACGGGAAAGCTCCCACCTGAGGAAGAAGAAGAAGAAGAAGCGTAGGAGGAGAAAGTTAGGAAATGAGGAGCCCCTGGGGTCCTTTTATAGGCTCCAGGGGGAAGTTATGGCGGGCCCCCCCACTAACCTAGTGGGTTAGTGGGTGGTTTTGTCCCGATCGGACGGCCGGTGGGGCCTCTCCCTCGATCGGACGGCGGGGAGGTCTTCCCACGATGGCGGGCCGTCATGACGGCGGCGGCAGCCGGGCGGCCGGCGAGGGAGGCCGGCGGCGGCCAAGGTCACGGCCGGCCGCGGCCACGGCCGTCCATGGCCGGGGCGGCCATGGCCATGGCCGGGGCGGCCATGGCCGGGGCGGCCATGGCCACGGCCGGCCATGGCCGGGGCGGCCATGGCCGGCCATGGCCGGGGCGGCCATGGCCACGGCCGGCCATGGCCGGGGCGGCCATGGCCACTGTCGGCCATGGCCACGGCGGCGGCCGGCCATGGTCGGGGCCGGCCACGGCCGCGGCCGCGGCCCGCCACGGCCGCGGCCCGCCACGGCCGCGGCCCGCCACGGCCGCGGCCGGCCACGGCCGCGGCCGGCCACGGCCGCGACCGGCCACGATCGTGGCCGGCCGCCATGGCCGGAGGGGAACCGCCGGGGGCGGTTCCTTCCCCTAATGGTGGGGAGAGAGGGGGCCCGCTCCCATGATCTCCATGAGAGATCATGGGGGTTAGGGGGCCCGCCCATGATCTCCATTCATGGGGATCATGGGGGTCTCCTTTTTCTTATAAATTAAGGTGGAGCCCATCACATAAAAATACATATTTTGGTCATTGCATTTTTATGATCATTTAAAGTAATCATATATATATATATATTTTGAGTTAAAAATACACTTGTAAAAAATGAAATGTATTTTGCAACTGTATTTTACAGTGAAAATGCAATTCATTTGCAACTGTATTTTACGTTGCAATTGTATTTCACACAGAAAATGCAGTCCCACGGGATCTTTTATATGCGTTGAACATACAGAATTATCACCCGTCAAACGGATTCCAAGACTTCATTTGGGGAGTCATTTTCACGCCGGTGCGGGAGCAACAGCCGTCGCAAGGTGGAAAAACAAACGCCCTGCTGCAACGTTTGCTCCGTTTGCTCCCGCCCACCCATGAGAAACGCTGCCTCTCGAACTGCAGCCCGCCCCGTCTGCTCCCGCCAAACCAACTTAGTTCTTTGAGATTGATAATATTTAATTATTTATCATATTTTCACATGCTCTGCTTTATTAATTAGATGTAAATTATAATAAATTTCAATATCGGGCTAATAAATTATCTATTTTTCAAATTTTCAATGCGCATCGTGTCGACAAGCTAGAGTCCGAGCATACAAAAACTATTGATGCTAAAAAGAAAGGATATATTTTAGAAAATAAATATTTCTAATTTAAAGCTGAATAAAAATAATATATATATGTATATATTATTTTAATAATTATAGTCATGAATCGTGATTAATATATTCAAATATGGTAGATGGTCGCCCATTTATACCAAAGAAAGGAACGTGGATTATTGAACTACTGAGAAAAAGACAGTTTTTAGTGCTTTGGGGCTAGAGATTATCAAAGTCAAGCCTAGTCAAACAAGAAATTAACACTAATATTTTACATAATAAAGTATCATTAAAACTTAGGCTGCGTTTGACGCGACTTATCGCGGCTTATTTTGCTCCGGTGAGGTTGAATAAAAACGTCATTGTCATAAAATGTATGTTTGGTATGACAAACGTTACTACGGTTATCAAAAAAAAGAAACTTGTTTGAGGCATAAGATTTTGATATGACAATGACATTTTGATCCAATCTCACTGGAGCAAATAAGCTACGATAAGCCGCGCCAAACACAGCCTTAAAGGAGAATTTTATCATACTACAATTAGACCAGCAATGCTCTGCGATTATGAGTCTTGGCAGTGCATTATGTACATGAGCAAAAAAAATAAGTAATAGTTATGAGAATGTTTAGGTGAATATGCGTACACATACACGTGACTCAATAAAATTAGGAATGAATGTATCAAAGATAAGATAGTGACACCAATTGTAGAGATTATGCAAGAAGCTGGACTTAGATGGTTTGAACACGTACAAAGGTGATCATTAGAGGCACTATTAGGTGTTGTGAGAGTTTAGGCTGTGTTTGGAGCAGTTTATCGCAACTTATTTGCTCCAGTGAGATTGGACAAAACGTCATGGACATAGAATGTATGTTTGATATCACAAATGTTACAAAAAGAAACTAGTTTGAGGCATAAGATTTTGATATGACAATAAAAATTTTATCCAGCCTCACCGGAGCAAATAAGCCACGAAAAACCGTGCCAAACGCAACCTTAATCTCTAGGCATGTTAAACGGGAAAGAGGTAGACCAATAAAGACTTGAAATGAAACTATAAGGAAAGACAACTGGTACTTGGGCATTACTCGGATTATAAGTAATGATGAGGCACAATGTCAATAAAGGATCCATGTAGCTGACCCACTACGATTTTTCGCTAAGATGTTTTTTTTTCCTCACAGACTATTTAAAGTAATTTTAAAAACTTGAATAAACCTTGACATTTCAATTTTTGAACAAAAAATATCATATTTTTACTCAAAACAAATAATTTGAATAAATTTAAAATTTTGAATTAAATGAGATTAAATTCTGATATATTTGACCAAATTTAACTTATTTCTACATTTATCTTATAGTAAATGAGAATCGGGCGCCCGGCCTCGCGGGGCGAGACCGGTTGGCGGTCAAGGTCTCGTCCAGGTCGCCTAGGCGCCCAATCTTGCGGGGCAAGACAAGGTCTCACCCCCAGCTCCCGGTTCTTCTGCGGGGCTCGCCCGCTCGCCCGGTCCCAAGGCGAAGGAGGTAGATTGTTAGTCAAAAAGTATATGTCATAAAAATATAGTAAAAAAATATTTCTAATCTATTATTGCTAATAAACTAGCATTACACAATCAAATTAATCATCATCACCCAAATATATTTATATGTTAATTACATATATAAATATATCACATAAATCTGAGATAAAATAAAAATACCATATATCAATAATAGATAATATAAAAACAAGAAAAAATCATGACTGCTAAATATATATTTGTCACCCAACATTGTGCATGTATCAATACTATTAAATAAGCAAACATCAGACTTTTACACTGCCTAACCAATTTTTTAAACAGTATTTTAATTAAAACTATAGGTCATTTTAATTTAAATTGAAACTAATACCATAACTTTCAATGCGGCCGCAACAGTACCCTGGCCGCGTCAGTGCCACGAAGCAACGACAACTCCCGCCGCTCGCAGCCTCCGCGTCTGAAACGATGGCCCTCAGGGGGCTGCGAGAGTGCCGTCGAGCTGTGATACCGTTGTGGCTACACAGGGCCGTGTTGCCGTGCACTATCTCCCTTATGTATATATATACGGAAAATTTTCAACGACAAACAAAAAAAAAAATTGAAAATATTTACTTGTAATCATAATTCAATTGAGGGGTGTAATAATTTATGCCTTGGATGATGAAAGAGAGAGATCCATATGGAGGTAAGCAATGCAGGCGCAGAAGAAGAGAAAAATTACGGTGACGAGCATCAATGGCTCCGCAAGCATAAATGCTGGGCTGAAGTTGTAGTAGACCTGCAAGAATGTCAAACCATGCTAAGAATTATGACAATAATCTCAAATTCTACAGAAAGATTTGTTAAATTCTGAATTTTGGGTCAACTCGCACAATCGTTCGAATGCATATATGTTGAAAATAGTCCCACATCGGGGAACTCGTGTATGTGAATATGTATATGTTGAGAATATAGTCCCACGTCGGGAAACTCGTGTACGTTGAGAATGACCTACAAGTTAGGATCCACCAATATATAACCCAATTTGGAAAAAAAATAGTTCAGTAAGTGGAGACCAAAGACCCTACAGGTTATGGGGTATGTTGAGAGATAGTCTCATATTGAGAAATGCATGCAGCCTCGTGCACTTAGGCTTCGTTTGGGGGGACTTATTTTCACCGGTCAAGCGGTTGCGACCGCATGTACCGGACTTTAATTAAGGTCCGGTACATGCGGTCGCAAAACCGCTTGACCGGTGAAAATAAGTCCTCCCAAACGGAGCCTTAGTATAGATCCCAGGCTCATTTACCCACAAAAAAATTTGTTTTGGGTAAGGTATGTCGTTTATAATATTATATTAGAGCTATCTAGGCTTGGTTTGAGGTCGGACGCCCAATGCGTGGGGGTGGGGGGGGGGTGGGGGGGGGTTGAAAATTTTGCTTCGCATTGGAAACGTGTGTAACCTTGTGCAGTTAAGCCCTGTGATCGTTGTGGCTTTTAGCGGGGGGGGGGGGGGGGGGGGGGGGGGGGGGGGGGGGGGGGGGAGTATTGCTTCGCATTGGAAATGCGTGTAACCTTGTGCAGTTAAGCTCTGTGATCGTTGTGGCTTTTTAGCCGGGGGGGGGGGGGGGGGGGGGGGGTTGAAAATATTGCTTCGCATTGAAAACGCGTGTAACCTTGTGCAGTTAAGCTCTGTGATCGTTGTGTTTTTTAGCCGGAGGGGGGGGGGGGGTCGGTTGAAAATATGTCTTTGGAAATTCCATGACGATCCGAACCTTGTGCAGTTAAGCTCTGTGATCATTGTGGCTTTTTAGCCGGGGGGGGGGGGGGGGTCGGTTGAAAATATGTCTTTGGAAATTCCATGACGATCCGGGCTCTATTTTCAGGTTGGAGCATTCATGACCGCTAAAGCATGACCATACTTGGATGATTGTGATGGCATTTTGGCCCAAAAACGTTGTTTCGAGGCAACAATGTTTGTGACCACAGCTGTCACGACTGTCACTATTTTATGCTTTAAAATAGATATTGGTCCACTCCAACTACAGCAAATTGGTTTTAGGTTGCATGCATAGTTTTTAATATGGTACCAAAGCATGCTAAACTTCATGTGTCACTCCCATGTCACACAAAACATCAACAACAACACTCGAGCCTTTATCCCACTATAGTGGGGTCGGTTATATGGATCCTTTGTCGCCATGGTGCCCTTAGTCATAATCTCACTAATGCCTAAGCACATCATGTCTTTCTTTATAGTTTCATTCCAAGTCTTTATTGATCTACCCCTCCTCCATTTAACATGCCTAGAGACTAAACTCTAACAACGCCTAACAGTGCCTGAGCCTCTAATGGTATCCTTTGTACGTGTTCAGACCATCTTAGTCGAGCTTCTCACATCTTATCTGCAATTGGTGTCACTCCTGTCTTACTCCTGATAATTCATTCCTAATTTTATCCAGTCTCGTGTATCCATACTCCATTTCACACAATTAAGAAAAAAATGTGTGTTAAGGGTCAAGTAACCGGAACATGAGAGGGCATGTTATATATATATATATTCCAACATATGCAGCTCATATAGTCTTGTGGCCTTTAATATAAATTTTGGTCTCTTCCATCTACAACTAATTGGTTTTGGATTGGATATGTAGTTTTATAATATGACATCATAGCAGTCTAGGACAAACATCCCACCTCCACGCCATTCAAAAAAAGGGTGGCCCGGTGCACAAAGCATCCCGCGCAGCGAGGGTCCGAGGAAGGGTCCCACCACAAGGGACTCTTATGTGAAAACATTATTCAACTAAAACAAAAATCGGCTTTTTAGAGGTATGATGCCCTATACGTGAAAGCTTTATTCCACTTTAGGAACTCATGTAGCCTCTGTTTGCGATAGTTGTAGCTTTTGCACAGTGGAGTGTGAAGCAGTAGTAATTGAAACAAGTGACGATGATTTAAGTGTTTTTTTTTATTTGAAATCTCTAATAAATTTTAATTTCCAACTGAGAAGAGTCTTACCTGGAAAGGAACGTTGTGATCTGGCACTACATTCTTCTTCTTGATGACCACCGTGCTCCTTCCCACAACATCAAGGTATGAATACGTTTTCTGCAAGGACAAAGGTAGGCCCTTCATTCATTAAATTCACAATTGGAACAAAGAATAATAAAAGAGTGACAGCTACTTAAAATTTATTAGACCTTAAATATAAAATCATTAGGGATAAAGTCAGTGACGGAAAGCAAGAATTATATTCAGTGTGGACGAATTATAAAATTATTAAATAAAATAAAACGACTAATATAACAAAAATATATTTATATTATATTAATATCACATAATTATTTAAAATAATTGATCAATTAGAGGATAAAGATATCATGTATCTCGATCATTTGGTTGTTTTTATGGATTATTTGAATATCATCATTCCTTTTAAATAGTTTTAACATTTCACACAATAACACAATAACGAACTTGTTTATATAAAAAACTGTATGCAACTAATTTGTTCATACAAAATAAATAACAATATAATAACAAACTTGTTTAAGAAAACAATAAACAACAGCATAACAACAAACATTTATAAATAAAATATTAAAAACAAAACAATAATAAATTTATTAACAACAAACATTTATAAATAAAATATTAAAAACAAAACAATATTAAATTTATTTGTAATTTTTTTGACAAAAATATAACAATAAATTTGTTTATAACAAAAAATTTAAAAACAATATAACCACAAACTTATTTTAATACAACTTTAAATAACAACATAACAAAAAACTTATTTATAAAAAAAACATTTAAACAATAGCATACCAACCTTATCTTTAAAAAAAACAAAATGTTATTGTTGGTAATGGTAGGAATCGAACTCTAGACCTCTAAAATAAGAAAAAAACACTCTACCAACTATGGCAAGAAAATTTTATTAAAGTAAATATTTTTATTGTAATATATTTGCTTATAGTGTATCTACCATGATAAACCTGTTTTCTACTACTGAAAGATTGTATTTTAAAAATTCAATGTGAGTGACCGCCCACGCTCGGCCCCATGTAGGTCTGCCCCTGCATAAAGTTACCATCACCCACCAACATTTAAGCACATATTCAACTAAAAGGCTTGAGCCCTGAGTAAGGGCGTCCCTTGATATTTCTACTCCAACATATTGTGGGACTGAATCAATACTCTCGAATGTCTTAACAATATCCTTCTCTTATAAGAGCGCTTTCAGCATCAACGACCACTCCCCCTTAAATAAAGGCTTTTCAAATTCATCAAATATCATGCATCAAGAACATACTAAAAACAACGTGTAAGTTTCATGGAGTCAACTAAAACCTTGCTCAAACATTGCAAAGGAGACAAACTCATGGGATGGGAGGCACAATGTGCACAAGTATGCACAATCTCAACCAAACCACCGGCCTCGATACCACCGGTTAGGGAGCGAGAATCAAAGGACCGGACCGAAGGTAAGCTGGATATACTAGCATAAAAGTTGATCAAACTCACACTCAACTCAACCTAAAAGCTGAAGTCTTGGGTGAGGAACAACCACATCGTACTTATGCGTCAACAAATTTATATCTATGCGTGGGAGGTGGGACTAAACAAAAACTCTAGTTTATTTTAATAAAATGTATCTATATGTCAAATGGGTAAAATCATTGATGTCGGATGCCTAGTTTAGATAATTAATAGTTGATAAACATGTGGATATCAACCTAATAAATCACTATACTTTCAGCCAATGCGGTTTTATTAGAACATGTGCATGCAATCTAAAAAAACTTACTTTAAAACTGTAATATGCACCCGACACACCATTTTAAAATGAGTGCATATGTTATAATATATTACCAGAGCAGTTAGGCCCAACAACTTAATCTAGAGTCACCTTATTTAAAAAAATATATCGGTGCATTTGTTATACTAAAAATGTATGTAAAAGACAGAATTACAAGTATATTTAGATTGAAAAAAGATACAAAACTTCCTACATCCGCTCATCATCATAGGATCAATAGTTTTATTTATTACGAACATGCAAGGAATTATTAGTTATGACGAGCCAAATATCATGCACATGAGGGGTCAGGCTGAGAATAATAGTCCCACATCAAGAAACTCATGCAGGTTTGTGCATTTAATATAGATCGGGCCCTCCATATATTGGGTTGGATGCATGGGTTCTAATAAAAAAAAATATAAGGTTAATCATGAAAGTTAATTTTCATTTACAAATCAAATGTCTTCACCTATTGTTCAAGTGATCTGACTATAGAAGCTAACGAAAGCTCCTTGATATAAGTATTCTCCTAATTAGGTCGAACACAGTAAATTGGAACTAATATATAATTCTCATCAAAACAAGGTAGGTAGTCATACTTCTGCAGACACAATAAATAGAGAGAAGTTGGTATGCAGTCTGAAGGTGTTGCCAACATTTAGGTCAAAATAGGCAATGGATTCATAAAATTACCAAAACGCCCTTCATTTCGGCTTATTTCTATTTGGTTGTACGCTTTTCTAATGAAATTTCTGATCAACGAAATATAGTGGTCCTAAGGATTTTTGGCACGCTGGCAAGACAACCCGAAATGCCATCTCCGACCACCAGCACAGGACGTGGCACGCCAAGATTGGTCAAAATCGATATTAGAACAACGTCCACACGCGCGGAACGCCATCCCAAGCATGGTCGAGCCCGAGCAAGCAGTCTAGGCGCCATCGCGCCAAACATAACCTACAGCTTTGAAGGAATACTTGGCAGTTGATGCAGGATATTCCATAAGTAAAATAGAATGAATTGAGAAACAATCACTTCAAATAGAGCTTTATATGAAAAAAATTCAAAGTAAAAAAAATATATAGAAGGGAACCACTAGACGATTCTGAAGGGGCCTCTGAGATTGGTCAAATGATAAAAGAAAAAAGGTGTCATCTATGAAGCACCGACACTCTAAAATGGTCAGAGTGTCAGTGTCCGACACGCCGACATGCTCGGACACGTGTGTCGGAAGTGCCGGACACGCACTTATTCGGGACTCACGTGTCCCGCTAAATTGGACACGCGAGTTCCGTGATCGGGTATTAATTTATTCCCTCCATCTCCGCATTCCATCTTATCCCGTATCTCATGTTCCATCTTCTACCCGACTAGGGCATCTGCGATTCTGCGGCTCGGTGCTCGGCTTCCTCTTCCCCGACCCTCCCTTCTTCCTCGTCGATCCGCGCCTCTGCGACCACCATCGATCAGCGGCAACCGATCTGCTTCAGGTTTGCGGCCAGTGGCCACCATCGATCTGCGACTGCGGCTCGGCTCTTCTTCAGGTATATCTCCACCGCCTACTCTATTTCTTAGCATCGATCCTCTTTCTACCACCATCGATTTGACGCCACCGCAGGTTCTTCTTCAGGTATATTCCCACTTCCTACTCCTCTATTTCTTAGCATCGTTCTGCTTCTACCACCATCGATCTGCGGTCAGTCCACCGCTAGCTCTTCTTCAGGTATAGAGTTCAAATAGTTTTGAATCTTTAGTCTAGATAGTTTTGTAAATGCTCTGCAGCTGGATTATACATTGGGTCTTAACAAATTTCTGAGTTCAAATCATTCAATTATGGTGCATTTTTCATAGTATGTGCATTTTTACAGGTATAATCCAAACTCTGCATATTATGTGCATTTTTACAAACCAATCAATTTGCATAAGTACAAACCTCCTCACCTAACTTACTACGAGCACTTGATAATATTGCATTGAAGAATATAGTAGTGTTATTTCCTATTAGATTTCTTATAATATGGATAATGTCTTCCTTGATGCATGTTATTATTTCAATTGAGCCTATATTTGTTGCTTTATTTTTTGTAGAATGTCTTTCAAGCAAGGATAGTAATAGTGATTTACAAGAGACTATATCTGTTGATGATGATCCAAATAAACCATTATGGAGGTTTGTCACTAAGCTAGCTACTCATGGTGAGGCGGGAGACAATTTATCTTGGAAGTGTAATTTTTGTAAAAAAGGTTTTACAAGTTCATATACAAGAGTGAGAGCACATTTGTTAATGCTTAGTGGAAAAAGTATTGGAAAATGTGTCAAAGTAGAAAAGAGTGATCTCCTCGAGATGGAAACTTTAGAAAGAGAGTTGAATGCTAGAATTGCAATTCTTGCTCTTAAAAAAGTTCCTACGCCCCCTTCTAGCATTTCAAGTAGTGAAAATGGGTCATCTAGTGGGGTTGATTATTTTACTAAAAAAAGAAAAGTTGAAAGTAGTGGAAAAAGAGCTCTTGAAAACGCATTTAACTGTGGTCAACGAGAGCAGTTAGACTATGAGATTGTGAGAATGTTTTATTCAGCAGGTTTGCCGTTTAATCTAGCAAGGAATTCATACTTTATATCCGCTTTTACTTATGCTGCAAATAATAATATTGCGGCTCAATGAAGATCCTTCAAGAGCTTCTCCATACAAGGATAGTGAGATAATTCAAGAAACTAAGAAATATTTTAGGAAATACTTTCAAGAGATTGAGAAGCAAACACGGGTGAATTTAGAGTATGCAAATTTTGCATACATAAATAGAGATTTTAGAGATTTTGATTCAATTCAAAGCAGATATTCTATGGATCCCAAGGCTTGGTGAGTTGTTCATGGAGCAAGTGCTCATATTCTACAATGCTTAGCCTTAAAGCTTCTTGCACAACCATCCTTATCATCATGTGCGGAGAGAAATGTAGTACATATTCTTTTGTGCAGTCAATGAAAAGAAATAGAATGACACCAAAGCGTGCAGAAGATCTGATTTTCATACACATCAATTTACGTCTATTTTCAAGAAAAACTCCACAATATACACAAGGAGAAACAAAGATGTGGGATATTGCCGGAGATGCTTTTTGTTGAAGCCAAAATTGACCTCAACGAATGTTCACAAACCAAAGTGCAGCCGACGCCTACTTCTCTCAAATCTCGACCCATGACTAACTGCTAAGGTCCTAAGACTGACCCAAAGCCTCAGCTGGGAGGTCCCACCTCACACCCAGAAGATCTCTGAGAGCTTCCCCTCCGAAACCAATAGCTGGACTGGGAGCTCTTCAGAAAGCACTGGAGTAAGGGAATAATGAAAAACCTGCTTTCCAAAGAGCCCCTATGAGTCTTTTTATAGTCTTGTCCTGACCTGAAAATACTGAAATACCCCTGATGGGTCTGCCAATAGCCAAATCCCGCTGTCATCCCAGGGGCATACAGGTAATTAAACCCGAGGATAATGAAATAATAATAAAATAATCTTTTTTCCTGGGCGCCAGGCCCCACCACATGGACCTGCTTGGCGAGAACCCCGGGCGAGAAGGCTCTCACTGAGCCTTAGCTGGGCTCACCTTGGCGAGATCTCCCGCCAAGAGGGTTCTCGCTCTCGGTGGTCTTGACGTCATTGCCGTTGGGCGTGGCGCTGAGTGGGTGAATCTCACTCTACGCCTTCACTGCTAATCACGGCGTTGAGCGAGTGGAGCTTACTCAACGCCCTCTGCTGCCTAACGCGACGTTGAGTGAGTGAAGCTCACTCAACGCCCTCTGCTGCCGAACGCGCGTTGAGTGAGTGAAGCTCACTCAACGCCCTCTGCTGCCGAACGCGGCGTTGAGTGAGTGAAGCTCACTCAACGCCTTCTCGCCCCGCCCCAGGAGAGTTCCTTCTGGGCGGGAGCTCTCCGTCCCGAAGCCTAAAGCTGACCTGAGACGCGAGTCCTGGCGCGAACGATCTCGCCTACCAATAGGCGGGAGCACCTTAAGGGAGAACCTCTGCCGGTCCGCCCTAGGGCTAACCCGGGACTAGCCCAACCCTGACCACTGAAGTCTTAGTCTTCCTGGTCCTCCCCAGCGAATATGGGGTTGTACACAATCCCCGCTCTTTTCGAGCTAGCCCTGCGCTCGACAAGACAAGTCCAACCCCAAAATATTCGCTGGACACGTGCCTGTCAGCCAAGAGAATCTTTTGGCGGGCCCTACTGCGGCTATAAATACACGCCGAAGGGTAACCATAAGTCTTGCCACCGAACTATTGTTTCTTCACTGAGCTCTCGCCCGGGATTTTTTGCGCGATACCAAGATGTATGCTAAGCGTGCTGGCAAGCCACTTCCGCAGGACCTTCAAGATCGGTTAATCGCGGCTCAAGCGCGAGCCTTAGCAAATAGCGCTGTGGTAGCGCCCTGGCTATCGAGGAAATCTTCAGACGCCGGCCCTTCTGAGCCGAAGAAGAAAAAGGAAAAGAGGAAAGCGAAGGTGGTCCGGCGAGACCTTGCTCGCGAGAACAGGGATCCACCTTCTCCTACTCCCAATCCCGCGGGGGACCCCTCCCCGCAAAAGGTATGCCTTCCGGCCATGCTTACCGAGATGATTACGTTACAGGCCCGATAGTTAACGCGACCTCTCGCAGGAATCCGTTTCAAATGACGTCGTCGGGTCTTCCCCGATTCCCCCAGATTTGTCAGCTCCCCCTCCTGAGGATCGAACGAGGGTCTCGGAGGCAATTCCTCCAGCCGAGACCCGGGTGATAGGTACGCTTTCCGCCACTTCTCAATACTTCAACCGTGTCTTTCCTTTTCTGAACTGTCTTCTCGCAGAGCCAGCTTCCGCCGGCCCGGGTCTCGTCATCCGGGAAGACGAAGCGAGAACCGGCGAGCTGCTTCCTTCTGCGGCCAATCCTGCCCTGCAGGCGGGAGGGGTGGCCTTTGAACCTTCCACTACTCCTAAGGATGCCGATCATCCCTTGAGAGAGGGGAACTCTCTCCATGCTTCCGGCCAGGCCGGGACCATTGTGCGCAAACCCTTCCGCCCAGGGCGAGGCAAGCCTCTCCACCTCCTTTATGGAACTGACGGAGGGGTCGGGCCTTCTCACCCGACGTCAGTCAATGGCGCTCGCCAGACTGCAAGTATGCGAGACATTCTTGTCGGCTGATCGTTATGCCTTAATCAAAACCTTGGGCGTACTTTTCGCAGGGGATCCCAGCTCTCGGTCGGGAGCCAACGAGGAGGGAGAAGAAGAAGAAGAAGAAGACGATTCCCTTCCTCCTTCGCCTAGCGAGATAGAAGAAACCTTGAACGGCGCCGGGAACGCGAAGGGGCGGAGGAGGAAGATCTCGGCCATTTTGGCCAAGCTCATCCGGCGAGACCGCGCCCATGCTGCCGCGGCGAAAGCGTTCCGCGAATCCGTGGAACAAAGGCTGGAGGCCCTGGAGCGGGATTTCTTCTTGGGCGAGACTGATCGACCGGGAGGGCCTACTGCCGAGTCTTCGCCAGGGAGGTGCATCGCGCAGATCCGGGATCATGCTAGGCCGATCAACCTAGGGTGTACACCCTGTCATCTTACTTCAACCCGCTGGTGCCTCCGAGAACTAGGCGGCGGGAACGAGGGCGATGGTGCTGGGAACCGTATTAGTTCATCTAGGTCTCGCCCCTTCTCCCTTTTTAGCCTTCCCTTCCGCCATGTACCTTTATGCCTCTAGTAATAACTGTTATTGTTAATTTTATTCAGCTCTCGACAGCGAGAACAAGTTATTATCCATCTCTTCTTTCATTGTGCTGCGAATTTTAAGAATGTGTTGGAATTAGGATGCTTGCGCCAAAACTAAGAGGCTTGCGCCGAAACTAGATGCTTGCGCCAAAACTAAGAGGCTTGCGCCGAAACTAGAGACGATCGTCGACTGCTGTCATCCCGTGGGGGAAAACCGAGGCGTCGCCGGCCCAGATCGTGACAGCTGTACTCCGCCGTCATTTTCTCTCTCTATCGGACGGAGCCGTAACGATCACGGTTCCCTATAAATAGAGAAATCTACCAACCGCATTTACTTCTCTGATCCGGAACCTCAACTCCCTTTCATTGCTCTCGCCCTCTTGCTTCCGCTTCTACCTCTCTATAGTTCTCGCTATCACCCATAAACCCAAAATGCCGGGCGAGAACGAGGGTCGCGCTCATTGCGCGGAAGCGTTCCGCAAGCATCTCTTCCCCTCCTGCACGCTCACCTTGGACGAGTACAACCTGATCGTCGACCGCTTCATTCCCGCTGGCTTCTCGGCGCGGAACCCGGGTAATCACGACAAGGTGAATACCCCGGAGGCGGGAGAGCTTGCCATCCCCCTCGAACATTTCGAGGTGGACTTCCGCCTTCCCCTCTGGCCGGAGATTCGGCAAGCTCTTCGCTACTACGGGGTGGTTCCCGCCCAGCTGAACCCGAACTCCGTCGCGATCCTTGTGGCGTTCATATGCTACATGCGATCCGAGAGGATCGAGTTCAATCTGCCGATCTTCCGCAAGCTGTTCAACTTCCGCGCCAAAGGAGGGGTGGTCTTCTTCTCCGGGCAGCTGCTCAAGACCACCGGTCTCGCCAACAAACATCACCATTGGGGCGAGAAGTTCGTCTACGTCACCGGGGACTTCGGCAACGTCCCACTCCGACCTGTTCAATACGAGAATGCTGCTTACAAACCGCCCACTCTGGGGTCGCGCGAGAGCGCACTCCTGTAGTTCTTCGGAACAAAGGAGTTTGACGTTCTCTTCCTTCGGCGAGACGTCGACTCCCTTCCTCCCGTCCACCCGGGTGAAGGTACGGTCTCGCCCTAGATTTGATCTCTTGTTAGGATCTTCCTGTGCTGAATAGCGCTAACTTTGCAGGAGAGCGGGAGGTCCCTCTACGCCAACCTTTCGCTGCGGCCCCGGGTGTCGAGGATCGGGCTGCGAGAGGCTCTCTCGCTCTCGCGGAGGCCAGCGCTCGCGCCTGCCGGGAAGAGCCCGCTCAGCCTTTGCCGCCCGAAGCTAAGAAGCGGAAAGGCACCGCTCCCGCACCGCGACCGCTGAAGAGGCCAAAGCCATCCGTTGCGGATAAGGGCAAGGGATTGGCCGTCTCGCCCGCCCGACATCCCGCCTCGGGCGAGTCCTTCGAAGGGTTGCTCCAGATGGCCAGCGGGATGGGTGCTGCCGCCAGGAGACGTACCGAGGCTACTGCCGAGAACCCACCGGCCGCAGACGTGGCTGGAGGAGAGGGAGTCGCTGCCGAGACCTCTGCCCGGACCCCGCCCAAAGAAGTGCCGAAAGGGCACAGAAATTTATGGTTTCGGCGTGAAGTACGTCGACGCAGAGGGGAAGCCTCTGCTCCAATGGGATCCCGAATCCAACAGAATTGCGGTTTCAACGCTCCTCCCCAGCTGGTCGGAGCGAGATGAGGTTACTGGCGAGGCCTTCTCGCTAGGCTATGGCCTCTATGGCCGAGAGGACGCCAGTGTCTTCGACCAGATGCCCACCCGGCTCCTGGCTTTCGACTCTACCCGGGCCCTGCTGCGCGGGTTCGAGCTTGCGCACATGTGCGCGCGTCGAAGCATCAGCATCGACAAGAACTTCGCCGACATGTACAAGGCGAGGGAAGAGGCGGTGGCCAGAGCACGCGCTTCGGAGACAGAGCTCGCGAGTGCTCAACAGGAGTTGGCGAATGCACAACAGACGCTGTCCCTACGCCCCGCAGCCGAGGTAAGCGGGATCTTCCTGGACCCTTGCTCTCGCTTCTCAAAGTCACGTTTGCGTAGTATTTGCTGAGCTGATCTCTTCTCCACAGGATTCTGCCCAAGCCATGGCGCTCCGCGCGGAGTTGGCTGACGTACGCTGCGAGAACGTCCTGCTGAGGGACCAACTCCGGCGTGCGGAAGCGGCGAAAGGCCCGCCTCCGACGCTTGATGAAAGACTAAGGAGTCGTCACTTCTCGGTGTACGACATCGACAAGCTGCTGCAGGCGAACGCTCAGGCTACCGTCAGGCTGACGGTCGAGACGCTGCGAGACGCGAAGCTGCTTCGGGAGGACGGCGTAACCGTCGACGCTCGCCAACTCCTCCCCTGGCTATTCGATCCAGTCCCGAAGCCTCCAGGCGCGCCCGACTCTCCTCCCTCGGATATCCCGAAGTCTTCCACCGCTGCCAGCGGGATGTCTGGGGCGAGCTCTGTCGAGGACTCTGGCGAGGATTCGAGCGAGAGCACCAGCGGGGATTACAGCGCGCCCCCTTGAAGTGCCTTTCCTTTTTTGATACTCTTTTGTAATGAGCGAGAAGCTCCAAACCCCCTGTAATTATTAAATATAATGCAATGTTTCATTTTTCACTGCCGGTGTTTGCTTGAATGAATAGTTTAGTCAGCCAAGTGGCTTCCGCGCGAGCTTCCGCCGAGACCCTTAGTCTCCTTAGGGTCATCTTCCTTAGAGATTGATTAGGCGGGAGCCTTGCGCCATCGATTAGGCCGTCCTGCCCAGGTCTGCCGGGGGCCTTCTTCAACGAGATCCCCCCAGCCGAGACTTTTTGGTCGAGACCCCTATTGGCCGAGACCGTAACTAGCCGAGACCTTTACTGGCCGAGACCTTTAGGACTTTGTCTCTGATCTAGGCCAGGGTCATGACAAGATACCTTCCCACAAACTGGATCTATGCTCCACCGGCGAGCCTTCGGACCTGCATCTAGATGGGAGCCTGCGCAGCGGGTCTACCGGGGCCGAGCCAAGCTCGGGGTGTTGATGAAGATCAAGCCAAACCTCTCCCCACAGGCGAGCCTTCGGACCTGCCAGCTAGATGAGAGCCTGCGCAGCGGGTCTACCTGGGGCCGAGCCGAGCTCGGGGTGTTGATGAAGATCAAGCCAAACTTCTCTCCCACAGGCGAGCCTTCGGACCTGCCAGCTAGATGAGAGCCTGCGCAGCGGGTCTACCTGGGGCCGAGCCGAGCTCGGGGCGTTGATGAAGATCAAGCCAAACCTCTCCCCCACAGGCGAGCCTTCGGACCTGCCAGCTAGATGAGAGCCTGCGCAGCGGGTCTACCTGGGGCCGAGCCGAGCTCGGTGTTGATGAAGATCAAGCCAAACCTCTCCCCCACAGGCGAGCCTTCGGACCTGCCAGCTAGATGAGAGCTTGCGCAGCGGGTCTACCTACGGCCGAGCCGAGCTCGGGGTGTTAATGAAGATCAAGCCAAACCTCTCCCCCACAGGCGAGCCTTCGGACCTGCCAGCTAGATGAGAGCTTGCGCAGCGGGTCTACCTGGGGCCGAGCCGAGCTCGGGGTGTTGATGAAGATCAAGCCAAACCTCTCCCCCACAGGCGAGCCTTCGGACCTGCCAGCTAGATGAGAGCCTGTCTAGCAGCTCTACCTCTGGCGAGCCCGGACCTGGAGCTTGCCGGAGCCGAGCTCGGGGTGTTGATGAAGATCAAGCCAAACCTCTCCCCCAAACAAGCGAGCCTTCGGACCTGCCAGCTAGATGAGAGCCTGCGCAGCGGGTCTACCTGGGGCCGAGCCGAGCTCGGGGTGTTGATGAAGAACAAGCCAAACCTCTCCCCCACAGGCGAGCCTTCGGACCTGCCAGCTAGATGAGAGCCTGCGCGGCGGGTCTACCTGGGGCCGAGCCGAGCTCGGGGTGTTGATGAAGATCAAGCCAAACCTCTCCCCCACAGGCGAGCCTTCGGACCTGCCAGCTAGATGAGAGCCTGCGCAGCGGGTCTACCTGGGGCCGAGCCGAGCTCGGGGTGTTGATGAAGATCAAGCCAAACCTCCCCCCACAGGCGAGCCTTCAGACCTGCCAGCTAGATGAGAGCCTGCGCAGCGGGTCTACCTAGGGCCGAGCCGAGCTCGGAGTGTTGATGAAGATCAAGCCAAACCTCTCCCCCACAGGCGAGCCTTCGGACCTGCCAGCTAGATGAGAGACTGCGCAGCGGGTCTACCTGGGGCCGAGCCGAGCTCGGGGTGTTGATGAAGATCAAGCCAAACCTCTCCCCCACAGGCGAGCCTTCGGACCTGCCAGCTAGATGAGAGCCTGCGCAGCGGGTCTACCTGGGGCCGAGCCGAGCTCGGGGTGTTGATGAAGATCAAGCCAAACCTCTCCCCCACAGGCGAGCCTTCAGACCTGCCAGCTAGATGAGAGCCTGCGCAGCGGGTCTACCTGGGGCCGAGCCGAGCTCGGGGTGTTGATGAAGATCCCTTCAACCAGACCTATTCTATCATCAAAATGAGGAGACATAGTCGGTTAAAGCAAAAACATTTTAGGGTAAAAAAGACATATTCTTATGATAGCATTTTTTAGAGAGTCAACATTCTGAAAAGATTACTTTGAAATGATAATATTTATTCACCATATTACAATCCTTCTCTCCCTTTAAGGGTAGAAACGTTTTAAGTCATCACCGTTCCAGGTGTGGCTCAAGGTCCTTCCCTCCACATCCTGGAGGTAGTAACCCCCATTAGCCAGAGCCTTCTCTACTATGTAAGGCCCTTCCCAGCTGGGGTTGAGCTTGCCCACAGGGGCCGACCTTCCTGCTGCGTCGACCTTTTTTAGCACTAGGTCCCCCTCGGCGAATTGCTTGACCCTAATGTGTTTATCGAAGTATCTGGCCATTCGCCTTTTTATCTCTTCTTGTCTGATGGCAGCAACATCCCGTAGCTCTTCCACCATATCCAACGAGAGGCGCAATCCCTCCTCGTTCTCCAACCTCCAAGCTTCGCTTCCTTCACCCGCGGTTACGACCCGTGGAGACTGAACCTCGAACTCCACCGGGAGGACAGCCTCACACCCATGAGAGAGCTTGAAGGGGGTCTCCCCTGTGGCCGTGTTCGGAGTTGTTCGCAAGGCCCACAGGACGGAAGGGAGTTGCTCCACCCAGCTGCCCTTCAGGTTCTCCACCTTCTTCTTGAGCAGGTTAACGATGATCTTGTTCGCCGCTTCCACCTGGCCGTTGCTCCGGGGGTGATGGACAGAGGCAAACCTGAGGTCAATCCCCAGTTGGGCGCAGAAGCTGATGAACTCTTCACTGGCAAACTGAGGACCGTTATCCGTCACTATCGCTTGGGATAGCCCATGCCTGCATATGATTTCCCCCCAAACGAAGTTCCTGATGACCTGGGAGGTAACCTTGGCAAGAGCTTTGATCTCCAGCCACTTTGAGAAGTAGTCGATCATGACTAGGAGGAACCTCCTCTGCCCGCTGGCTGGAGGAAAGGGTCCAACTAGATCCATCCCCCAAATGGCGAAGGGCCATGGGGCCATGATACTTCGAAGCCTTTGTGCGGGTAAGAGCTGGAGGGGGGCGTGTACTTGACATTTCAGACATCTCTTTGCAAACTCGACTGTATCCTTCCTCAAGGTCTGCCAGAAGTATCCTTGTCTTATCACCCTTGCCTCCAACATTCTTCCTCCCGAGTGACTGTCGCACTCTCCTGAATGCACCTCTTCCAGGATTCTCGGGACCTCCTCCTCGGTCACACATCTCGCGAGGAGCCCCGATAACATCTTCCGGTGCAAGCCCCCTTCCAACATCAGGTAGTGGGCTGCCTTTCGCCTAAAGCTTTTCGCATCCTTAACCCCCTCTGACAGCTCGCCTGTGGTAAGGAAGGTCACCAATGGGTCCACCCATGAGGATCGCCGACCCACCTCCATCAACTCCCCCTCTTCAATCGCTGGTCGGAAAAGTTCAGTTAATGTTCCTCCTCCCTGAGGCCCAAACTTCGCCAACCGATCAGCTGCTGTGCTTTCCTCCCTGGGAACGTGTTGAATAGAGAAGGAACGGAACCCTCCGATGATTGCCCTTAACTTGGATAGATACTTCACGAGGGTAGGCTCCCGAGCCTCAAACTCCCCTCTGATCTGCGACGCTACCACCATCGAGTCAGTGAAGGTCTCCACATCCTGGATCTCCAACTCCCTTGCCAATTGAAGGCCGGCTATCACAGCCTCATACTCCGCCTGATTATTGGTAACAGGGAAGTGGAAAGCCACCGCCTGTTCTATGGTAACCCTTGAGGACTCACCAACACTACACCCCCTCCCAGGGAGTGCCTTCCCGAGGCCCCATCGACCATCATCTTCCATGCTTCGTGGGGCTTCGGCTCCTCATTCTCAGCTTCAGTAACATAGTCTGCCAGAAAGTCCGCCACGGCCTGAGCTTTGATGGAGAGTCTCGGGACGAACGAGATGTCGAACTCGCTTAGTTCGATAGACCACTTTGCCAGCCTTCCCGAGTGCTCTACCCCCTCGAAGATCTTGCGAAGAGGATGGTCGGTGACCACCCTAATCGAGTGCGCTTGAAAGTATGGACGAAGCTTCCTTGCCGAAACGACCAAGGCATAATCCAGCTTCTCCAGGATGGGGTAGCGGAGCTCCGCCTTTTTCAGGATTCGGCTTACATAATAGACGGGTAGCTGCGTCTTCCCCTCTTCCCTAACCAAGACGGAGCTCACAGCTTCCACCCCCACCCCGAGATACAAGGCCAGGTCTTCCCCTTCCTTGGGGCTTTGGAGCAGCGGAGCCTGGGAGAGTTGCCTCTTAGCCCCTGGAAGGCCTCTTCGCATTCGCCCGTCCATTCGAACACCTGATTACCGCGGAGCACTTTGAAGAAAGAAGAGCACCTATCCCCGGACCGAGAGAGGAACCTGCTTAGCCCGACCAGCTTTCCCGTCAAGCGCTGGACCTCCTTGGCGTTGCAAGGTGACTCCAAGTCCAATATAGCATTCACCTTGTCCGGGTTAGGTTCTACCCCTGCCGGAGTCAAGAGGTGTCCGAGAAACTTCCTGCGACTGGCCCCGAAGACACACTTCAAAGGGTTCAACCTCATCTTGAACCTCCGCAGGGTGGCAAATGTCTCTTCCAAGTCCCGCAAATGGGAATCCACGCATTTGCTTTTGACCAGCAGGTCATCGACGTAGACCTCTAGATTCTTCCCCCTTTGGTCTCGAAAGACTCGATCCATCATGCATTGGTATGTTGCCCCTGCGTTTTTCAACCCAAAGGGCATCATCTTATAGCTGAAACATCCCTCTCTCGTGATGAAGGAGACATCCTTGACATCGGGATGGTGCATCCGGATCTGGTGGTAACCTGAAAAAGCATCCAAAAAACTCATAACAGAAAAACCAACGGCTGAATCAACCAGCGCGTCGATTCGAGGCAGGGGGTAGCAATCCTTAGGACATGATTTATTTAACAGGGAAAAATCGATACACATACGCCACTTTCCTCCCCCTTTCTTTACCATTACCACATTGGAGATCCAGCCTGGATACTGGATCTCCGAGATGAAGCCTGCCTCCAGAAGCTTCCTGACCTCCTCTCGGATGGGCTCCTCCAGCTTAGTGGCGATGACCCTCATCTTCTGGCGTATGGGGCGAGTCCTCGGGTCCAGGTTCAGGCGATGACAAGCTACGTCTGCATCGATGCCCGGCATGTCTGCCGCGCTCCAAGCGAAGATGTCGATGTTGCTCTGGATGCAGGCTAGCATCCGCCCCTGGCCCTCGAGGCTTAAGCCTCCGCTGACCCGCACCTTCTGTACTTGCCCCGCTCTGGTGAGTACCTCCATCTCCACCACTTTCTCGGCTGGCTCCAGCCTCGACCGCTCCCATCCTGCCCTTGCCTCCTCATGCTCAACCTCTTCTCCTCCGACCTCATCAACCCCCATCGCTTCCACCAGGCCTTCTCCTTGCCTCTGCTCTCCTTCCCTTGCCTCTCCCAGGCTCATCTCTTCTATCTCCACTACCTCCTCCATCATCAAGTCCTCCGCCTCCTGCGGGCTCGCCTTCTCCACTTCTACCACCTGCCCCCCTGCTACTTCCAACGCCTCCTCCAGGCTCGTCTCCTCCTCCTCCTCGATACTTCCTTCCTGCCCAGCCATCTCTTTCTCCAGCTCCTCCGCCTCAGCCATCCACGACACGGTGTTTACCGCCGTCACATAGCACTGCCTCGCCACCTTCGAATCCCCCCTGATCCTAACCTGCACCCCTCCGTTGTTGAACTTGAGGCATTGATGAAATGAGGAGGGGACACAGCGAAAGGCGCTGATGAGAGGACGCCCAAAGATGGCGTTGTAACTACTTGGGGCGTCTGCGATCAAGAACCTACAGTTCCGTGAGACGCCCCCAAGCTTTACATGCAGGCCCACTCCCCCTTCTACCTCCTTCCTCTCTCCAGAAAAACCAAAAAGCGGTCCATAAGAAGCCAGGACCCTTTTTCCTTCCACCCTCATCTCATCGAAGGCCTTTTTGAAGATCACGTTCACGGAGCTCCCGTTATCCACCAGTATCCGGGAGACTGTGAAGTTCTCCACCGCTGTCTGGATCACTAGTGCGTCGCAGAACGGGTCTTCGTAGTCTGGCATATCCGCGAATGAGAAAGTGATTTTTTCTTCAGGGGGGGAGCCAGGGAGGTCGAGGCGACCCCTCTGCGGAACATGGTTTGAAGGCTCCCCTTGCGGGTTGCCTCGATCCCTACTCCCCCATGGATCACTCCGATCCCCCCTCGGGTCCCCACATCGACCCTATCTTCACATCTATCCTCAGCCTCTCCGTGCTGCACCTCGACGATCCTTGTAGGCGGATCTTGCCTTCCAGCTCCTCTGGCCTCCCTCATCTCCAGAAACTCTGGGCAGGTGGCCGTTGCGTGACCTTCCTCCTGATGGAAGTTACAATAGGGCAACGCCACCCTGCCCCCTCTTCCTTCTCCTCCTCCCCTTCTCCCTGCTCCTTGAATTCTTCTTTCTCTTCCTCTCCCCACCTCCATGGCCTCCTGCGGTGGTGGGAAGTGACCCCTCGGTCCCTGCCTCCATCCTTCCTGCTCGAGTCTTCTCGGCTCCCGGAAGTTGTCTCTTCCTTGAAAACCACCTTGGCCCTGGGGGCGACCTTCCTGAGGCCTCCAACTCAATCGGTTGTTCAGCTCCCTGGCCCCCCCCCCCCATGCTGCTGCCCCTGCCCTCGGGGTTCTTCTCTCCTCCTATCTTCCCTTGGTTCCCTCTGCTCCCTCTGCTCTCTCACTTCCCTCTGCCTCCCTGCTGCCGGCTCCTTCACATCATCCTCCGCCAACCTGGCCAGCTTCCTTGCAAACGCAGGGTTTGCCCTCTCGAAGTCTATCTCCTTTGCCGCCCTCTCCATGAGCTCCTCAAAAGAGAGAGGGGGCACTCTCTTCAACTCCATGCTAAAAAACCCCGGCCTCAGCCCCAGGGTGAAGGCAAGCATCAGCGCATACCCCGGGACCTCCTGAACCAGGATAATCTTCTCTTAGAACCGGTCAACATAATGACCCAACGTCTCCTCCGGCTTCTGCCTCACTGCAAACAGGCACTCAGCCTCCTTCTTCCGCTTCTTCGAAGTCGAGAACCTCAACAGAAAACCCCTGCGCAGATCCTCAAAACTGTAGATCGAGCTCGCCGGCAACTGGTGGAACCAGTCCCTGGCCTTCTCTTTCAGAGTGATGGCAAAAAGCCTACACTTGAAGGCATCCGACATCTGCCTTATCGACACCACATCCTCAAACCATTGCACGTGCTGAACCGGGTCATCCTTCCCGGTGTAGTAGGTCATATCCGGCTCCCTGAACCCCTCCGACACTGGAGCCGAGACGATGAGCTCACTAAAAGGGGTCTCTCCCCCTGTCTGGCGAGAGGGCACGTCCCGCGACCTTGGCTGGCTGGACCGATCCGCGAGACCGTGCCCGGGGAAGAGCTCCCGCACTGTCGCCTCCCTCTCGCCCAGATCCACCGGAACCTCCTTTCCGGGACGCTGGCCTGGGAAAAGCTCCCGCGCAGCCACATCCCTCTCGCCTGCCTCCACCGGGACTTCCTTCCCGGGGCGCTGCCCTGGAGCGTTCTTGCCTAACAGCGGAACCACCTCCACAGGAACCTGCGGCGTCTCCCACTCATTCCTTGCCAAGAAGGCCAAGCTGATCATCTGCATGACCTCTCGCCTGAAATCCTCGAACATCTTCCTTGTCGCCTCTTCTCCCCGGGTGGGGGATCCTCCTGCGCCAGATCCTTCACCTTCACCTCCTGCCATGGGACTCAACTCAAGATTTTCTTGCACCGACTGCTTCCACGCTCACCGCACCAGAACTGTTGAAGCCAAAATTGACCTCAACGAATGTTCACAAACCAAAGTGCAGCCGACGCCTACTTCTCTCAAATCTCGACCCCTGACTAGCTGCTAAGGTCCTAAGACTGACCCAAAGCCTCAGCTGGGAGGTCTCACCTCACACCCGGAAGATCTCTGAGAGCTTCCCCTCCGAAACCAATAGCTGGACTGGGAGCTCTTCAGAAAGCACTGGAGTTAGGGAATAATGAAAAGCCTGCTTTCCAAAGAGCCCCTTTGGGTCTTTTTATAGTCTTCTCCTGACCTGAAAATACTGAAATACCCCTGATGGGTCTGCCAATAGCCAAATCCCGCTGTCATCCCAGGGGTATACAGGTAATTAAACCCGAGGATAATGAAATAATAATAAAATAATCCTTTTTCCTGGGCGCCAGGCCCCACCACATGGACCTGCTTGGCGAGAACCCCGGGCGAGAAGGCTCTCGCTAAGCCTTAGCTGGGCTCACCTTGGCGAGATCTCCCGCCAAGAGGGTTCTCGCTCTCGGTGGTCTTGACGTCATTGTCGTTGGGCGTGGCGCTGAGTGGGTGAAGCTCACTCTACGCCTTCACTGCTAATCACGGCGTTGAGCGAGTGGAGCTTACTCAACGCCCTCTGCTGCCTAACGCGACGTTGAGTGAGTGAAGCTCACTCAACGCCCTCTGCTGCCGAACGCGGCGTTGAGTGAGTGAAGCTCACTCAACGCCCTCTGCTGCCGAACGCGGCGTTGAGTGAGTGAAGCTCACTCAACGCCTTCTCGCCCGCCCCCAGGGAGAGTTCCTTCTGGGCGGGAGCTCTCCGGTCCCGAAGCCTAAAGCTGACCTGAGGACCCGAGTCCTGGCGCGAACGATCTCGCCTACCAATAGGCGGGAGCACCTTAAGGGCGAGAACTCTGCCGGTCCGCCCTAGGGCTAACCCGGGACTAGCCCAACCCTGACCACTGAAGTCTTAGTCTTCCTGGTCCTCCCCAGCGAATATGGGGTTGTACACTTTTGATACATTATAAGATGTTGGTATGTTGGAAATTGCAAATCTCTCACTAGATGAGCCGGACATGGAATCAGTTATCTTTTTAGACGATATATAATATGTAAGTATGAGTATTACATTTTTATATGCTAAGTTTGTTCATTTCTTATCTATTTATTAGTATTTTACAATTTCTATAATTATAAAATATGAATTTAACAAACGTGTCCCAACGTGTCGAATATTAGTAGTTTAGGAGAATGGACGAGTCGCATGTCGTATCGTGCCGCGTGTCGATGTCGGTGCAACATAGGGTGTCATTCCTCTGTATAAAAGTCCCTAAGTGATCACCTTTCATGGTCCTTACAAAATTGGCCCATTAGAATTTAACCCGAAGTTCAAAGAAAGGACTATAATGATTACGTTTGGATGCATGTATGTATCTATATGGGATGTCAAAATCAATACATCCTCAATAAGGGCTATTTTGGTCACTTTCTCTATAATTATCTTTCTTATTCATCACATCCCTTAAAGTAGATGGTTCGGCATATGATGTAAATACAGAATTTGAAACACATAAAAGTGAGACAACGAAAGGTTGTTGATGTCACCACAAAATTTTCAATTGAACAATCGACTTGAGATTTTTAGTTGAAGCACAAAATACAAATAATTCCTCAAACAAATAAAATTGCGTGAGAAAAAATTATGACTAGATGCATAAAATTAGTCTCTAGGATTAGATGTCAGCATCCTATTCTCATTGAATCGGCCTATGAATTGGGATGCTTAGATGGTTGCATATCCCTCACATGATTGGAGAAAACTATTATGGTCCCGCACCGGGTCATGTTATCTAGTTTCTATCTTTATTATGCGCATTTAATCCTCCGTGTCTAAGCCCAAGAAGGAGGCATTTTGAGAACTCTTTGTAACTCTTATTAGGTCCGGCTGGGGCCGAATGAAATGAAGGAAGCTATTATCTAATTCTCAATCTCTCTCTAATTCTCTCTTTCTCTCTCTATCCCACGGTTCCCTACCCGATGCCCTAGCCGCCCGCGTACGCACCCGCCAATCGCGACTCCGTGTGAACCCTCCCTCTGTTGCAGCCCGCCTTCCTGCATGTGATAACCGGCCGCCCCCAGTAGCTGCACCCCTGCCTCCGCCATAGGTCTGCCCGCCCCTCGCAGATCCAATGCCCCCTCACGGCCGTGGACTCGCTCACAATCGACGACTCACATCAACTTGGTATTAGAGGGAACACTCCTCCCTACCGCTGCAACTGCAGATCTCGCCCCCTCTTAGTCCGATGTGGCTGATCCCGCCTTCCCCGACGTGCATCGTGCCCCCAGCAGCTCCGCCCGGCCGGCCCCGCCTCGGCCGCTTTCCGTCGGTCCTCATCTAGCGCCCATTCTACTCGGATCCTCTATCGACAAGTCCAACTAGTGGCTCCAACCCCTCTGACGCTGACAACCCTTCATTTTCTCCTCTGGCCATGGCCGAACCACCCACCCTATCTCAAATTTTTGATTCACTCGCAAAGCTCCTAGCGGATAACAACACAACACTCATCAACACTGTCACTGCCCAACTAGCGGCTAACCGACCAGTCCAACCGACATTGGGCTCCTCCAATGATGTGTCGATCCTGCGAACCCCGCCATAATATTTACCCCTGAGACACGAGGGCAACGGTGTGCCACGATACGTGCGGATGGACATTCCAATCTTCGACAGCCGCGAATACCCCTTGGTCTTGCTCTCTCGCTGTGAGCGATACTTTGCCATTCAGCGCACCCCTTGAGAAGAATAGCTCAATGTCGCTTCTTTCCATCTGATGGGCTCAGCCCAACTTTGGTTTTCACAACTGCAACGAGAGAAACCACTCCTATCATGGAAGGATTTCAAATTCAGCTACAACCTCCTTTTCGGCCCACCCCTCCGCAGCAATCCCTTGGGGGATCTCATTTCTCTTCGACAGACCGACCCAATCGACGAGTACCTCGAACTGTTTCAGGTCCAACTGGCCCGAACTCCCTCAGTTCTTCCTATCCAGCAGGTGCCCATTTTCACGACGGGACTCCATGAGCGCCTCCGCATGGATGTGGAATTTCAGGCCCCCGCAGATCTGACGACTGTCATGAGCTTGGCTCGCATCTGCAAGAAGCGTATGTTGTTGGATCGCCCTCATCTCCATCGCCCAGACAACGGGGGCCCCAGCCGCATCCCTCACCCTCTGTCATCACCCACAGACAACCTCATAGCTAAGGACCGCGATGCCGACCGTCCAGCCACCGTCCGCCGACTGTCTGCATAGGAGACGACCGACCGTCGTGCCAAGGGCTTCTGTTACAATTGCAACGATCCATATTTCCGCGGACATCGCTACAAGCGCCTCTTTTGGCTGGAGGTGGATTACCCTTCTGTAAAACGGGATGCTGACACGAACACAGGAGATCCAGCGACCTCCGCCACCACAGAACAAGCTTGAGGGCAAGCTTGTCGTCGGGCAGGGTGGAGATGTTATGGTCCCGCATCAGGTCATGTTATCTAGTTTCTATCTTTATTACACGCATTTGATCCTCCGTGCCTAAGCCCAAGGAGGGGCATTTTGGGAACTCTTTGTAACTCTTATTAGGGCCTTCTGGGGCCAAGTGAAATGAAGGAAGCTATTATCTAATTCTCAATCTCTCTCTCAAATTCTCTCTCTATCTCCCGGTTCCCTATCTGACGCCCTAGCCGCCCGCGTACGCACCCGCCAATCGCGACTCCGTGTGATCCCTCCCTCCGTCGCAGCCCACCTTCCCGCATGCAACAACCGGCCGTCTCCAATAGCTACACCCCCGCCTCCTCCATAGGTCCGGCCGCCCCTCGAAGATCCAGTGCCCCCTCACGGCCGTGGACTCTCTCACAATCGGCGACCCGCATCAAAAACTCAAACCCAAGTTTTTCATGAATGTGATGTTTTAGATAGACGCATCAAAGGCCGATGTAGTTGGGGTCGAAAACGATGTCTGCTGTAGAAATTAAAGCAAATCTGCACAGAGGATCAATGTGGACTGTAGAAATGAACAATGAGGACAACAGAAGGGTCGGCGATTGTGATAATCGAAGAGTCGAACAAAGAGGTATGTGAGGGTGAGCTGCAAGACACACAGAATTACATCAAATCAACAATAAAATACAAGTCATATGACGAAGAAATGTCATGCGGAAGTTGCACCATCGATGGGATTGAGATCAACACATGTTGTGGGAGACTACTTCAGAAAGACAGATTTTGCTGGGCCATGCAGAGGGAGATGGCGCCAACTCTGGGGTTTTCGATGAACAAGAACAGTAATAATTTGCGCGATTGTTTCTTCGTCGATAGCGACGTAGTTCTCCCGAGATCAAGCTTCCAACGACCTAACGAGGAGACTTCATTCTCGTAATCCAAGTTTCAACGATCAGATAAGGAGCCTTCTTTAATACCATCTAATGATGGCCGCAAAGAAGAAGAGGGAACAATCAGCTCAAAATTTTCAATTGAACAAAAAATTAATATAGCTAGGTCAAATTTACAAAATGCAAATAGTATTTGAATCAAAGTGGTCAGGTCACTTGGCGGGAATAAGAACTCAAAAGATACCGGAGATTTAGCCTGATTAGGGCATCCTAGGGTGTGGAGTATATAAGAAGATGCTACTAGAGAGAGAAAAATTAATGCATCCAGATAACAATCACATTCCAACATATCACTTATCATAGCAGGAATTTCCGCTCTAATCGTTTGTTCGACTCTCTGTGTGTTCTTGCGGTCTTCGTTTGATTGATGATTGGGTTTCAGACATTTTCACGCCGGTTCTTCTTTGTCCATTATCTTCCCTTGCTTCGTCTATCTACTCACATCAAACTGGCTGCTTTGTCAGCTGGTTCGTCGAACTGCTTTGTCGGCTGGTCCCAGCAGGCAACCTAACTCCATCCTAGCTTCAGATTGTGTCGTCAAGAGTTCCTGCAGGGCTCAGTATTGTTCTCAATCAAGTCAAGGGGACGTGCGGTTAGCCTGATTGATTCCTCCAGTGGTTGGGTGGGCTTCCAGGGATCGATCCTATCTTCATATTGTGATTGGTTGGTGGTTCTGCCTTGGTTCCCCGCCTCATTCATTAAGTGTTTTGTTCTGCACTCTGTTTGCTTCTTGCAGGCTCCTGCAAGCTTCTTGCCGATATTTTTTTTTTGTTTTCTGTTGTTGAGGTGTGGTTATTAGGGATCTGTAGTAATTTCTCTTAGTATTGGCTCAACCTAAATCCACTGACATCAAATCTAGTCCCTATTTTGGCAAATTCAAGTAGCAATGATATCTCAGGTAGTGTTACCAATATCAAATTAAATGGTAGGAATTATCTATTGTGGGCATTGGTAGCCACAAAAACCGGCTTCATCACTTGTATGAGATTTCTGTTATGGGCCTATCTCGAAGGTGGTCACGAGAATGAGCGGCGGGTATCGGAGATACTGTGGAGCCGTGACCGCGGCTGCCTAAGAGGGGTTGCTCGTCGGAGGAGAGAGCCACCAAGATCTCACAACGAAGATGAGAATTAGAATCTTGTCATTGCTTGTCTTCAACAACACATCCAAAGCCTTTATATAGGCTACAACATAATAATGACTCTAACACTCCCCTAACATAACATAAAGGCACTAATAATAATGATAATAAGGAGCTCGGTGCTCGATACTCGCAACAACCCATAATACGTAGCATCATAACTCATAACAAATAACATCTCACCCTTCCTAAAAAAAAAAGACTTGTCCTCAAGCTTTATCTGATGCCCTCGTCGTCAGAATCCTCGACGTGCAGGTAGAAAAGCCGGTTGCATTTGTGGCCGCAAGTGTACTGCTCGTCGCAATTGAAACATAATCCCTGAGCGCGTCTGATGTAGGGTAGGCTATCTATTATGCAACCTAGGTTGACTCTAGTGAGTGGACACGTGAATGCTATGATGAGATGCACAAAACCCGTTAGGCAATTATTTCAAACAATGATTCACAACCACGCATAATTAAATTAGGCAACAATGATTCTTTTAGGGCAATTAAGCAAGGCTTTCCTCCAAGCGGAGGGCCAAATTAAGCGCGCTGCGAATAGTTCCTTCCTGCAATCAACACTTTCACGGGCAAAATTCCACAACAAAATATTTTATGCAAGCACAAACTATCTCAAACAATAATCAAAACTGAGAACTAGAAATCCATACAACAAACAACTCACAAACATAAGGGATGTCCGAGGTGGGAGAGATCCGGCGGTTTCGGGAATAGATCCGGGTTGGTGAATCGAAACGGTGGTTGTCCACGGTGGAAGATGGGTGCAGAGGGTTGGAAACGGGTAGATCCGGTAATATTATGACGGATCCGGGTTACGGAGGGGAAATATGTAAGTGGAGGGTAGATCGGTGAAGGGTAGCGCTAGATCAAAGTAGATCTAGGGTTTTCGGAGCGGTTGGAAGTGGATCCACGAAGGGGAGAAGAAGTGAGGGGGGCGGGTGAACAGTAACGGCGGATGAACAGTGCGGATGAACAATACCAGCGGATGAACAGTGCGCATGAACAGTTCCGGCGGATGAACAGTAATTTCTGAGTTTCTGGACAGCGGTAGGGTTGGGATTTGGGGGCTATAGGGGTTGCGGATGAGGGTTTCGGAGGGGGAAAAAGAAGGTTATGGATGGGTAGTACCTTGGGGATGAAGTTCCACCGCTAGGAGTCAACACCTAGGGCTCCACGGCGTCGGCACCGTGGCGTGATCGCGGAGGTCCGGGAATCTCTTCTCCAAAACCAGCAATGAGTCTCTCCAAGCCTCTAACACTCCTATTTATAATATTCTAACATTAGGGCAATCCGGATTCGACGGCTATGATTGGCCGACGAGTCCTCGTGCCAAACATAAGCAAGTGAAAGTAAAAATAACAAAGTTATATATCAAAAAGATTCGCGGCACGCATCCGGACGCATCCGCGGGATCGGATCGTCCCTCCGCTCAAGTCTTCCGGCGAGAATATACGAAAGTGGGCCCCGCCTTGTTACGGGCCGATGGTCCCCCATCAGCGTCGGTGCAGCATCTCAACCCGAGATAATCGGCGGACCGGTGGGGCCGAGGGACCCTCAATGCGGCCCTGTGGAATAATATTGGTGGCAAGTGGATAGACTTCCTGGGCCAGCTGGAGACGACGATCGCAGAGCCGGGCAAGACTCATAACCGTCACTAAGTCCGGAGGGGCCTCAAACTCAACATCCAGTCGCAGTCGCTCGCGAAGTCCTGCGGTGAAAATGTCGACCTGTATATCCGGGGCAAGAGGGACATGCACTAAGAGAAGCTGAAATTGTTTCAGGTACTCGTCCACGGTACAAGTTTGTCGTAGAGATGTGAGTGCGCCGAAGGAGTTACTGCGGATAGGAGCTCTGAAATGCAAGTTGCAGAGCCGCTTGAAGACGACCCAAATCAGATTCGGTCGGTCGGTGAGAAGTCGAGAAGCCCATAAAACAACGGAGTCGAGCATATGGAAAGATGCTAAATGGATCTGATCTGCTGTCGGAGTTTGCTGGTGGCCGAAGAATTGCTCACACATGGTGAGCCAGCCCAATGGATCACTTTTCCCATCATAAGTTGGAAATTTCAATCTGGTGTAACGTGGTACAATCGCAGCGTCGGAGTGCATGAGGACCGGCGGCGGTGGCTCGTGGACGGTCCGGGGCGGAGGGGCATGGAGGAGAAGTGGTTGTGTCTGACTGCTGCTTGTATGATTGTGGGCGGGAGCGGTAGAAATTTCATCGAGGTGCTTGGAGAGCGCAATAATGGCCTCCTGCTGACGGTCCGCGAGAGCAATGTGCGCAGCTTGTTGTGCCATGACGGTTTGCAGCATGGTTATAATCTGACTTAGTTGGTCTGATGAGTCTCTCATAGTGCGAGAGGAGCGAGAAGAGGACCGGGTGACAGGGCGGTCGGATTGCGCCGAGTCGTATTACTGGGAGTGGCCACGAGAGCCGCGGTGGCACCCAATCTTGGCACCCAAAAGAGAAGGGCTGCTGGAAAGGAGAAATGTGGCTGGAGAAGGACTGACTGAGGGTTTTAATTTAAAAGTGAGGTTGTTGGTTTGGAAAGGGGGTGGGCCCATTGCTAATAAGTTTAATAAAATAAAATTGATGTGGGAGAGAGGAATTAATTGGAGGGAGAGAGATACAAGACGTAGCATCCCATAATTTTCCGCTAGGATTAATGTAGTGGGGTCGATGATTTAGATGAAAAGGCGGTAGGAGATAAAAATGGTATGGCGTGTGGCTCGATGGATTGAAAATTAAAGTAAAAGAGAAAAGAAATCGGCAGTGCGGGGTGGCTCGATGAAGCGGAATAGAGGGCGTGGGGCTCGAGAAGCGGAACAGGCGGGGCGTGGGGCTCGGCGAGACGGGCTGTAGAAGGCGCAACGGCTCAAAGATGCGGGAGCAGAGATCGACGATGCCCGAAGATGCGGAGCGGCTCGACGATGCCAGAGAAGATGTTGCTGGACAAAGAGCTGGTCGGCGCTTGAGGATGCCGCGACTTGAGGATGCCGGAGTTGCGGTGCGGCGTCGATATTGCTGGACAGAGAGCTTGCCGACGCTGATGCAAGAAACCAGTCCCTACAGAACTCCGGAAAGAAGCAAAGGGGCCGGGAGGGCTCTGTTGTTGTCCTGCGCGCCCTACAGGAAGAAGAAGATGCAGAACTCCGGGAACTCGTCGGTTGCTGAAAATGTGTTATACTGTTATGACAGAGGAGATCTCCCGTGAGCGTGAACAAGCGTGGAAGCAGAAGAAGCAACAGTTGTTGGTGTCGAAGAAGCGGACGCAAAAGGATGACCCTCTTATACCAAGTTGTTATGAGTCTATCTCAAAGGTGGTCGCGAGGATGAGCGGCGGGTTATTAGAGATACTGTGGATCCGCGACCGCGACTGCCAATGCAGGGTTGCTCGTCGGAGGAGAGAGCCACCAAGATCTCACAAAGAAGATGAGAATTAGAACCTTATCATTGAGTGCCTTCAACAACACACTCAAAGCCTTTATATAGGCTACAACATAATAATGACTCTAACACTCATCTAACACTCCCCTAACATAACATAAAGACACTAATAATAATGATAATAAGGAGCTCGGTGCTCGAGACTCACAACAACCCGTAATACGTAACATCATAACTCATAACACATAATAATTTCCTCCGGGAGTTACCGACGCAGCTTATGAGAATTGCGAAGGAGGTAATCTGGCCATGATGAATTGGCTTATACACACCATGGAGCCCAAGTGCCTAACATTGCCAATCACTTCATGTTCTATCAAACAACTAAGGAAATGTGATCCTTAATTGAGAAAAAATACTTTAAAAGGAATTCTTGGGCGGGTCTACCAACTTCAGACAAAACAAATTCCATTATATAATACAGAGAACGTTAAAGAGTATTACAGTAAATTAAGACACAAGTGGGTCGAGTTAGATCAGTACTCTAATATTCTCACTATTGAAGATTTTAAGATAGAACTATGCAAAGAAGAATCTTTGGGCTGTTTCAAGGCTTTCCTTCCGAGCTTGAGCTTTAAAGAATCCAAATGTTAGGGAAGGACATTGTATCTGACCTTGATACGGTTACTCACTATCTACTATGGGAATCTAATAAGATCAAAATTGCTTGTGGAAGTGAGAGATGTGATATTGAGAGATATGTCAATGGCGTTGGATCATGAGAATTGACGCTCACAGAATCCAATAGCTTCTAGGAACAAGAATCGTGAAGATAAAAGTCAAAGTATACTCATTGTGATCTGAAAAGGAACATAAAGGATGGATGTTGGGATCTTTATCCCCACCTTCTCGCTAAAGGATGGATTCATTGTAACACCCCGGTCTGTTGCGGGCGCTCTACAGGTTTGCAAATTAGTGACCCCAACCCATCTCCACGGATCTGAATGGCCGCAGCTAATTCCAAAGGCGGGTTGTTGAGGCTGGGGTTGTGAACCCCAGACCACCAATATAAGGGATCTCTAAACTGCTCCTTATCACCAATAGAGTTGCAGCTAAATTGGTGATAAGGAGCAGTTTAGAGATCCCTTGTATAAGTGGCCTGGGGTTCAAGCCCCGGCCTCAACAACCCGCCATTGGAATTAGCGGTTGTGGCCAATAAGATTCGTGGAGATGGGTTGGGGTCACTGGTCTACAGACCTGTAGTGCGCCCGCAGCAGACTGGGGCGTTATGAAAATGTGAACAGTTGTGTAAATTCTCTGAGAATTCTCTAGAGGGGGTGAATAGAGATTAAAAAACCTTCTCAAATAATTTCACTAAACTTAGGATTTGCAACACACACAGAATTCAAACTAGAAATTATTCACAGCACATCACAACACAAAAATAAAGTAAGAAAAAAACAAAAAACAAAGAAGACACTAAAGCTATAGTGGTTCCCCAATATCTGGGTACATCCACTCCATCTACTCTTCTACCACTTTGATCGGAATACATTATCCCAGTGTCTGAATCTTTGGATAAGGAGATTCTTAGAACCAACAACTAGATCTTTTGATAATGAGATCTTGAATCACTGCCAACTGAGTCTTTTGACAAGGAGGCTCTTAGAACCACAACCTGAATCCTTTGAAGAGGGATTCTAAAAACTCTTTACTCAGTTAATACAAAAGAGAGATAGAGTGAGAGAGAGAAGGTTGAGAAGAAGAATTCTTCTAGATGAGTCCTCTCAACAAGAATCTGAGGACTGTTAGGCACTAAGTGTTTCTAATCCTTGAATATGATGAACCCCTTTCAGATAGAAGAGTTGTAAGGGTTATAAGCTTTTGGATCCAGTGATCTTCTCTGAATGTTCTAGTTGATTATTGGTTCAGCATTAGCAGAGAAGAATGAGAGTTGAGAAGATGAAGAATAGTCGGCTATTAGTCTCTGTTCTTATTCTCTGTGTCCGTTTTTTTTGCATTCCCTTCAGTGATTATATTATTACTGGATGATTTTGAATTGTCTTTTTCATGACATGAAATCTTCAGAAGGAATGCTGATATATTCTTCCAAAAATACTTCCATCAATCTCGATTTCTTCTTCAATTTTTTTTTTTTAATTATCTTTGAATCTGACAGAGAAATCTTTTCTTTCGTCTATCTCCCAACGGTTAGAATTGTTTGAATAAATTCCATGAAAGTTCCTTGGATTAAGCTTGAAACAATTCTCTGAAAATTTCCTTTATGATCTGTACTCGACGTTATGTCTATTGAAACCGAAAACTCGGTCTCTGTGGAGTTCACCCTTGGAGAAAGGGTGATCGCGCACTTACTTCTCTCTCGCGAGCTAAACGACTAAGGAAAAAGAATAAGGGACAGACCCAAGAGCTCGGCGTGGAGGACCCACCACACACCCGGAAGAACTAAGATCGCTTCCCCTCCCTAGCCAAATGCTGAGCTAAGGATACCTCAGAAAGCGCAAGAAGACCTGGGCACAAATAAGCATGTCTTCTGAGGTACCCCCTTGGGTCTATTTATAGATTTCTGAAAACGACCTGCAAATAGCCAACCTCCGCTGCTCTGAACAGCTATGTGCAACCCAACTGAGTCTGCCAACAGCGTAACTCCGTTATTCCAATAGGCTATAGACAGGCCAGTGGGGGTAAAATAGTAAAGATACATCACAGGAGACTGGACGAGTGGCCCTATGGAACCTCCACTCGCCGGGGGCGGCGAGTGCTCGGTGGAGCTGGCACTCGCCGCCTCTTCCAGCCCTGGGCGAGTGCGGGCCCGACCTGCCCCACTCGCCCACTGCACGCCGAACCTCCGGGGCGAGTGCGAGCCGACCCACTCCACTCGCCCGCTGCTCGCGGGGCCCCTGGGGCGAGTGCGAGTCGACCCTCTCCACTCGCCCCTCAAACGATCCACACCCACTTGGGCGAGCCGGACTGCTGGACTTTGGCCGATCTGGCTCCTGTCGGCCGCTACTCGCCGGATATGAGGTTGTACGCAATCCCCGCTCTTTGCGAGGTTGGCCTAAACTCGGAAAGAAACATCCAACCCCGCAATATACGGCGAGTGCGATAGGGGCCAGAGAATCTTTTGGTGGGCTTCACCAGCGGCTATATATATAGGTCTGCGTACCTGGGTGACCATTATCATTCTCTCTTACTTGAGCCTTGTCGAGATGCCTCTCTCCAAAGAACTCCAAGAGAAGCTCAGTCGCGCCCGCGAGCTCAACGTCGCTCGCGCTGACGCGTTAATCGGCCTGCCTCCCATCGCTGCACTGCGCGAGCCAACGAAATCCAATCCTGCCAAGAAGTCCAAGTCCATCCCAAAGGATGTTGAATCCATCTACCGCGACCTGGAGTCTACCTTGACTCCTGGGCTCTCCTCCTCCAAACCAACTGCCGACCTCAAGGGGAAGTAGTCGTCAATATTGTCGCCGACCCCGAGGACCATCAGTCCAATGCAGAGACCTCCACACCGCGAGTGCACTCCCCACACGACAACTCGCGGCCTCAGACTCCCCACGACAGTCACTTGCAGAGTAAATCACCCCCCTTTGGGACCACGGGGCTGGATTCGCTGAAAATCAGATCGCCAGCTCGCACTCCTTCTCAGCAGCCCACACCTACTTCTGCACTCGCGGGGGGAAGGGTCGGGGACATCCCGGTTCCCAACTTAAACCTCATCTTCCCAGGAATCCATCCTCCGGGTCGCGACAAGAACTTGGCCCTGCCTCCTCCGCACACCTTCCAAGAACTGCCGAGCTCATCCCGTTAGCTCCGCTTTCTCTAGAACGTTTTGCCTAGGCCTCTTTGTTGCTTGCACCCTCTTTCAGCCTCAACCACCAATTGCTAAAGACTGAATAGGAGCGCGACCTCGCCAAGGACAATGCTGCCGACCTGGCGACGCGACTGCAGGTCGCTGAGAACCTCCTCGCAAAGTCCACCGACGGGATGGTAAGCGTCGGCCATCTCCTTTCTTTTTCCCTTAGGATTTTTTTCACGCATGTATATCTTACCTTACCTTTTTCCCAGGATGCCGAAGCCGCGAGTGAGCTGCGAGCTCGCACCGCCGAGTTGGAGGCTCGCGCCGCCGGGGCGGAGGCTCGTGCCGCCGAGTTGGAGAAGGAGAACAACAGACTGAGGGATGAGAACAAAGGGTTCAAGGGCGAGTTGATCCGGCAGACAGACATCTTCCTCCCTCAGTCTGGCGGCGAGCCGAGCATCCCTCCCAGATGGCCAAAAGTCTACAGCGAGGCCGAGGTCGCCGAGAGGCTGCGGATCAACTCCATCAGCACCGCCGACTACACCCTTCGGATGATGAAATACATGGAGGTGTTGGTGGAGGGATGCAAAGAGATCACAGCAAGGGACCTTGTGCCGAACCTGTTCCCGTCGGCTACCCCTCCCAACGAGGAGGAAAGCTTCGAGTCGTTGTTCAAGGACGTCAAGGGCTACAAGGGCGGCCACACATTCGGAGGGGAGGGTGAGGAGGATCACCCGTTCAGAGGGGAGGGCGAGAGCCGACTTGCATCCCCTTCCTATTTTTGTTCCTTTTCTTTTGTAATCCTCCCCCCCTTTTGTAACATGTAATATTTACTAATGAAAAAGTACTTAGCTTGAATTCTTCCCTTACCTCTTTTTTGAATCCACTGTGATGTACTCACCTGCGAGCTGACCTCCTCGTTGGGCGACCTCGCTAGGATAGAGCTTGCCGCTAGAATGTATCTGAGTTACGATTCGTGCCCGCGGAGAGACCTTGGGAGCTCGTCGACCCTAGACAATTAGGAGGCGAACCATCCGCCGAACTAAGCTCGCGAGTACCCAGCTCGCCCGCGAGTTGCCCTTTTCGTCAATTGTAAAGTTGAAGTTGTTAGAGATTCCCAAGTAAAACCCCAAGGGGGTGGGAAGTACTTGCCGAGGACTGCTTTGCCTCGCCATCCTCAGTGAATGTCGAGATCTCTGCTCGTCGCACTCTCATCGTGTCATGGGATGATGCTACCCCCAGGGTAGTAGGACAGACGACTTGTCGAGCTGGTCTCGCGAGTGCTCAGCTTGTCGTTAACAGTTCCTCCTCTTTGAGGCTGCCCATAGTAGCCTCGGCCAGCTCGCCCAGGGATGGCTGGATCCAACCCTTAATCACCTTTGTGTCATGTCTTTGAAGTCCAACTAGCTGGTTCCTGAATTTAGATATAGCCATGTCCGCCGAGAATCTCAGCCCCGTCAGCTAGGTGAGAGCCTGACAGCGGGTGTGGAGCGTCTCCCGGATTGCACCTCCAAGGTCATAACGACGTCACTCGAGGATCCCGGCCCTGCCAACTAGGTGAAAGTCTGGCAGCGGGAGCGTCTCGGGACCTAACCCAGAGGGAGAACAAAAATCCTTTGGCCAACCTCCGGGCGCTACCACCGACCTAGTCAGCTAGATAAGAGCCTGCCGGCGGGTGTTGAGCATCAACCGGTCTCAGCCCTCCCGGGTCATAACGACGTCACTCGAGAATCCCGGCCCTGCCAGCTAGGTGGAAGCCTAGCAGCGGGAGCATCTCGGGACCTAACCCCAGAGCGAGAAAACTTTCCATCACTTAACCTCTGGGCGCTACCACCGGCCCAATCAGCTAGGTGGGAGCCTGATGGAGGGTGTTGAGCATCAACCGGTCTCAGCCATCCAGGGTCATAATGACGCCACTCGAGGATCCCGGCCCTGTCAGCTAGGTGGAAGCCTGGCAGCGGGAGAATCTCGGGACCTAACCCCAGAGCGAGAAAACTTTCCATCACTTAACCTCTGGGCACTACCACTGGACCAATCAGCTAAGTGAGAGTCTGACGGTGGGTGTTGAGCATCAACAGGTCTCAGCCCTCCAGGATCATAACGACGTCAATCGAGGATCCCGGCCCTGCCAGCTAGGTGGAAGCCTGGAAGCGGGAGCATCTCGGGACCTAACCCCAGAGCGAGGAAACTTCTTTGACCAATCTCTGGCCTTGCCAGCTAGGTGGAAGCCTGACAGCAGGAGCATTTCAGGACTTAGCTTGATAAATACTTGCCGCAAACTTGATCTGAACAAAAGTTGGAGCATCAAGGGGTTTCATATTCATTGAAGGAATGGACGTACATATTTTTACGGATAGAAACGCTTCAAGTCATCACCACTCCAGGTGTGAGGTCTCGCCCTTCACATTTTGGAGACGGTACCCCCCTGACCTTAGAGCTTCCTGGGCGATATACGGGCCCTCCCAATTAGGGTTGAGCTTCCACACTGCCGCTGACCTCCCAACTGCATCCAACTTCCTCGGGACCAAGTCCCCTTCCGCGAACTGTTTGACCCTGACGTGCTTATCAAAGTACTTAGTCATTCTTCGCTTTATCTCTTCTTGTCGGATGGCGGAGAGATCACGCAGCTCTTCCACCATGTCAAGGGAGAGTCGTAGCTCCTCCTCGTTTCCATCTTGTCATTCTTCCCTTCCTGCCTCTGCCTCGACTACCCGAGGCGTCCGGACCTCGAACTCTATTAGAAGCACAGCCTCACACCCATGGGAGAGCTTGAAGGGGGTCTCCCCCGTGGCCGTGTTGGGAGTGGTTCTAATGACCCAAAGAACTGAAGGAAGCTGCTTCACCCAGCTACCCTTCAAATTCTCCACCTTCTTCTTGAGGAGGTTGACGATGATTTTGTTCGCCGCCTCCACCTGCCCGTTGCTCCTTGGATGGTGGACCGACGTGAATCTGAGGTCGATCCCGAGCTGTCCACAGAAATTGATGAACTCAGTGATGGTTAACTGAGGCCCATTGTCCGTGACAATGACCTGGGGCAGACCGTGTCGGCAGATGATCTCCCCCCAAATGAAGTTCCTGATTACCTGGGAGGTCACCTTGGCTAGCGTCTTCACTTCCAACCACTTAGAAAAATAGTCGACCATAACAAGCAAGAACCTCCTTTGTCTGCAGGCTTGGGGGAAAGGTCCTACCAAATCCATCCCCCAAATGGCGAAGGGCCAGGGGGCCGTGATACTCCTGAGCCGCTGAGCTGGCTGGATTTGGAGGGGGGCAAACAGTTGGCACTTGTGGCATTTCCTTGTGAAATCCGCAGCGTCCAGACTTAGGGTGGGCCAGAAGTACCCATGTCGGACTATCCTCCCTTCCAAGGTTCTGCTTCTTGAATGACTTCCACACTCCCTTGAATGCACCTCCTCTAGAATCCTCTAGACCTCCCTCTCGGCCACGCAACGTGCCAACATCCCCGAGAGAGTCTTCCTATACAATTGTCTGTCGCGCATGAGATAATATGCCGACTTGTGCTTGAACTTCTTCTTATTCATCCCTTCCGGGAACTCCCCTGTGGACAGAAATGTTGTGAATTGATCCATCCATGAGGTGTGTTGGTCCACCTCCATCAGTTCTCCTTCTTGGATGGATGGACGGAACAGGTCAGTGATGGTACCCCCACCCGGGGACCATGCTTGGCTAGCTGATCAACCTGCTCATTCTCTTCCCGCGGCACATGTCGGGTGGAGAAGGTCTGGAACATGCCGATGACCCCCTTCACCTTTGCCAAGTACAACTGGAGAGTAGGTTCCCTTACCTCAAACTCATTGATCTGGGAGGCCACCACCATGGAGTCGGTGAGGAACTCCACATCATGCACCCCCAGCTCCCTGGCTAGGCGCAATCCTGCTATCACGGCCTCGTACTCGGCCTGATTATTAGTGATGGGAAAATACACCACCACCGTCTGCTCGATCCTCGTTCCCTGAGGGCTCTCCAAGATCACCCCCACCCCCAGGGAATGTCTTCCTGAAGCGCCGTCCACCACCTTCCAAGGGACCGGGCGAGTGAGTTCTGCCTCAGCCACCTCGACCACATAGTCAGCCAGAAATTCCGTCATCGCCTGGGCCTTGATCGAGAGGCGCAGGACGAAGGAGATATTGAACTCGCTCAGCTCCACCGACCACTTTGCCAACCTTCCTGAATGTTCCATCTCCTCGAAGATGTTGCGGAGGGGATGGTCAGTCACTACTCGGATGGAGTGTGCCTGGAAATAGGGTCGGAGCCTCCGAGCCGAGATGACCAGAGCAAAGGCAAGCTTTTCCAAGATGGGATAACGGAGCTCTGCCTTCCTCAGGACCCTGCTCACGTAGTATATGGGCAACTGCTTCTTCCCCTCTTCTCGAGCCAGAACGGAGCTCAAGGCCTCTGCACCCACCCCAAGATACAAAGATAGGTCCTCCCCTTCCTTCGGCCCTTGGAGCAAGGGGGCCTGAGTTAACTGCTTCTTCAAGGCCTGAAACGTCTCCTCGCATTCCTTAGTCCATTCAAACTTCTTGCCTCCCCTCAATGCTTTGAAGAAGGGAGAACACTTCTCCCCATCCCGAGAAGGGAACCTGCTTAGCCCTGCCAATTTTCTCGTCAACCGCTGGACCTCCTTAGCATTCCGAGGCGACCCCAACTCCATGATCGCTTTGACTTTGTCAGGATTTGGCTCCACCCCTGCGGGGGTGAGAAGATGACCCAAGAACTTGCCCCTGCTAGCCCCGAAAACACATTTCAAGGGGTTCAGTCTCATCTTGTACCTCCGGAGGGTGTCGAAGGTCTTTTCCAGATCCTAGAGGTGAGAGTCCACCTCCAGGCTCTTGATCATCTACGTACACCTTCAGGTTCCTCCTCTTTTGCTCCTGGAAGACCCGATCCATCATCTTTTGGTATGTCGCCCCTGCATTTTTCAACCCAAAGAGCTTCATCTTGTAGCAGTAGCACTCATCCCCAGTGATGAAGGAGACATCTTTTACATCAGGAGGGTGCATCCTGATCTGATGATAACCTGAAAAAGCATCTAAGAAACTCATTACAGGAAAACCGACGGCTAAGTCAACCAGAGCGTCGATTCGAGGCAAGGGGTAACAATCCTTAGGACATGATTTATTAAGGAAAAATCAACACACATTCTCCACCGGTCGTCTCCTTTTTTAACCATTACTACATTGGAGACCCAGTCGGGGTATTGATTTCGGATACAAAGCCAGCCTTCAGGAGTTTGGCCACCTCCTCCCTGATGGGCTCGGCCAGCTTGTCCGCGATGGACCTCTTCTTCTGCTGGATGGGACGAGCCTCTGAATCCAGATTGAGGCGGTGGCAGGCGACGTCCGCATCGATCCCTGACATCTCTGTCACGCTCAAAGCGAAGATGTCCACGTTCTTCTGGATGCATGCCAACATCCTCTCCTGGTCCACCGGGGTCAGCTCCCCGCTGAAGCGCACCTTCTCCACCTTTCCCCCCAGGGTGAGAACTTCCATCTCCACCACTTCCTCCGCAGCCTCCAAACGAGACTGCTCTCCCCATTCTCCAACTTCCCCCCTCTTGGGACAAGGACCTCCTCAGCTACCTTCACGGCCATCACCTCGGTCGGCTCTTCCTAAACTCTCTCCACCACCTCCACCTGGGTGCGGTTCTCCGCCACCTCCATCTCCGCTCCGCCTACTTCCTGCTCCGCCTCCTCCATCCTCCGCTCCATCTCCTCGGCTCGCTCCTGCCAAGAGATGGAATTCACCGTGGTGACGTAGCACTCCCTCGCCACCTTGGGGTCACCTCGGACCCAGACCTGGATCCCCTCAACGTTGAACTTCAAGCATTAGTGGAAGGATGAGGGGACGCAGCGGAAGGCGCTGATGAGGGGTCGTCCGAAGATGGCGTTGTAGCTGCTGGGGGCGTCCACGATGACGAACCTGCAGTTTCGAGACTGCCCCCCCAGAGTGACGTGGAGCCCCACTCCTCCTTCGACCTCCTTCCTCTCCCCGGAGAACCCAAACAAAGGCCCGTCCGAGGAAAGCACCCTCTTGGCATCCACTTTCATCGCATCAAACGCCTTTTTGAAGACGACGTTGACCGAACTCCCGTTGTCAATGAGGATCCTGGAGACAGTAAACCCTTCGACTGCGGTCTGAATGACCAACACATCGCAGAAGGGATCCTCATGATCTGGCATGTCGATCCTAGAGAAGGTGATCTTCTCCTCCGGGGGTGGGGTATGGGATGTGGAGCCAACGCTCCTCCGGTATATGGTGTGGAGGCTTGCCTTCCGGGAAGCCTCAACTCCTACCCCCCCCCCCCCCCCGTGGATCACTCTGATCCCACCTCGGGCCCCAACATCGACCCGATCCTCACACCTGTCCTCCTCTGCCCGAGGCAGTACTTCCTCGATCCGCACCTCCCGGCGGTCCTGCTACTGCTGCTCCCTGTTTCCTCTCACCTCGAGGAACTCCGGGCACGTGGCCGTAGCATGCCCCTCTTCCTGGTAGAAGTCATAGTAGGGTAACTCTACCCTGACCTCCCTTCTTCTCCTCTGCTGGCCCCTCCTCCTCTGCATGGCTATTTCCATAGCCTGATGCTGATCGGGGAGAGGAGGCCTCTGACCCTGCCTCCAGCCTGGAGGATGGAACTGACCCTGGCCCCCCTGACGGTTGTCTCCTCCATGGAAACCTCTTCGCTGGACCTGATCCTGCCACTCCTGCAGCCTCCAGCCGAGCCGATTATTCGGCTCCTGGCTCCCCTACCTCGGCTACTGCTGTTGTTGTTCCCGCTGTCGGGGTTCATCTCTCCTCACCTCCTGTCCTCGGCCTCCTCCCGACCCCTTCTCCTCCTCCGTGGCCCACCTGGCCAACTTCGCGAACTCGGGGTTTGACGCCTCCCCATCGACTTCCCTTGTCGCCTTTTCCATCAACTCCTCGTAGGAGAAAGGTGGCACTCTCTTCAGCTCCATCCTGAAGAAACCTTGCTGCAGCCTCAAGGTGAAGGCCATCATCAGGGTGTGCCCTGACATCTCCTGGACCTGGGTGACCTGAAACCGGTCCACGTAACTCCCCAAGGTCTCGTTCACCCCCTGCTTGATGTGGAACAGGGACTTCGACTCCTTCCTCTTCTTGGAGGTGGTGAACCTCAACATGAACCCCCGACGCAGGTCCTCGAAGCAGTAGATTGAGTTGGCCGGTAGCTGGTGGAACCACTCCGTCGCCTTCTCCTTGAGGGTGATGGCGAAGAGTCTGCACTTAAAGGCATCTGACATCTGCCTTATCGAAACCACATCCTCGAACCATTGGATGTGTTGGACCGGGCCATCCTTCCCGGTGTAATAGGACATCTCCGACTCCCTGAACTCCTCTGGAACTGGGGAAGAAGAAACCAACTCGTTGAAGGGGCTGCCTCCCCTTGCTGGGCGAGCCGGAGGATCTCGCACCCCCATCTCGCCGAACCGGCCTCCACTCGCCGACCGGGGGAAGGGCACTCGCCCGGGGAGACCGCGCTCCCTCCCCTCCTCTGCAACCTCCTTCCCAGCTCGCCGAGCCGGGGCATCCTCGCCTAGAGCCGAGGCGGCAGTGACTGGGACAGCTGGTGTCGAGCACTCGGCACACGCGTCGAGTGTGAACCTGACGAGGCTGAGCACCTCCTGCATGAACTCCTCGAACATCCCCACCGTGGTGAGAGGGGGAGGGGGTGGCGAGTAGGCCCTGTCCGAACCTTTCCCTTCTCCTCCAGTCATCGAGTCTGGTGAAGATTTTATGTGCTGACCACCCTCCACGCTCACCGCACCCAAATGTTGAAACCGAAAACTCGGTCTCTGTGAAGTTCACCCTTGGGGAAGGGGTGATCGCACACTTACTTCTCTCGCGCGAGCCAAATGACTAAGGAAAAAGAATAAGGGACAGACCCAAGGGCTCGGCGTGGAGGTCCCACCACACACCGAGAAGATCTCAGAGCGCTTCCCCTCCCTAGCAAAATGTCAAGCTAAGGATACCTCAGAAAGCGCAAGAAAACCTGGACACAAGTAAGCATGCCTTCTGAGGTACCCCCTTGTGTCTATTTATAGATTAATGAAAACGGTCTGCAAATAGTCAGCCTCCGTTGTTCTGAACAGCAATGTGCAGCCCAACTGGGTCTGCCAACATCGTAACTCCGTTGTTCCAACGGGCTATAGATAGACCAGCGGAGGTAAAATAGTAAAGATACATCACAGGAGACTGGGCGAGTGGCCCTATGGAACCTCCACTCGCCGGGGGCAGCGAGTGCTCGGTGGAGCTGGCACTCACCGCCTCTTCCAGCCCTGGGCGAGTGCGGGCCCGGCCTGCCCCACTCGCCCGCTGCACGTCGAACCTCCGGGGCGAGTGCGAGCCGACCCACTCCACTCGCCCGCTGCTCGCGGGGCCCCTGGGGCGAGTGCGAGCCGACCCGCTCCACTTGCCCCTCAAACGATCCACCCCCACTTGGGAGAGCCAGACTCCTGGACTTTGGCCGATCTGGCTCCTATCGGAGGCTACTCGCCGGATATGGGGTTGTACAATGTCAACTTCATGTAAGAGCAAAGTCGACTTCCTGCTTTTGTATAAAATAAGTCTGTAGTCGAAGTTGCGTCGATATCTTATCGACGTATGCATCGATTTCTATGTTGAAGTAACGTCGATTTCAGTATATGTAGTTGCTCTGGATTCTTGTCGAAGTGACGTCGATATTCAGTCGACGTTGCGTCGATTTCTAGTCGACGTAGGATTACTTTTCTTGATTTTATTTTTTAATTCAGAGTTTCTAGCTCATGTTCTTGAATCTACTGACTTCCAAGGATTTCTAAGATCATATTACTCTCTCTATATAACATGAGTAATTAACATAGGATGTAAAATCACTTCAAATATAATTTTTTAAGTTAAATCATAAGGATTTTTCCCAACAATCTCCTTTTATTTAGCTTAACAAATTTTACAAATTTTCAATTGTAATTTTACAAGAATAAAACATGAAATACACAAAATGATGTTCAATAAGCATTTGTAAAGACACGAATAATTGCAATGATATAAGCAAGATTGACATTTGAATGATTTGCTTCTGAATAAATTATATAGAGGAATAATTGTCGCATAACATCATGGCTCCTAGTAGTATATGATTTCAGTATATATGTGTACATATATATTACACTTTTAAGAGTCTGCATCTTTCTTAGAGGAGAATTTTCTTTTTCTGGAGAATTAAACATGTTTCTTAGCTAGTTTTCCTTCATCTGGCTTGTCCTGATTCTCTCTCTGTTTATGTGACTCCCTCTGAATTGCAGCTGTAGGGATTTGAACCATTTGTTATCGGCTTCTCTTTTCAGCAAAGCTTCTTTACTCAGGGCCTCATTTTCTTTTAATGGTTCCATGAGCTGGACTTCCTCAGATATCTTCCCCTTCTGAATTTCATGAGCCAGTGAGGTTAAGAAAGATCTGGTTATGCTAGTGGAAGCCAGTTTTGCTTGCACCCCTTCACAGACTATTTGACTTTATTCAGCTGAGTATCCATGTTCTGAAAAGAGGTTGTGAAGTGTGAGCCATGTTCATCCATCAGGCTAGTGAGGGAGGCAGATGCCTGTTGGATTGTTTGAAGAATAATAGCCTCAAGATGGGAGGCAGGTATAGAAGGGGTTGCAGAGACACTTGTGCTGACTGGAGGAGAAGGTAGTGTTGGCATTTGCTGTAATGCAGTAGATGGTGAGGTGGTGTCCTCTGATTGGGCAATTTCTTTAACATTAACTCGAGGAGATGATAATGTATTGTCTTATGCTTGGACATTTGCTGGAGTATCAGTTGAATGAGATGATGGAGGAGTGGACTCTTTTTGAGACACAGGCTTGACAATCTGCCTGGTCCACAAGAAAAGAGAGCAATTGATAGTCTCTTCCTTGGAGGGATGTTCACACCCGTTGATTTGCACAATATGGGATAATGTTGCAGAACACATTTGCCTCAGTATATTAGCAAGAAACTCATATTCTTCAGAAAAGTTCTTTAAATGGATTGATTTATCTTTAGAGAAGTTCATCTTTTGCAGCACCTCCCAACTTATGATGGTGCTTTTCAGATGATCTTTTATTATTCTCTTCTATAGCAAATTTCTCTAACTCAGCAACCAGAGGAACATGTTTTTGCAAAATGCTCTTGGTACAAGTTTCCTCCACCTTGAAAAATGCATTAGATTCATGAAATCTTTCATGAATAGACTCTTCTATTTTGAGAGTCCTCTTATTATAACACCTATAGACCTTGCTGGATGATGAATATCCCAAACATATGTCATCATCAACCTTCTTGTCAAATTTGGCAAGATAGGTCTCTTCCCATTATTGAGAATAAAGCATACACAAACAAATATCCTAAAATAAGAAACTATAGGCGGCTTCCCCTTTAGTAGCTCATAAGATGTCTTCAGCATAGTTTTGTGAATAAGACTCATACTCAGAACATAGTTGGCAGTGTTAACTGCTTCGGCCCCAAAGGACTTAGGCAAATTTGACTCCACCAATAATGTCCTTCATGATTCAATTAGAGTTCTATTTTTTTCAGCTACCACATTTTGTTAGGGAATTCTAGGAGCTGAAAAGATTTGTCTTATTCCTTCATCCTCACAAAATCTACAGATTAACTGATTTTCAAACTCTATGTTGTGATCATTTCTGATCATAGACACTTAAGTATTGAATTAAGATTGAATCTGTCTAATGAACCGTGAGAGGATCCAAAAGATATCAGACTTAGATTTTAGAAAAAACACACAATTGAATTTAGAAAAATCATCTACAATGACTAAAGACTAAAGTATAGGACTTTCCTCCTAAGCTCTGAGTGGTGAGTGGACCTGGACCAAACAAGTCCATATGCAGTAGATACAAAACTCTAGGAGAATCATTCTTATCAATTGGTTTGAATGATGACTTAATTTGCTTACCCAGCTGACATGTTCTACAAAGATTTAACTTTCTATACTTGTCTTTTGGCAAGCCCCTAACCAGACCACCCTTTGCAAGCTTGGTTATGGTCTTATAATTAATGTGACCAAGCATTCTATGTCAAAGCTCATTTTTGTCTACATCGGCATTGAATAGACAGATTTCCTTCTCACTTGACCTGAAGTCAACAACATACACATTTCCCTTTCTAGACCCAGATAACACAAGGATTTAACTTTCTATATTTACCTTTTAGCAAGCCCCTAACCAGACTATCCTTTGCAAGCTTGGCTATGGTCTTATAATTAATGTGACCAAGCCCCCCATGCTTACAAGGATTTAACTTTCTATACTTACCTTTTGGCAAGCCCCTAACCAGACTATCATTTGCAAGCTTGGATATGGTCTTATAATTAATGTGACCAAACCTCCTATGACAAAGCTCATTTTTGTCTACATCAGCATTAAATAGACAGATTTCCTTCTCACTTGAGCTGAAGTCAACAACATATTGCATATGTTCTAGTGTTGACAATTTATCATAAGGTGTGGGTGAAAACAACTCTAGGAGAATCATTCTTACCAATTGGTTTGAATGATGACTTAATTTCCTTACCCAGCTGACATGCTCTACAAGGATTTAACTTTTTATAACCTTTTGGCAAGCCCCTAATCAGACTATCCTTTGCAAACTTGTCTATGGTCTTATAATTAGTGTGATCAAGCCTCCTATGTCAAAGCTCATTTCTGTCTACATCAGCATTGAATAGACAGATTTCCTTCTCACTTGAGCTGAAGTCAACAACATACACATTTCCTTTTCTAGACCCATAAAACACAATTGCATCTGTGCTAGTGATGACAATTTGGCATAAGTTGTGGGTGAAAACAACTTTATATTCACCATCACACAACTGACTAATGTTAATCAGATTATGGTGAAGTCCTTCAACATAAGCTACTTTAGAAAATGTGATATCTCCAATTTTGATCATTTCATAGCCTTTGGTCTTGACCATAATTAGAGTCACCAAAAATTACCTTGGAGTCTTTCTTGACCTTGACGTTTTCCAGTAGTTCTCTGTGTCTAGTCATATGTCTGGAGCATCCACTGTTCAAGTACCACAGCTGGTTTGTGGAGGGACAGTCTTTTTCCTACACATGAAACTAAACACTAGTTGGGATACATTCACTTTATTAAATACTGTGATTTTTTCAGGGTCATTATCTGGGATTGTGATAGGTTGTTTTCTTTAGCCTTTGTGAAGGATACTGAATTCCTCCATGCAGGTGTGTTGGTGATTTTTACTATTTTAGTTGGGTTAGCACCCAATCTTAGGTGATTACATCATTTATTTTAGGTTTTTTGTAATGTTCCTAAGTTGTTGACTCATTTCATTTAAGGAGTCCTCAAAGGCTTTTTGTCTTTGTTATCTCTTTCTTTAACAGTGTGTTTTCTTCTTTTAACTCAGTTACTTTATTCTTAAGGTTATCTACTTCAATTTTTAGAAGATTATCTTGTTCAATTTGTTCATTATCACATGGATAGCTTTTGATTGGTTCAATTTCTTTTCCCAATTGTTTTATTTATTTTTCTGCTTCTATATGATCTCTATAGAAATCTTTAAAACATTCTTTAAATTAATCAGATGAAAAATCAATATCATCAAAATAACATATCTGATCTTCTTCATCATCTGAGTATGTTCCCAGAGCCATCAGACATGCTTCTTCTGCAGCAGCTTCATCTTTACTCACTGATAATGAGCTTGACTCTGAGCCAGAGTCAACTCCAGATTTCTGCAATGAAACTTCTTCCTTTCTTCTTGTCTCACTTGTTGAATGGTTGTTTTTTATGCTCCTTCTTGCTGGACTTGTCCTTCTTTTCTTCAGGACATTCTAGAGCAATATGGTCTGGCTTTCTGCAGGCAAAGCAGATGACCTACTTGCTTGGAGTTTTATCAAATTTGGACTTGTTGAAGCCCCTTTCTCTTCTCCTTGGGTCCTCTGCTTTTACCCATCTTCTAAATTTCCTAGCTAAGAGATTAAACATCTCCTCTTCAAAAGAATATGGTTCTCCATCAGCAACTTCAGAGCAATAGACCTCTCTAGGAGTAGAGAGTTTGTCCGTCACTTCAGAATCAGCCCTACTCTTTAAGAAGAGTTCATAAAACTTGAGCTTGCCTAACAGAGCATCAATGGTGATTTATCTGTGGCATCTGGACTCTCTGATGACCCAGATTCTTGAATCTCAAGTGCTTGGAAAGCACATGAGAAGCTTGTCATTGATCTCAATGAGTGAGATCTCCTTGTCCAGTCCTTTCAATTTATTGACTATGATACTGAATCTTACATACATTTCAGTCACTGTCTCTTCAGATTTCTTCTGAAAGTTCTCATACTGGGATATGAGAAGGGATCTCTTATCCTTCCTTTCAACTGAGCTTCCATCTACAGTCCTAGACAGTGACTCCCAGATTTTCTTGGCTGACTGACAATCAGTAACCTTCTGGAAAATGTCATATGAGATGGTTGAGACTAGGATGTTCATAGCCTCTGCATCCCAGTCCTTCACCTTCTTCTCTTCATCTGTCTATTGTGATCTTGACACAGGTTCTGATGTGGTGTTGCCCTCTGCATCTTTCTTGTATGATATGCGTGGTCCTGTCAAATAGAACCAAATATGTGCTCATCAATAGAATTAATATACAACTAGTGCAAATATCTCTTGGATTCTTTCATTCTTATTTTATCTTTAATGTCGTCTGAAATGAACTCTCCCTTGCTAATAGACTCCTCCTCAATAGCTAACTCCCCCTCAAATATACAGGGAGAGCAAGAATCATCAGTCTTGATATAAGTAGTGTCTATTGATATCTCTAACTCTGGAATTTGATCATTAGCAGTATTGTCAGCCTGAATGCCATCCCTGGGACAGACCTGATTCTCCCCCTTCTTTCTGTTTCTCTGAAGTTTCAGCATTGCCTAGATCAAGATTACTATTTTGGAAACAATCGATGAGCTTGCACAGACTCTCCCCCTTCTTTAGATCATTGAAAAAGGATCAAAAGACATTTGCAGGGACATGAGATTGATTCATTTTGTAACAACAATTTTTGATTTAATATTCAGCATTTGATTATGGAGAGAATCTTGGACTGGTTTTCTAGCATCATTATTTGAATTTTCATGACTTGAGTAGATTCAGTAATATGAAGCTGAGTATTCTCCTTTGGGGCAGTCTCATGCTCTGTCCTTTATGCCGATTTGCTCAATCTTAGTGGCTAGAGGATCTTTTTCCTGCAAAGTTGTATTAGTGGAAGTTTCCTTCCTCTTGGAAGATGTGTTAGCTCATAAAAGACTACATGCATGGATACCTCTCTTTTAATATTCCTCATTTAATTGCACATACAGACCTTGATTGATGATAAATATCCTAAGAAGATACTATCATCAGTCTTCTTGTCAAATTTGGCAAGATGACCCTTTTCATTAGTTATCATGTAACAGGTGAACCCAAAAGTCCTAAAGTATGATATTATATATGCTTTTCTTAGAATTCCTTTACTGTGATTTTGATCAGGCAAGATATAAATTGACTGTATTTGACTATTGTCATTGTTACTATTCAGATCAGATGAGTAAAAGAGTTGATTCTGAGTGATTGATATCTTTGTAGTTAAATGAACTTAAAACCTCATCAACTTTGTCAGGTATATTCATAAGAGTTATAAAAATGATTTGTTGATACTGAGAGGCCCCAGCTTCTGGGATTAATCGTTGATGGTAACAAGGCTCTATCCTTTTACCTTTTGTGAAGACCACTGGATACTTCCAATCAGGCGTGCTGGAAGAGATATTGGTTATGGAGGTGTCAGCACCCAACTCAAGATGCTTAAATCTCTTAGATATATTTTTAGTGATCTTGTGTGGTTCCTGGCTCCTACCATTAAGAATATCCTCAAAAGCTTTTGCCTTCGATATTTCAGCCTTTAGATTTATGTTTTCATGTTTTAGACTTTTCAGTTGTGTTTTTAATTTGTTATTTTCTATTCTAAGTATATTTCGTTCTATACATGAATTTTCTTGAAATTTATACTTTAGTGTATTTATTTCTTCTTGTATATGTTTTATCTGAGTTTCTGTCTGGACTTCCTCTTGACAAAAATTATTTGAAGAAAAACTGCTAGAATCATCATTATCATATAAAAGAACAGAATCTTATGGCTCAGAGCTAAATACCTCCTCTTCCTCTTCAGTAAGTCTTAATGCCATCATACATAAGGCTTTTGCCTTGGCTTCTTCTTCATAATCTAAGCTAGTGCTTGGTTCAGATTCTAGTTTACTGCATGCATAAGATGATTCTTTAGTTATCTTTATCAGGGAGTCACACATCTCCTTAGCTAAAGTGTATTCTGCAACTTCTTCAAAAATCTCATCATTCATGGAGGAGGCCAAAATGTACAAGGCCTTGACATTGCTAGACCTCTTTTCTTTCCCATTGATTTCTTCAGTCCTTCCTCAAATTTTGAAGGACTTGTCAAAATGGATTTAAAAAGATCCTCATCAATAGAATTCATGTACAATTTAATTTTGACCTTCCAGAGTGTGAACTTTTTTCCAAGTTACACGCTGAAAGACTAGTAGATGCAAATCTTTTGAAATTATTTGAAGACATTTTTGAAAATAGATTTTTATTTATGTGTAACTTTACAACTATTCAGATCTTTGTAATCAAGGTGTTAGCCAATATTTGATCAATCTGACTCTGATACCAATTGAAAATGTGAACAATTGTGTAAATCCTCTGAGAATTCTCTAGAGGGGGGGGGGTAAGTAGAGAATTAAAAACCTTCGCAAATAATTTCACTTAGCTTAGGATTTGGAGCACACACGGAATTCAGACCAGAAATTATTCACAGCACAACGCAGCATAGAAATAAAGTAAAAAAGAAAAACAGAAAACACATAAGACACCAAAGCAATAGTGCTTCCGCAAAATTTGGGTACATCCACTCTTCTATCACCTTGGTAAGAATACACTATCTCAATGTCTTAGTCTGTTGATAAGGTGACTCTTAGAACCAACAACTAGATCTTTTGGTAAGAAGATCTTGAACCACTACTAACTGAGTCTTTTGACAAGTAGACTCTCAAAAGCACAACCAAAATTCTTTGAAGAGGGATTCTATAAACTCTTTACTCATTTAATACAAAAGAGAGAGAGAGAGAAAAGGTTGAGAAGATGAATTCTACTGAATGAGTCCTCTCAGCAAGAATCTGAGGAATATTTGGCACTAAGTGAATCTGAGGACTGTTTGACACTAAGTGTTAGCCGCAGCCGCTAACTCCAATGGCGGGTTGTTGAGGTTGAGATCAATTGGTGATGAGAAGTAAAAAAACTCTATAATTAAGCGTGCTCATGCAAGAGTAGTATTAGGATGGGTGACCTCCTGAAAAGTCACCGCGCTGCCCGCTTAACTTGAATTTCTCTCATCAAAGGAAGTCTGCGGTTAGAGACCCAACCGCAACAACCCGCCATTGGAGTTGGCGGCTGCGGACAATCAGATCCGTGGAGATAGGTTGGGGTCACTGCCTCACTGGTCTGCAAACCTGTAGCGCACTCATAGTAGACTTGGGAGTTACATTCATAGCACTGATGGGCAGTATGGTCAATCTAAAACTACTTTGTTTGTCATTGTTGAAATGGAGAATCTGATTAGAGAATTGCTTGTGCTGAAAGATTCTCTTGGCAGATCATCTATAAAAGAAATTTTAGGTATTGTGGCCCAGGTGTCTTCCGCTTTTCTGGTGAGTTCGGGTACTCCTTCGATTATTGAGTCGAGTACCTCTGAGCATATGACAGGGAGTTCCAACTAATTACTTCCTTTGTTCCCATTGCAAGTAGAGTAAAAATGGATGATGGGTCAAACCATGTCAGTAGTTGGTAAAGGGACTATGATAGTCTCCTCCGACGTTACTGTTCTATGACCATAAATAGTCTTACCAAACAACTAAATCGTTCCATCGCTTTCTTTTCTTCCTATTATATTTTTTAGAAGTTGGAGAATTAAAAGAGGATTGGCGGTGATTATGAGTTAGAGGTGCATTACTAGGACATTGGGAATGCCTTTCAGTCAAGGACAATTTCTAGAGATGATCAAATGATGATGTGGCGTCGCCGCTTGGGGCATGCTAGACTACGAAGTCTTAAATTGATATTTTCTGAATAGTTTAAGCATCTGTATCGGGTCCACCGTCAATTATCTTATTATATAAGCATGATTGTATCGAGTCTTTATTATGTTGTACTGAGTTTGTATTAGGAGACAAGTATTTATTAAGTTGCATTAAGTCGAGTCTTATTATATTATGATAGATGAAAGTTGGCGTGCGGTGGAGGCGATGAGTCCGGCGGTGAGGTTGACGAGGGGGGCGGCGCGGGCTGGGCGAACGCGAGAGAGAGCAAGCGGGAGAGAAAGGGGCGACTATGGAAAATGGGAACCGCTGAGTCAGTTTCCCTTTTTTTTCTTAATTTCCAAATCACAATCCAAATCCCAAGCATCCAAAAATAGATTACATATCTCTCTTATATAGGGAGATACCAACAAGGCCAATCGACCAAACAATACAATCAGACGCTACAAAATAAAATACGCAAAGATAAATAGATACTAGGCTCACAAAGTGTCGCGCGGGCTCACGCCATCTATGTCCCTCGCGCGCGCCTAGTATAGACGCGCGTGAAACGTCTTCCTTCGACCGGGTCTGCTCCGTCCGTATCAACTACCCCGGGGTTCTCAACAACCTTGTCCTCAAGGTCAAAATCTGGAAAATGGACATTCACTTCTTTCGCCAATATCCATGTTGCCTCGTCCTTGGCTTGTCCCTTCCACTGAATGAGAACCTCCCTCATGGGTTGGCCTTGAACATGCTCAGTGTGGTCGCCCAACGCTGCCTCAGGCTCATAATGTGGGGCGACTTCACTACTCAGGTCTTCGGGCAAGGTATCCTGGAGGGGGTGATTCCCCAGCGCCCGCTTCAACTATGACACATGGAATACCAGATGAATTCGACTGTCGGGAGAAAGCTGCAAGCGGTATGCCACCTCACCTATCTTTTTCACGACCAGTAAAGGGCCAAAATACCGCACTGAGAGCTTGGGATGGAGGCGTCCGGCCAAGGAACTTTGGTGATGCAGCCGCAACTTGACGAACACATGCTCGCCCTGTGAGAGGAGAACCTCGCAGCGATGTCGGTTGGCCTGCTGGGTCATTCTCACCTGGGCGCGACAGAGATGATTCAACTGTTGTAGGGACTCATCCCGATTTTGAAGGTTTTCTGCCAAGGCTTGAACTTGACATCCTCGGCAACTCGGCAAGACCGACTGGTATAGTCGGGGGTGGCCGCCCATAGACTGTCTGGAAGGGGGTGACGCCTGCCGCCGATTGGTAGGTGGCGTTGTACCACGGTTCTGCCCATGCCACCCACTAGGTCCACTGACGGGGTTGCTCGGTAGGAAAGCAGCGAAGGTAGATGCCCACGCAGTGGTTGAGGACCTCCGTCTGTCCGTCAAACTAAGGATGATATGTCGTACTGAATCGTAGCTTCCTCCCCTGCAAGCGGAATAATTCCTGCCAGAAAGTGCTCATGAAGCTGGGTCGCGGTCGCTAACAATGGAGCGGTGAACCCCGTTTAGGCGGACGATATCGCCAATGAAGACCCGGGCCACCGAGCTCACCGTGTAGGGGAGCTTGACGGGAATGAAGTGTCCGTACTTGGAGAGGCGGCCGACCACCACCAGTAGACAATTGCACCGCAAGGAGCGTGGAAGGCGAGTAATGAAATCCAGTCTAATATCCTCCAAAATTCGATCAGGCACCGACAGAGGTTGCAGCAAGCAGGCGGGGGAGAGGGTCTGGTATTTGGGCCTTAGACAGACCAAACAGTCGACCACGAACTGTTGTATCGTCCTCATCATGCCTTTCCAGTAAGGGTGGTTGCTAACCGACGGTAGGTCGGATAGGATCCTGAGTGTCCCGCTGTCGGTGTATAATGGAACTCCTCCATTAGGCGCAGTATCCATGGTGATGATGCTGCGAGGACCAGGCGGTTGCAATAGTAAAGTTTGTCGCCCACTAGTCGGAAGGGAGGGTGCGCATCTAGCACGCTCCATAGCTCGTCGATCATGCGGCCGTAACAGGGATCTGCCCGTATCTCCTCCTGGAGGACCGCCGCGTCCAGCCACTGTCAAAGGGAGATTGCCTCCAATGTGCCGCCATGCTCGTGGCGGGAAAAAGCGTCTGCGGCAGAGTTTGTGCGCCCGGTCTTGTACTCGATCGAAAATTGGTAGCCCAAGAGCTTGACTATCCAGAGTTGCTATGCTGGGGTAGAGACCTTCTGGCTCCATAGATGCTTCAAGCTGCGGTGGTCGGTCCTGATGGTGAAGGGCCGCCCAAGCAAATACGGGCTCCAATGTTGGACTGCTAGCGCCAAAGCACGTAGCTCGTTGTCATAAGCGGAAGCCACCTTCAGCCAATTGGTGAAAGCCTTGTTGTAGTAAGCGATGGAGCGGCCCTCCTACATGAGGACGACACCAACCCCTTTCCCGGAGGTGTCACACTCCACGACAAAAGACTAGAAAAAACCTGGCATGCTCGGGACTGGTGCCGCCACGAGAGTGTGTTGCAAGTTGTAAAAAGCCTCTTGGGCGGTCGCATCCTACAAGAAGGGCACCTCCTTCTTCAGGAGGTTTGTCAGTGGTCATGATGAAGCCCCGTAGCAGTGGATGAAGCGGAGGTAGTAGTCGGCGAGTCCCATGAATCCCCGCATGGCCCGACGGCTCGTCGGTGTCGGCCAGTGCAGGACAGCCTCGATCTTTTGCAGGTCCATGGTGAGCCCTTCGTTTGAGATGATGTGACACGGGTACTCGACCTGAGGCTAGCCGAAAGTACACTTCTTCTATTGGGCCACGAGGCACGAGCTGGTGGGAGACAAGAAGACGGAGGACGGTGGCAAGGTGGGCCAGGTGGAGTTGCCAAGAAGAACTATAAACCAAAATGTCGTTAAAGAAAACCATAACGAACTTACGTAAGTGTGGGCGGAACACGTCGTTCATGGTGGACTGGAAGGTGGCTGGGGAGTTCGTCAGGCCAAACGGCATAATGAGGAACTTGTAGTGGCCATCATGTGCCGGCAGGCGTCTTGGGCACGTCCTCTGCTCGCACGCGGATCTGGTGGTAGCCCAAGCATAAGTCCAGCTTGGAGAAATAGCAAGCACCCCGCAATTCATCCAACAACTCTTGGATGATGGGAATGGGGTACTTGTTCGGCATTGTGAACTTGTTCAGTTCTCTGTAGTCGACACAAAACCGTCAGTTGTCGTCCTTTCATACAAGCAACACCGAGCTGGAGAAGGGACTGACACTTGGCTGGATGATGCTTGCACTCAGCATCTCGGCCACCATAGCCTCCATGGCGTTCTTCCGGTCGTGGTCGTATCGATAGGGACGGACCGAGATTGTCGCCACACCGGGCTGGAGGATGATGTTGTGGTCGGACGCACGCGGAGGAGAAAGCCCATGTGGTATGGAGAAAACTGTCGGATAGTCGTCGAGGAGGCGATGGACATCCAGATGTACTGGTGGTGGTGTCGGGTCAGATCCCAACTCCACGTGCCAAAGGAGAACGCTGAAATCTGGGTCGAGTGTGCGCAGGATGGATCGAAGGCCGACCGGGGAACAGGCTAGGGAGGGATCGCCCTGAAGGTGATGAGTCGTGCCCACTACTTCAAATTCCATCGTTAGCCGTCTCGAGTTGTGCTTACAGTCCCCAAGTGTGCTCAACCATGACACACCCAGTATTGCATCGAGCCCGCTAAGATCGAAGACATAGAAATTTGTAAAGCCCGAGTACGTGCCAATGGAAAATGGCAGGCCGACGCACCGCCGACAGTGCGTCTATGCGTCCGTCTATGAGGGAGACATGGAAGCCTGTGCTGGAGTCACCGTAAAGCGGAGCGCCTCAACAAGGTCCTGCGAGATGAAGTTGTGACTGGCGCCGCTATCGATCATAAGCACCATTGTCGTCTGTTGCAGAGTGGTTGCCAATTTCATGGTGCACGGGCCGGTGATGTCGTGCACTGAGTAACAAGAAACCTCCAGACTCTTGAAGGTGGCGCCTGGCTCGGATATATGGGGCACGTCATCCTCGAGCTCGAGGGCCTCAAAGTTGGCCATGACAATCTCTTCTTCCACGGCTCCTAAGAGCATCTGGAGGTCCCTGTTGGAACATTCATGGGTTGGCGAGTACGGGCCCTTGCAGCGGAAACAGAGGCCCTTACCCCGAAGGTCAAGGTACTCTTGATGAGAGATCCGATGGGGGGGAGCCTGTGGTTGTGGCGGCTGCGGCTGTGGCGAGGGATGGCCTGAGGTGGGAATAGTATCTGGGGTTGGTTGACCAAGAGGGGCCGGCAGCTGGGAAGAAACAGGCCGGCAGGGGGCCGGAAGAGGTGGTGTGAACCGGATGGCGGGGGCGGCGGCGACGATGGCGAAATCTGCCTCCACAAAACGCGCTTGCTCCATTGCACGAGACATGGTAGTGGGGTTATGGACCCGAAGAGGGTTACGGATGTGTGGCCGCAACCCGACGAGGAACGTGCCCAAGTAGTGATCCGGCGAGAGGTCGGGGACATGCGTGGCAACCTCAATGAAGTCGTCTATGTAAGCGTCCACGGAGTTTGCTTGGCGGACGTTGCTCAAGCGCTCATACGAGTTGTCGGCGTGGAGGTTGTCGTAGCGGCGGATCAACTCGTCTTTGAGGAGCGCCTCGTGTTTGTTATTTGGCATTGAGTTCTCTACTTCTCTTGCATATATATAACTTCTCATGTTTCCTTGCATACATGTTTTATCTACTGTGACATATCCAGTATTTTGATTTATAAAAAAAATTGTCGCAAGTTTTAAAATTCATCGAACATCTGTTAGCATATAGAAAATACCATTAGCCTCACCAGGACCTTACCCTGCATCATATGGCATGTTAAGAAAATATGAAGGTTCGTCAATCAAAATGTTAGCAGATCAAAAATACTCTCAATATGTATCTTGACTGAGTATCAATGCATTTAGAAAAATGAGTTCATGCAGAACAAAGTGATGGGGGACCATCGGGCGCAACTCGGCGCAAGGCGGGCCCCACCTTCGTGTATTCGCGCCGACGGACTTGATCGAACCGGCGATCCGTTGCCACGGATGTGTCCGGCTCGTCGTTTAGAGTCATTTTCATATATAGCTGTTACGCTCCGGGCCGAGTCGCGACTATTTGGAAGACAATACAAGCGTCGGGAGCGGCGGGAGGATCATAACAACGGGGCTGAACCATCCGGTTCAGCCCCCACTCTCTGATTTCGCGGTTTTGGGGCTGAACCGGTTCGGTTCAGCCCCTATGGGGGCCGGCCAGCCCTTTGGTCCGGCCCCTCCTTGGTTCCGGGTATATATTACCCGGAACCCCTCTTGGATGGGCATCCAAGATATTATTGAGGTATTTTCTTTAGTTTTAACCTAGCCGTCATCTTCTTCTCTAGATCTCCCTCTTCCTACTAGTTTCCTAACATTTGGTATCAGAGGCACTTTCTTCTCCCATGGTGAACACGCGTACGCAAGAGGAGGCCGGCCGGTTGGAGGCTCTAGAAGAAAACTTCGTAGGGTTGAAGGATTCGGTGGCCGAAATGAAGGAGAACATGACAACAGCGACGCATCGATTGGAAGAACGAATGGATGCTCGCATGGAAGAACTCAAGTTGCTGTTGAAGGGCAAATCACCGATCGCGGACGAACAGGCGGGTTCGGGGTCCGACGCATCGGAGTCACGACACCTAGCCCCGCCCGATGCGCGCGACGCGGGACCTGGCGCGGGTTGGGCCGGCGCGATCAGCGACCGCTGGCGCCAGCCGATGACGGGAGCAGGGTCGACGGGGCCTCCTGCACCATCTGCGGGCAACGGCGACTCCGGCGCGGGTCGTCCTCCTTGGCGGCGGCCCGGGGAAGAACAGCAGGGCTTCCAGCGGCCTGCTGCAGCGGCGGCGCATCTTCCAGGCAATCCGGGAGGGATTCTTCCCCTTCCACGGCATGGGGGACCACCGGGAGGGTTCGGCCAGGGAGCTCCTTGGGCAGGCCAGCCACCACCTCCACCGTGGGGAGCACGACAACATCAAGGGCCTGTTTTTCCGGAGCCAGTTGAACGGGGAAGGCGGGATGGCTACGGGTATGGTCAAGGGTTTCCAGATCCAGTTGAACAAGGAAGGCGGGATGGCTATGGATATGGTCAAGGGTGGCTCGGGCAAGGGGCACAGCGGCCCTACTTGGCTCCTAAATTGACTCGCATGAATTTCCCAAAATATCACGGTGGGGACGCTCTAGAGTGGGTCCAAAAGGCGGAATTGTTCTTCCGTTACCAAGATGTACCCGACGGTCAGTGGGTACAATTGGCTTCTTTCCATTTGGAGGAGGATGCGTTTCAGTGGACGCAATGGTTCATGCGCGGGCGGGAGCACATTTTGTGGGAAGAGTTTGTGGAAGGGTTTACAGCTCGATTTGGGCCGCTAGAGTACGAGGACTTCGAAGCTCTTTTGCAGAAACTGAAACAGAAGGGCTCTGTGATGGAGTATCGCACTGAATTCGAGAAACTAGCAAACCGGGTTCATTGGGAAGACAGGACGCTCTTGAGTTGCTTTGTCTCGGGACTCAAGGAGCACATTCGGGATGAGGTACAGGCGCACATGCCACGAACCTTAAATCACGCCATCACATTGGCGCGTATTCAGGAGGAACGCATCAACAGGCAGAGGGCAAGAGCCACAGGTAAGCCACCTGCGGCTTCCACACGACTACAGCCAGGAGCCGGTAGCAAGCCCACAGTGACACGGCTATCATGGGGCGAGCTGGCGGCCAGGAAGGAGAAGGGTCTGTGTTTCAACTGTGATGAAAAATTTACACCGGGCCACAAGTGTCAGAAATTACAAGTTTTCATGTTGCTGGAGGACGGGGAGGAGGACGTGGCACAGGTGGAATCGGATGAGGGGTTGGACTTGAGCGACCTCGAGGTGTCTCTACATGCCTTGGAAGGGTGCAGTCCCCCACTCACCATGAGACTTACAGGTTGGCTGAATCAGGTGAAAGTCACGATTTTGGTGGATAGTGGGAGTACCCACAACTTCATTCATCCGGCGGTGGCACGGCGCGTCGGACACACGGTGGATACGGGATCGGCCTTCCAGGTTATGGTAGCGGATGGCAGCAAACTACAGTGTGAGGGGGTACTCAAGGGTGTGGCACTACGGATGCAGGCATATACGGGGCACACCGACATATATTTGTTGCCTATCCGGGGCTCGGACTTGGTCTTGGGGGTGCAGTGGCTCCGACAGTTGCGTCGTGTGACATTTGATTGGGACCACATGACCATGGAGTTTCACCAGGGTGAGACACAGTTCTGCCTACGGGGTCTTAAATCATCACCTATAAAGGAAATTTCGGTGAAGAGCATGCAGCGGTTGGGCGAGGAAGGCAGTATGATGGCAATCCTCATGGAGGTTCAGGCATCGCCTACCAGTGAGTCAGAGGTACCGGTTCAGTTACGTACCCTTTTGGAGCAATATGTTGACGTTTTTCAGGAACCCCGCACGCTACCCCCCTCGTGGTTTCGTGATCATCAGATTCAGCTTAAAACGGGGACAGAGCCGCTTAACGTTCGACCGTATCGTTATCCACATGTTCAGAAGGCAGAGATCGAACGTAGTGTCCGCGAGATGTTGGATGCGGGCATTATCCGACCCAGTACTAGTTCGTTTTCAGCACCGATCATCCTGGTGAAAAAGAAAGATGGTTCCTGGCGATTCTGTGTTGACTATCGAGCTTTGAATAGCGCCACGGTGAAGGATAATTTTCCAATTCCGGTAGTGGATGAGTTACTTGATGAGTTACATGGGGCGTTCATTTTTACCAAGTTGGACTTGCGCTCCGGGTATTACCAGATTTTGATGAAAGAGGAGGATATCCACAAGACCGCATTTCGGACACATGACGGCCACTACGAGTTTCTCGTCATGGCCAATGGGTTGACCGGGGGCCCCTCTACCTTCCAGGCCAACATGAATGAGATCTTTCGTGAACTTCTCCGCAAATTCGTGCTTATTTTCTTTGATGACATCCTTATTTACAGTGCCACTTGGGCGGACCACGTGAGGCATGTGGAGCAAGTCCTTAGCATTCTCCGACGGCACCAACTTTACGCCAAGCGCTCAAAATGCTCATTTGGTCAACATGAGGTGGAATATCTGGGACATTTGGTTTCCGGTCTCGGCGTTCGAGCTGACCCCCAGAAGATTCAGAGTATGATATCCTGGCCCCAACCACTTACGGTGCGAGCACTTAGAGGATTCCTCGGCTTGACGGGGTATTACCGGCGGTTTGTGAAGGACTATGGGAAGATTGCTCGCCCTTTGACTCAGTTGCTGCAGAAGGATGCCTTCTCTTGGACTGAGGAGGCTGAGGAGGCATTTCAGGCTCTTAAGCGAGCCGTGACTACCACACCTGTTCTTGCTTTGCCGGATTTCTCGAAGGACTTTGTGCTTGAGACAGACGCCTCCGGTGTGGGCATCGGGGCGGTTTTGATGCAGGACGGGCGACCGTTGGCTTTCTACAGCAAGGCTCTAGCCCCACGAACCTTGGGTCTGTCTACGTATGAGAAGGAAATGTTGGCAAATCCACGCCGTGGCAATGTGGCGGCCATACCTTCTGGGCCGACACTTCCAGATTCGCACGGATCACCAGAGCCTCAAGCATTTCTTGGACCAGCGGGTCTCTTCCCCTCTTCAACAGAAATGGGTTACTAAGCTCTTGGGATATGATTATGAGATCACCTATCGACAGGGAAAAGGAAATGTGGTTGCGGATGCTCTCTCGCGCATCCCTGAATCTACTTTGGCCCACATCACGGGGCCACTTGTGGACTCTCTGGATGAAATACAGGAGGAGGTCATGCGTACTCCTACGCTCCGTGCTCTAGTTGAGGCCTTGCAGCGCGGAGAGGTCGTGGCAGCCGGCTACCACCTTTTGAATGGTCGGCTTTATCACCAGGGCAAGGTGGTGGTTCCTCCTTCTTCTGCATGGAAGACGATTATGTTGCATGAGTTCCATTCTTCACCTACGGGCGGCCATGCGGGGGTGCTTCGTACTATCCAACGGGCCCGCGCCAATGTTTTCTGGACGGGGATGCGGCGAGACATACAACAGTTTGTACGACAGTGTGACATCTGCCAGCGGCAGAAGTACGAGACGACGTCTCCGGCTGGATTGCTTGTCCCCTTGGAGATTCCACAGCAGATTTGGGACACCGTATCCATGGATTTTATTGACGGGTTGCCCAAATCCCAGGGCAAATCAGTGATTTTGGTGGTGGTGGACAAGCTGTCTAAATATGGGCATTTCATTGCGTTGCATCATCCGTATACTGGGGAATCGGTGGCTGCACTTTTCGCTCGGGAGATTATTCGCTTGCACGGTCTTCCTCGTGCTATCATTTCTGATCGGGATCCTACCTTTCTGAGTAAATTTTGGCAGGAGCTGTTTCGCCTGCAAGGAACGTGTTTACGTTTCAGTACCTCCCACCACCCTCAGACCGATGGACAAACGGAGGTTTTAAACCGGGGTCTCGAGACTTACTTACGTTGCTATGTGATGGATGAGCCTCGCACTTGGCCGGATTGGTTGCATTGGGCGGAATATTGTTGCAACACATCTTATCATTCGGCCAGTAAGATGACCCCCTTTGCGGTGGTTTATGGCCGCCCTCCACCGACATTGAGCAGCTACGAGCCGGGGAGCACGGCTTTACCCGCCGTTGATCGTGCTCTACGCGATAGAGACCGCATGCTGATTACACTGCGTGACCACCTCCGCATCGCCCAGGACCGTATGAAGCTCCAAGCCGACAAGCATCGCAAGGAAAGGGAGTTCGCAGTCGGTGATGAAGTCTTCCTCAAGCTCCAACCGTACCGGCAATTGTCGGTCGCTCGTCGATTCAACCAGAAGTTATCTCCTCGCTATTACGGCCCCTTTCGGATACTCAGCAGGGTGGGGCCGGTCGCTTACAAGTTGGATCTTCCTCCGAGTTCTCGCATCCACCCAACGTTTCATGTTTCCTTGCTCAAACAAAAGTTGGGTGCCACGGTGCAACCGAATGCTCTGTTACCTGAAGTCACCGGCGCGGGCGAGCTTCGCCCCCTTCCGGAAGATGTCTTATTGCTTAAGTGGAAGCGACGGGGTGCCGAGTACCGGCCTGAGCTGTTGGTCAAATGGAAGAACTCGTCCGAGGCACATAATTCTTGGGTTGATCTGCTAGATTTCAAAGAGCTTTATCCTGACTACCACCTTGAGGACAAGCTGGTTGTTGATGGGGCAGGGAATGTTACGCTCCGGGCCGAGTCGCGACTATTTGGAAGACAATACAAGCGTCGGGAGCGGCGGGAGGATCATAACAACGGGGCTGAACCATCCGGTTCAGCCCCCACTCTCTGATTTCGCGGTTTTGGGGCTGAACCGGTTCGGTTCAGCCCCTATGGGGGCCGGCCAGCCCTTTGGTCCGGCCCCTCCTTGGTTCCGGGTATATATTACCCGGAACCCCTCTTGGATGGGCATCCAAGATATTATTGAGGTATTTTCTTTAGTTTTAACCTAGCCGTCATCTTCTTCTCTAGATCTCCCTCTTCCTACTAGTTTCCTAACAATAGCATTATGTATTTCGGATATTATTTTATATAGTTTTGGGGACGGAACCGCCGGCCAATCATAGCCGTCGATTCCGGTTGCCCTAATGTTTCTTTCTTATAAATAGGAATCTTAGGGCTGCAGGAAAGGGATTGCTGAAGTTGGAGAGTTCATCTTCCCTACTTCCGGTGGTCCTTCCGCGGTGCCGACGCCGTGGAGCCCTTGGTGCCGACGCCTCGGGTAAGTTCCCTTGCTTTCTCCCCCTCTTCCTCTTCCCCGTCCAACCACCCAGCCTCTCCCGTTTTTCCGCCCAGGTTCGGCCGACCGAACCCCGCTTCCTCTCCCCCGTCCAACCCGCCAGTCCCCAACTGTTCTCCGCCTGAAACCCGCCAGCCGCCGCCCCTTTCCGCCCAGATTTTGGGCTGCCTGAGCCCTTCCCACCGCCCAGCACACCACCGGACACCCCCCCTACCACAGCCCCTTATTTTCCCCTCCACTGCCACCGATTTCAGCCCCCACCAGCCCCATAGTCAGCCCTCACCGGATCTGGACAGATCCGACCAGATCTGTCCAGATCGGGCTGGATCCCGCCGGAACCAGTCCGGCAACCCCAAACAGCCCTCCTTCACCCTTCAAACAGCAGCCCCTTCATTCCCCCACGTGGATCCACCTTCCCCCTTGCCCGATCTCGTCTCGCCACCACCCGGAAGTCCCTCCTAGCCTCCGAAATTTCAGATCTAAACTGATTTCCTGCAGCCCTAACTTTTAATTCAGATTTTTGTTATTTCCTTTGGGATTTGTATGTGTTATTTGGTTTTGGAATATTGTATGCTCTGTGGTGTTTGTGCTGTATTGAAATTACAGCCTGTTATCATTTGCTTGTGAAGATCTCTAACTTGCAGGTCGTTTAATTCGCCGCGCGCTAATTTTAGGCCTCCGTGCGGAGGAGTGCTTTTGCCTAACGCCTAAAGAAATTGCTCTGCTGCCTAATGAATAAATGTCATGTTTAATTTAATGTTTTGTTGCTTATCTTGATTAGCTCGCTTGATCAATTTTGTGTCAGCATATAGACATTGCTTAGGGTGAGTCTACCCCTCACGACACTAGCGGGCGTCTTAGGACACCACTACACAGCCTACCCTACATCAGTTGGTATCAGAGCCCAAGGTTGGGTCATTGTGCATGCTCCGTAGTGGTAGGGAATTTAGAAGCATGGTAGATCCTCCAGTCACCAATGACCGGGCAGCGGGCTCGAATTCGAGCACCGCTACCACAGACTTCCAGCGTCTTATTCTAAAACGTTTTGACGCAATGGGTACCCAGTTCGAGAATGTGCGTCACGATATCGCCGCGGTGACTCGTCGTCTAGATCTGATAGAGCACGCTAGAGATACTCCCTCCCTTCATGACGATGAGATCGCGGGTGACCCGGGCGACTCTCCCCGTCGCGGGCAGCGGGTCAGAGATGATCCGCCACCGGCAGACCGCTACCACCGTGAGGTCCCCGTAAGAGTCCCTACCCCGCCTGCATGGCGGAATCCTGAGCCAGCACGTGGCCGACCCCCGCCCCCGCGGGAAGATTACCGCATGCCACGTCATCCTGGCCCGAGGGACCGTGTCCCTCCACACGGTCGCCGTGACCATCGTCGAGACGAGTATTACCCGCCGGGTCGACGTGAGCGCGGGCCCCCGCCCGCTCGGCACGACGATGACCGGGACGACGATCCTGATGAGTATCGTGACCCGCGGAGGGGTGATCGCGGTTTTGACATCACCCGTAGGATTCGCCTCGATGCCCCGACATTCGATGGTCGCCTGAATCCAAAGGCCTTTAGTGATTGGCTCCTGGACATGGATCATTATTTTGATTGGTACGATATGAGTGATGATCGTTGTGTCCGATTCGCCAAGATGAAATTAGTCGGACAGGCTAAGGTGTATTGGATTAGTGTTGAGCGAGCCCTAGAGCGTGACGGTTACTACCCCATCACCAGATGGGATGACATGAAGGAGAGGCTTAGGGATAAATACCTCCCTGCCTCCTACCGTGACCAGCTACTTGATCAGCTGCTGAGCTTACGTCAGGGGTCGCTTTCCGTAGCTGAGTATATGGCTCGATTCGACGAGCTAGTTGTTAGGAGCGATATTTCGGAGGAGCCTATTGCCAACGCCTCTCGATTCAAGGCTGGCCTCCGCTCGGATCTCTGGAGAGAGCTGATTCCCTATCGCTTGGAGACTGTAGATCAGATATTCCAGCTCGCTCTAGAGTATGAGCAGTACCTTCGTGCCCCTAGTACGAAGCAGTTTCCTTCCCGGACAGATTCGTCAACGTTTAGGAAGCCCGCTCCCGCCCAGACTGCTGCAGCCACCTCATCCCCCCGAGTCACTCCTAACTTGAAGGGGAAGGTTGTCGCTACCGAGGGCCAGAGGCCTGGGGGTATACAGTGTTTTAGGTGCGGAGGTAGAGGACACGTGGCGGCCCACTGCCCCACACGTAGTCTGTTGATTGAGGATGAGGAGCCCGATTTAGAGGGTGATGTGGAGATTACTGAGGAGGTCACTGCCACCGTTGAGGAGGGCTGGGAGAGCGACGCTGAGCGATCGTTAGAGGTGGGAGTGGTCAGGCGCTTTCTGCATACCCCACGAGCCGATGAGGATTGGCGCCGCACTACCATTTTCTACACATATTTCCCGAGTGCAGGCGGTCCCTGCAAATTAGCTATCGATAGTGGGAGCTGTGTGAATATTGTGGCCCAGAAGGGTCTAGACCGCATGCAGGTGAAGGCGAAGCCTCACCCCCACCCCTATCGTGTCGTCTGGGTCGACAAGACCGCAATCCAGGTTACCCAGCGCTGTCTCGTTCCGATCACCATAGCATCTTTTGAGGACCGAGTTTGGTGCGATGTCATCCCTATGGATGTCGCCCACGTCCTGCTGGGCCGCCCTTGGTTATTTGATCGCGATGTCACGTGCTTCGGTCGATCGAACACGTGTGTCTTCTATGATAAGGGGCGGAAGATCACTTTATCCCCCACCCAGCCCAGAGAGAGGCCTAAGGGACGGGTCGAGCCGTCCACTAGCACGATTGCTTCGAGACTCGTGCATATCCTGAGGCGTAGTGAGTTTCTGAGAGATAGCACTGATGCTGGTATCATGTATGTAGTGGCAGCCACTATGGCTTCTGATTGCCCTACACCTGAGGTTTCCCCTGCCGTGCGACCGTTACTAGATGAGTTTGCGGACATTATGCCAGAGGAGCTCCCTGATGAGTTGCCCCCTCTGCGGGACATCCAGCACGCTATAGACTTAGTCCCGGGGGCCTCGCTCCCCAATCTGCCACATTATCGCATGAATCCCGTTGAGCACGCTGAGCTCAAGAGGCAGGTTGATGAGCTTCTTCGGAAGTAGTTTATCCGCGAGAGCTTGAGTCCGTGTGCCGTCCCCGCCCTTCTTACCCCTAAGAAGGACGGCAGTTGGCGCATGTGCATTGATAGTAGAGCTATCAACAAGATTACTGTGAAGTATCGCTTCTCGATCCCTCGTCTAGATGACCTATTAGACACGATGTCCGGAGCTCAGATCTTCTCGAAGATCGATCTCCGAAGCGTACCACCAGATTAGGGTCCGAGAGGGAGACGAGTGGAAGACGGCGTTCAAGACGAAAGACGGTTTGTATGAATGGTTGGTCATGCCATTTGGGCTTTCGAACGCCCCGAGTACATTTATGTGAGTCATGACCCAGGTTCTGCGGCCCTATATGGGCAAATTCCTAGTCGTTTACTTTGACGACATTCTGATCTATAGCCACACTGAACCTGATCACCTTGAGCACTTGAGGCTCCTATTCGATATTCTCCGAAAGGAGAAGCTGTTTATCAATCTGAAGAAGTGCTCCTTCCTATCGGAGTCCGTCCACTTCCTGGGATTTATTATCTCTTCCTCAGGCGTGTCAGTTGACCCTGAGAAGGTCCAGTCCATCCGCGAGTGGCCCATACCTTCGACCATTCATGAGGCCCGTAGCTTTCATGGACTGGCGAACTTTTATAGGAGATTTGTTAGGGGTTTTAGCTCGATCATGGCCCCATTTACTAGCTGCCTGCGTAAGGGAGATTTCCAGTGGACCGCCGCGGCCACTCGAGCATTTGAAGAGATTAAGGACAAGCTGACGTCCGCCCCCGTTCTGCGACTCCCCGATTTTAGTAGGGCCTTCGAGGTCGCGTGCGATGCATCGGGTGTGGGTATTGGAGGAGTGTTAAGTCAAGAGGGACACCCAGTTTCTTACTTTAGTGAGAAACTGAACGAAGCAAACAAAAATACTCGACCTACGATCGAGAATTTTATGCTATCGTCCAGTCACTGAGATATTGGACTACCTCCTACCCCGGGAGTTTGTGTTGTATTCGGATCACCAGGCCCTACGCTACCTCGACTCTCAAAGGAAGCTGAGTCACCGCCACGCGAAGTGGGTAGAGTATTTACAGGATTTCCACTACGTTCTCAAGCACCGCGCTGGTGTTGAGAACAAGCCCGCCGACGCACTCAGTCGTCGAGTCTCTCTACTTCACACACTGCGGGCCCAGGTGGATGGTTTCGAGAGATTGATCATGGACTACCCTACTTGTCCTGATTTCGCTGAGGCCTACACTGCGTTATCAAGGGACCCTCCTGATCCTGTTGAGGGGTTTCAGATCATTGACGGTTATTTATTCCGGGGCTCCCGTTTATGCGTGCCCAACACCTCGTATCGCGATTATTTAGTTTGGGAGCTGCACGCCGGGGGTGCCGCCGGTCATTTTGGGCGGGATAAGTCGATTGCTCTGGTAGAGGATCGTTTCTATTGGCCGAATCTAAAGAAAGATGTGGCTCGTATTGTCCGACATTGTCGTGTATGCCAAACGGCCAAGGGAACGAAGCAGAACACGGGCTTATACACTCCTTTACCCGTTCCCCACCGTCCTTGGGAGGACATTAGTATGGACTTCGTGCTGGGACTTCCGCGCACCCTGCGGAAACACGATTCTATCTTTGTTGTGGTCGACCGGTTCTCTAAGATGGCGCACTTTATTGCATGTAGCAAGACCGGCGATGCTCCCTGCGTCGCGGCCTTATTTATGAACGAGGTCTTTAGATTACACGGTCTCCCAAATTCCAACGTGTCCGATCGGGACGTGCGGTTCGTTAGCTATTTTTGGAAGACGTTGTGGCGGAAAACAGGAACTACTCTTAAGTTCTCGTCTGCATACCACCCTCAGACGGACGGTCAAACTGAGGTGATGAATAGAAGTTTAGGTAACCTGCTGAGATGTCTAGTTGGAGAGCACGCATCTAGTTGGGACTCGGTGCTCCCTATAGCGGAGTTTGCATACAATAGTTCCATCAATAGGTCGACTGGTCTGAGTCCGTTTCAGGTAGTATCAGGTTATGACCCTAGGAAGCCTATTAATCTTATACCCGTCCCGACTGAGTCACGTCCTAGTGAGTCTGCTGAGTCCTTCACACGTCATTTGCATGAATTGCATGAGTCGATCAGGCGTAAAATCAATTTGAGCAACGAACATTATAAGGAACAGGCAGACAGACATAGGCGGGAAAAACATTTTCTGGTTGGTGAACAGGTGATGGTGCGAGTTCGTGCGGAGTGGCTCCCTCAGGGGTCTGCTAAAAAATTAAGCGCCAGGCGAATTGGGCCCTACACTGTTTTGAGGCGGATCGGGTTGAATGCCTACGAGCTGGACATTCCTACGAGCATGGGTATCCACCCTGTGTTCAATATTGAAGACCTGACACCCTACTTCCCACCTCACGAGTACCCTGATCCCCTTGGCGGCCCTCCCGAGCTCCACCACCACCCCTTTCCCCCACCACCCGGCCTCCCCTTGCTTCCCGCTTCCCCAGGAGTTCACCACCATTGGCTTCACCGAGTGCACCACCACCACCACCGGACCACTTTTCCCGAGAGCTGAGGGTCGAGCAGGTTACGGAGATCATTACGCATGAGTTCGTCCCCTCTACGGATGGACTCGTGTGCCGCTATTTGGTTCGCTGGTTTGGACGTTCTTCTTCCGACGATACTTGGATTGCTACTGCTGAGCTTGATCAACTCGCTCCCGGACTTCGACTACAGTACGATCGTCTCCATTCATCAGAGGTGAAGGCTTTTCAGTCGGGGGGAGTTGATGGGGGACCATCGGGCGCAACTCGGCGCAAGGCGGGCCCCACCTTCGTGTATTCGCGCCGACGGACTTGATCGAACCGGCGATCCGTTGCCACGGATGCGTCCGGCTCGTCGTTTAGAGTCATTTTCATATATAGCATTATGTATTTCAGATATTATTTTATATAGTTTTGGGGACGGAACCGCCGGCCAATCATAGCCGTCGATTCCGGTTGCCCTAATGTTTCTTTCTTATAAATAGGAATCTTAGGGCTGCAGGAAAGGGATTGCTGAAGTTGGAGAGTTCATCTTCCCTACTTCCGGTGATCCTTCCGCAGTGCCGACGCCGTGGAGCCCTTGGTGTCGACGCCTCGGGTAAGTTCCCTTGCTTTCTCCCCCTCTTCCTCTTCCCCGTCCAACCACCCAGCCTCTCCCGTTTTTCCGCCCAGGTTCGGCCGACCGAACCCCGCTTCCTCTCCCCCGTCCAACCCGCCAGTCCCCAACTGTTCTCCGCCTGAAACCCGCCAGCCGCCGCCCCTTTCCGCCCAGATTTTGGGCTGCCTGAGCCCTTCCCACCGCCCAGCACACCACCGGACACCCCCCCCTACCACAGCCCCTTATTTTCCCCTCCACTGCCACCGATTTCAGCCCCCACCAGCCCCATAGTCAGCCCTCACCGGATCTGGACAGATCCGACCAGATCTGTCCAGATCGGGCTGGATCCCGCCGGAACCAGTCCGGCAACCCCAAACAGCCCTCCTTCACCCTTCAAACAGCAGCCCCTTCATTCCCCCACGTGGATCCACCTTCCCCCTTGCCCGATCTCGTCTCGCCACCACCCGGAAGTCCCTCCTAGCCTCCGAAATTTCAGATCTAAACTGATTTCCTGCAGCCCTAACTTTTAATTCAGAATTTTGTTATTTCCTTTGGGATTTGTATGTGTTATTTGGTTTTGGAATATTGTATGCTCTGTGGTGTTTGTGCCGTATTGGAATTACAGCCTGTTATCATTTGCTTGTGAAGATCTCTAACTTGCAGGTCGCTTAATTCGTCGCGCGCTAATTTTAGGCCTCCGTGCGGAGGAGTGCTTTTGCCTAACGCCTAAAGAAATTGCTATGCCGCCTAATGAATAAATGTCATGTTTAATTTAATGTTTTGTTGCTTATCTTGATTAGCTCGCTTGATCAATTTTGTGTCGGCATATAGACATTGCTTAGGGTGAGTCCACCCCTCACGACACTAGCGGGCGTCTTAGGATACCACTACACAGCCTACCCTACATCACCAAGTCTATAGTTCAGTTCACAAATTGTTTTGAGTAATTTTTCTTTCCGGTAAGAGATCTTTTTACTTCATCTGAATGTACTACAACATTAGCAAATAACAAACAATCAGACGGCATGTAGCATCATTCCAGTTAAGCTAGATTAGCTTTTTACTAAAATCATACACTATGTTACACAATGCAGATTACATGCGGATGAAAGAACCAAGTCATGTGAGAAAGATAAAGCTAATCACGTCATCATCATCATTAATAGCATTATTCCCAATTATTTGGCCTTTATGAATCGTCATTTTCTATTTATTCCTATCAAGTGCTCCCGATGTGTTAAACATAAAGCTAATTATAATTACCTCTAAGAAATGATCTGAATCAAAGGGAATTGCAGCTGATGGGTTTTTGGCTCCCTCGGGAAGAATAACCTGAAAAACAAAAAACCCCATCAAAATCTTCAGATGGCTTATAACCTATTTTTTGCATTCCGTTGTACAAAGCAGATCACAATTGACCCCAGCCTTGCCATACTAAAAAAAATTTTCCCCTTTGGTAGACAAATGGAAGGAAATGCAATGTAAAGTTTGATAGCAAATGGAATGAAGTGCATCAATCCATTGCAATGAACTTTATCAATGTTTACAGTAATGATTATATATTTTTAAGTACATATTAATGAACAAATAAAAATATTTTTGAGAATATTTCTATGCATATGAGAGTCTATCTACAAGGAACATGCGAAACCCAGATTCTCATGAAGTCAAACATGGTTGCAAGACCTTTTAGAGAACTTCTGCACTTCCAATGGAGAGAAAAAGAAGATATGGCATTTGAGATGCAACTAAGGAAGCACAAAAGGAAAGCTGGTATGATAAAGAAGGCACTTTCTCTACAAAACAAATGAAACGGCTTTGCAAATAACATTTCAACTGATTTAGTCAACTTATATGAATATTTAATTCAATATAACTATGATAATAGTCATCATGATCCTAGTCTCAAAAAATTGGGGGCATGTACAACATAACAAAGACAAAGTGTAGTGCTCAACTATGAAGCTTGAACTAAGCAGCGCCTTCTATGAGAGAGTAACCCATCAGAGTTGTCTAAGGGGGTTTCCAGTATCATTTCTGTAACTGGGACCATTTGGTTCAATATGCAAAAATGTTTTCCTAATGTAATACAGCTAACCCTCAACAGAAGAGACTACAGTAGAATAAGGGCAAGGAACATCAAAGAGGTAGACCCCATTTATCAGGGCGGAGCATAAGTGGAGTGAATCCACGAATGTCAAACTGCAGTTATGGTCCATTCCATCGGCAAAAAGCCAAACCATGGAGCCGTGGTGGCGTTCCACCGTATTTGCACAAAGCAATTTCTACCCCACCAAACGGGGCCATAATTTATAAAATTCCAAGGTTCAAAGATGAGCTTCAACACTAGTATAGAATGGTATGTATGGCAAAGCAAAAAATAAATGAAATGGGGCACAAGTACAAACTTACTCTAATAGTTAGTTGATCAACCAAAGTCTCGTGGAGAGGACACCCAAAACTGAAGTTCAAATAATGCTGTCCATCGGGTGATTTAAACAAGAAAACTTCCAAAGGTACAGAGTAACCAATGACAAAAGTAGCCTTCCAACCACCAAACAAAGGATAGCGAGGCTCTATTTCCAGCTCTGACTGTATATTTGACAGCAATAACGATAAGTAACGGGTAACAATAGAAGTCTTGTTTAATAGCACTAAAATACTTTTTTGCAATTTATATTTTATGATCCTGCAGCCCCTGCACTCCACTATAATCCCACAAAAACCAAGTACTGACATGTGATTTCCTCAAACCACGCCTACATGAGATATCCTTGACAGTGCAAAAATGAGAGCATTGTGGTGGTAATTGATGTCAATTACATTTTAAACTCCCCACATTTGCGATCTCTTCCCATTTTATTCTGATTAAAGGGTTCCCCATTTATTTCGCGATCATGAAATTTTGTTATATTTCTAAAGAGATTGAACCTTTTAAAATAATTTTTGAACAAGTGTGGATTCCAGCGGAATTTGATAATTTTCACAGCTAAATCTGTGGCTCAGATATGTAACCATAAAATATGTACCTGTTGATAATCAGTGCGCAAATGTGATGTTGAAATATTTCCAATCTCATCGTTATAATATACGGAGTGAACTCGAGGTGGAAGTTTGGCAAGAAGTTGTTTGAAAGATGAAGCACCATGGATAGATGGTCTTGCCTGGTAGTCAAGCCTAAGTATAAAGTTTAGCACACATATAAAATGTCAACAAAGAATTGAGTTTATATAGAAATTTCAAAATTTAAGATCTTTTCTCAGAGATAAGTTTAAAGAAAGATATATTGAAAAATAATGGGCAAGCTACTAGGGCAAAACAAAAAAAGACCAATGGGGAAAATAATGGAAAGTCAGGACTACTTGCTTGAAATAATAATTTGCACTAATCTCAAACACTTTCTTAGAAATCAAGTCATTTTTATTGGTGTTCTGCCATTAGTTTAAGCACACTTTGCATAAAGCAATTAATTTGCTCCAGTGAAAAAAATACAGGTTACATTTTTCAGTTCACAAAGAAAATGTCAATTGTGCTCTGTTATTCAATTGTATACCACCATCAACATCAATAACCTTATCCCAACTAAATAAAACTTATTTTGAGTCTGCCCAAAAGAGGTCCAGAGTCAACTTGAAATCGAGTCATTTCAAGACAGTGAAAATAGTTTCGAATTTGAAATGAGTTCGAGTTGAAGTTGTATCAAAACTTTTAATTAGATTCAAGAAATACTCGCATCAACATAGTTAGTTGCCTTACAAATGTAGTTAATGGTGAGGTAAATAATTTCTTAATAACATTTAGACCAGTCCTTTGTAATGTGCATCAACATAGTTTACTTTGGAATGCTCTAGTAAAAATATAGAGGCATTGTTGATTGTGCAGGAATTTTTTAGGAAGCAACGACCAACTTAAATAGCTTTTGAATCCATTTTTGCTTTGATTTTACATCATTATGTTTCATTCTATACTGCACTCTATATATGGGGATAGGATGTATCTTTGTAGTATTATTGATGCAGTGTTAAGGCAGACACGGGGTGAACCCTCTAAATGCAGCCCTAAATGCGGTGTAGTGCAAGAGCGGTCCACAAAATTACAACAAGTATTTAACTATTATAACAAAATTAACATGTGTCAAACTTTGCCAAAACTCTAATTTAATAGAACAAATATTGATCACAAACCAAACGAGCCGCAAGTACTTAAGTACACACAGAATACGTCCCGCGAATTGTATGACAATTGAAATACTAACACAATAAAATTAGAGTCCACCACAGTACAGGTTGCCAAAATAAACAACTAAAAGGAAATAACTTTACCACAATTCACACATGTAGGCGGCGGCGGTGGCAATTGTTGGTGGGCATCTAAGGGTTGTAGCCTGTAGCACACGGAGACGATAACGGCGCTGCAGATCAGGGCTGTTAGTGGGGGTAGAAGAAATTAACTGAGGGGTGGAGGGAGTGGTTTAACTGGATTGAAGCATGGAGTTCACGGAAGGGAGATTTGGGGAAGAAGGGTTTGAGATAGCTGTTAGGGGAATCGGGTAGCAACCGTTGTTGCGGCAGGCGGGCAGAGGAGGGCCGGCGGCATCGGTGTGGTGGAGTGGATCGTCGACAAACAGTGAACGGGAGGAGCGGTAGGAGGTTGCTTCTGGTAGAGGGCTGAGTGAGGAGGAGGCATGGACAGGAACTGTGCCTGGACGGGGTTAGGAGGCGGACGGTGGACTGGTGCGGGGTTCTGGGAAAGAGAACACGGGAGGGGGCTGACAGGCAGGATGAGTGCAGGGAAGGTGGGGGGGAACTGAAGCAGGGAAATTAGGGAGGGAGATGGAACCGCGCCTGGAGTCGCACCAGGTAGGCTTTCCGCCGATGTCTCACCAGCGGGAAGAAGACCGAATGGGTGGCAGTTTCTTAGCCGCAACCTTCGATCCCCCCAAATGAACTGTCTCTGCCTTTTTTAAAGACCTGAAAAATAACTACAGCAATAATGTATAATCAAACCACCTGAATCAGATGACTAAATCTGTTTGGACCGATCGGGAGCTAAATACACCTCAAATAAGAAAAATAAAAATATCAAAGTTACTCGGCTCGATCATCCGACGCAACCACGACTCGATCATGGTTTAAATGTGTGAATTGTGGTAAAGTTATTTCTTTTTAGTTGTTTTTATTTTGGCAACCTGTACTGTATGGCGGACTCTAATTTATTTTTGTCATGACAATTTGCGGGACATATTCTGTGTGTACTTAATTAATTGCGACTCGTATGGTTTGTGACCAATATTTGTTCTATTAATCAAAGTTTTGGCAAAATTTGGCACCTATTAATTTTGTTATAATAATTAATTACTTGTTGTAATTTTGTGGACCGCTCCTGAACAACACCGCATTTAGGGCTGCATTTAGAGGGTTCACCCCGTGTCTGCCTTACCATTGTATCAATACTCTCATACATTAGGCGACCCAGCACCCTAGGCTGAGAGTCTCTCGATGTTATCTTCCATATACTCGTTTCACTCACTCACTTTTGCAAGAAAACTTTCACCTAACTTTTCTGGCAAAGAAATTTGTGCTATCAATTTGGTATGATTGCCTACTTTTTGTTGTTGATTTGAAGAAGCAAAAACGTTAGTGTTGAGTCCTTCAAGTCATCAAAGAGTGGTTCCATTGAAGCTTCTGCTCCGCAATGGGAGCTCTCTGTAACATTCTTGTAGCAATCAATGCTCTTCCATTCAAGTTCCTGCTTTCACAACTCGTATCAAGTAGCGATCAACATTCAACACTCGACTTTCCCTCGCTTGGTTCAACCTTCGATCGGCAGCAAAACATAATCTCCTCCTGCCAAGTCGTTGGTGTATGCCAATGACAAAATCCATGGCTATTTGCTTGGAAGAGAGACGTCATTGCAGAGAAGATAGATACATCCTCCATGAAATCCATTAGTCTATATCATCTTGATGTCCGTATTGATGATCTGACTATCATATTCAAAGAGGTTGTCATCAATCCTGATGGATGTCAATTTCCTCCATTACCCCCCCCCCCCCCCCCCAATCATGCAACTGCCCTACAACAATTATACTAACCCCCTGGATGGTCATGTGTTGAACAACTCTTCGACCTGCAGGCCACTTTGAGAATCAAAAAGTCCCTCTGGTTGCAATATACTTCCTGGATAGCCGTCAACCACACAGTCGTGCCTTCTCGATGATGAGATGTATGCCCTTACACAACCTCAAGTCCACCGCTCTTCTGATTCCCACGCCACTTCATCTAAGCCATCGCCGCCACCTACCCCCTCCCTCCTCATCCTGACTCCAACATCCCACGTCAACCTACAAGAACCATTCCTCAATCACCACCTCCTCCACATCCACCCAGCATCAATCCCCTAAATCCACCATAATGCTTATCACATTAAGAATACCTAGAGTTTCATGGCAAGGGTTCATGCTTCTGATGAAAGCTACTATATCCCCAACTCATGATTGCCTGAATAAAAAAGTTTGCATGATTTTGAGGGATGAATGTTTGGACATCAGAGTGGCAGATATTGATAACTTTGAGTGGGAAGAAGAGGAGCCATCAGCACCAGAAGTGCAACTACTCGTCTAGAACTATCACTAGTTTGTAAGAGGGATTACAGAACCCAGAACATTGAAGTGGCATGCGAGTCTTCTGGAAAAGAACAGCGTGATCATAATCAACAATAGCGCTACCAACAATTTTCTCTCTCAGTACCTTATTGAGGCCCTTAAGCTTAAAGTTAATCCGGCCTCCGATTTCCATGTGTAATTAGGCAACGATAGACGAGCTTCTATTGCAGGAAAATACACGAGTCTACCTCTGTCTATTTGATCTAATTTTTACGTGATTGATTTCTACATCTTTGGCTTGGGCAGCATTGACGTCATTCTTAGCTATGCTTGGCCTCAAACCTTGTGGAAGGTCAAGATCAATTTGTCTCGCCTCAATATAGCATTAAGATGCGAAGAGTCGGCCCCAATTGCAAGAAAACCACCTCTTGGCCCGCGCACCTGCAGCTCTATACTCTATAGTCTCTTTTAAAGGCCGTAAACATGAACTTCATCTCTCTTCTGTAGCACATATACGAAGTAATGTCGCCGCAGACGAAGTTCCATCACCACAATGTTCAATAACTTCTTCCCTGCTACCCGACAATCTTTGAGGCTCTTTGAAGATTTAATCCACCTAGGCCATTCACAAGTGTATCTGACATGGATCAGCCTCGGATTCTTCGCCGTTTAACATATTATATGTTGTATGGAGTTCGTATTAGGAGTCAAGTCTTATTATATTAATATTTATGTATTTTTATATTTTATGCGTCATCATGTAATTATGGATTTGCCACCCGAGGGTTCTATAAATAGACACTAGAGTCTTGTATCAATTATCAATGAATGAGTTCTAGTTTTTGTCCCCTTGTTGTGAGATCTTGGTGGCTCTCTCCTCTAACGAGCAACCTCGCTTAGGCAGTCGCGATTAAGACTCCGTTGCATCCTCCACCACCATCATCACCGATTCCGGTCACTACTCCGGCGAATTACCGTTGTTACGGAAGTAGGCCCATAACAACTTGGTATCAAAGGCTCCATCCTTCTGCCCGCATCCGCTTCTTCGACACTAACAGCCGTTGCTTCTTCCGCTTCCGCGCTCGTTCACGCTCACGGGAGAGATCTCCTCTGTCATAACACATTTTCAGCAATTTGACTAGTTCCGTGAGTTCTGCGTCTTCTTCCTCTTCCTGTAAGACGCACAAGACGGAAACAGAGCCCTCCCGCCTAACGTGCTTCTTCCCTGGCCCATCGCCTTCTCCTCTACGCTCGACATCGACCTCGACGGGTCCTGATCAGAACTCCTCGTCGTTACATGTTTCCCTCTGCTAAAATCGATGACAAAATCGTCTTGGTCTTCTTCTCAAGCTGCATTTTCGACTGTTGACATCGCCTCCGCCTTCTGCCAGCTCGCTAGACACTTGCACCAAATCTTCCATCTCGAGCCCCTAAACGACGACGTCTACCATCGAGCCCCTCGCTCCCCGACCGTACGCCTACGGTTTTCATTTCCGAGCCGCGTTCACGGGCATCTTTTCAACTACCTCCCTCGAGCCCACCAAAGGTTTAATTAATTGTGTTAGCCTGATACCCTCATTGTGTTAGCCCAGCTGCTCCATTAGGTCCCAAAACCTCTTCTTGGACGTTCTTTATCTTGACTGGTTGAGTGCCAGTTGATTTAAAAGGTTTAATTAATTTTATCAAGTGATTTTCTTAATGAATTAATTAATTTTTAAATCATATTATCTAATATGGGGAACACCAAGCCGAATGTTGCGGACGCGGGCGTCATCCAATCGACGCTGCGAGAAATAATGAGATCCATGGATGCATGCCTTCGTGATGCCGAAGCCCGTCGTCGGGACGCCAAGACAACGCTCCTCCACAAACTTGATAGTTTGATAGTTGCTCTTCCGCCAAAGCTGTCACCCTTGTCGTCGCCGCCTCTTGTGAAATCGCTATCTGCCCCGGCCGCTGACGTGTCACCGCTCTTAGAGTTAATTGCCCTTCCACCATCACATTCTGTGGTGGTGTCGCCCCACCTTGGGCCACCTTCATCAGACACCATTGTCGCCTTTCCGCCAGCACTTGCTTCGTCGGCCCCCACTCTGCCGACCCTGACGGACCCATTTCTGCCTCCAGCCACCTCACCGCCTTCTGATCCATTCCTTCTGCCAGTCGTCGCTTCCCCGACCTACTTGCTATTGTTTCTCATCATCGCTCCACCGACCTTGCCGAATCCGTTACTTTCGTCGCTCTTCTTTCCAACGGTGCCGCTGCTACTCACTGTCATCGCCATCATCACTATGTGATATCATGCATTGTTTTGGCGGTAGATCAAGCTGCCAGATGATCCGGTCACCACGTGGAGTTCGAGCTTGAGGGCAAGCTTGATTTCGAGGGCGGATGAAATGTTACGGATCGGTCTCGGATCCTTCGCCAATTATCATATTATATGTTGTGTTAGAAAAGCCCATGTAAAGGGGCCCATTATTGGCCCATTTTGTTTATTTCTCTCTCCTTCTTCTTTAGTCCCACATCATGTATAGGATTTATTCTTCTCTCTTCTCTCCTATATATTTGCATTCTATCCTTGTATTTGCATACTCAATACAGATATACAAGCTTTGGGCTGATTTCTACATGTTATCAGAGCCAGGTTACGAGACTCCTGCGGACTCACATCTCTTATCCGCACGCCACCCCGCTTCCCGGCGCCCTGCGGTCTCCGCGGTCTGCATTTTGAGTCCGCGCTTCCCCCCCCCCTTCTCGCATAGCCTCTTGCGGACTGACCTTCTTCTATCCGCTCCCTCTACTCTCTCTTCGTTTCCCGTGGATCCACTCCCCTTCTGTTCTTTTTATAGCCCTCTCTCTCTGCCCTGTGGGGTCCACAGCCTCATCAGTCCGCCGCGACCTCTTTCTGTCCGCTGCGAGCTCGGCATGCTCTCTTCCCCTGTATCCGCTACGAGTTCGGCGAGCTCTCTTCCCCCCCCCCCCGGTGTCCGCTGCGAGCTCTCTTATGTCCGATGCGAGCTCGGCGTGCTCTCTTCCCCTGTATCCGCTGCGAGCTCGGCGTGCTCTCTTCCCCTGTATCCGCTGCGAGCTCGGCGTGCTCTCTTCCCCTGTATCCGCTGCAAGCTCGGCGAGCTCTCTTCCCCCCCGGTGTCCGCTGCGAGCTCTCTTCTGTCTGCTCGGTCACCCTCTGCCCGCTGCTGCTTTTCTCCCTCTTGGCGGGCTCCTCTCTCTGCCTGCTGCGGACTCACGCTCCTGTGAGATTTCTGCCCTTCAACCCGGTCGTCTACCTTCTGCTCGCAACCTGCTCCAGGTCACCGCAACCTTGCCGAGCTCTCCTTCTCTCTGCGGCCTGACTTTTGCTCGCTCTTCTCTTGCTCGCAGCGACCTGCCCAGTTGCTCGCAACTTCCCTATCCCGCAGCAGCCTGTGTTCTCGCCGCGACCTGCCTAATTGCTCGCGCCCTACCTAGTCGCTCGCGACCTGCCTACTCGTCGTGACCTACCCTCTGTTCTCCCCTACTCGCAGCGACCTCCCTGCCTAGTCGTCGCGACCTGCAGAGTCCGCAGTTCTCGCTCTTCTCCCTTCTCCTAAACCGTCATGTCTTCTACCGACTCCACTACTGCTAGCCCTACTGCAGACCGCCCGGCTCCTGCTACTGAACTCCGCGACGAGCTTCAGATTACTACTCTTTCCCTCTCTGGGAAGAAAAACTTAATCCCGTGGGTGCACTCCGTTCGTCGGGTCCTGCAAGGTAAGGGCCTTGTGGGTCACCTTACCCAGGAACCTCCTTCTCCAACTACTGATGACTGGATAAGAAATGATGGTCGAGTTCAGACCTGGATCCTTAACTCTCTGGAGGGTGAGCCCTACCAGATGGTCATGTATCATGAGACCGCTAAAGCAATGTGGGAAGAGCTCCACTCCTTGTACTCAGGCAAGGACAGTCTTCAGCACCTCTTCGACATCATCACCGATCTACAGGCGTTGGATGTTGGCAAGGCCATGGACATGACTTCCTTTGTGGCTCGTGCTAAAACCCTCACGGAGGCATGGATTCAACACCAACCATCCACTACTGATCTTGCGGCTCAGTGTGCCCAAAAGGAGGCTGTTTGCATTGCGATGATTATGGCTCGAGTCCCGCCCCACCTTCATAGTATCCGAGCACAGGTTCTGGCATCCCCTGTTACTCCCTCCTTTTCGGATGTTTGCTCTATGTTACTTCGCGTCCCACCTCCCCTGGAGCCCACTGCACCTCCATCTCCGGTCCTTCTTCAGCAGACCCTTCCTCCCCTACTTCCCCCTCCATCTTCTACTCGGGGTGGTCGTACGGGCTCTCGAGGAAGGGGCCGAGGCGGTCGAGGTCGCCCTCGGTGCTCCTATTGCGGCAAGGATGGACACACTGAAGCCGTCTGTCACAAGAAACATGACTACCCTCCTCGTCCGCCTACTGCTGCCATTGTTGATACTCCTTCACCCAGCGGTATGGACCTTGAAGCTGCTCGCCTTCAACTGCAGCAACTCCAGGGGCTCCTCAACCCTCCTTCTGCTTCGGTTACCTCCACCTCTACTGCAGGTATTGCCTCCACTTCCACTACAGGTAGTACATGTTTCTCCTCCAGTTCCCGTTGGATCCCGGACTCGGGAGCCACTCACCACATTACATCTCTACTGCCGCCAAGATTTTCAGATGCTCCTCATCCAAAATCTATTACCGTGGCGAATGGTGCGCTTGTTCCGGTCTCTGGGTGTGCTGATCTATTGATCCACCCCTCCATCTCTCTTCACTCCGCTCTTTATGTGTCGGCATCCCCATTTAATTTACTTTCCGTTGGCCGTCTTACTCATGATATGAACTGTTATATTACCTTCACCTCTACTGGTTTTTTGATGCAAGATCAGCAGACGAAGACTACCATTGGTAGAGGATGACTGCAAAATGGGCTCTACCTCCTTGATGCTTATCCTACCGCTCTCTCTTTCGTGTCCTCCAGTGATTGGCATTGCCGTCTTGGGCATGCTCCTCTTCCTATCCTCCAGAAGACGCTCCCTGATGTATCTCTTCAGTCATTTAAATGTGATTCTTGTATTCTTGGCAAACAGCCATGCTCTTCTTTTCCTGCAAATTGTACTCGGAGCTCTGCTCCTTTTGCTTTAATACATTCGTATATTTGGGGTCCGTACAAGGTTACAAGTATCTTTGGTTATCGTTACTTTATAATGTTTATTGACGACTACTCGCGTACAACATGGCTGTATTTACTTCGTGATCGCTCCGAGCTTCCCCGTGTCTTTCGGGTATTTGTGTTATAAACTCGAACGCAATTTTCTACTACTATCAAGATCCTCCGCTCTGAAAATGCCCGCGAGTACACTAGCCATGAGGTTGTCAATATTTGTGCGGACTTCGGGATTGTACATCAGACATCGTGTCCCTACACCCCTCAACAAAACGGGGTAGCCGAACGCAAGAACCGACACCTTGATGTGGCTCGCTCCCTCATGCTTCACATGCATGTTCCCAAAGTTTACTGGAACTTCGTCGTCTCTACTGCGTGCTATCTCATCAACCGCCTCCCTTCGTCGGTTCTCCAACATGGTACACCCTTCAGCCTTCTCTTTCCCTCAGCTCCACCCTTCTCCCTCCACCCAAGGTTTTTGGATGTACTTGCTTCGTCCATCACCCTGGTCCCCCTATCGACAATCCCACACCCAGAAGGGCTATGTCTGTTACTCACCCGCTACTCGGACAGTCTCTGTGTCCGCTGATGTCACCTTCCGGGAGGATCAACGCTTCTTCCCTCCTCCTATGCAGACTCCTCCACCAACCACTACTCTTCCATCTTCCCTTCCTCGACCTGTTATCCCAGTCCACACGCCTCTTCCCCTCCCTATATCACATTCCCCACCTGCTCCTTCGCGGCAGCCGTCATTCGGGTCTACTCTCGTCGTCCTCCTCTTCCTGTTGCCCCTCTGCAGTCGTGTTCGCCCTTGGATTCTCCGCGTTCTGCTGCTCCGGTGCCCGCCTCTACAGCACATCCACTGGCAAACTGTGTGTCCCTACATCGACTCTCTCCACAACTACAGATATTGGCTACATCATTATCCTCGGTCTCTATTCTTAACTCCGTCCAGGAGGTTCTTCAACATCCTGGGTGGCGTGCTGCCATGGAAGAAGAAATGACTGCGCTTTGGGAAAACAAGACTTGGACCTTGGTGCCCCTTCCTCCCGGACAGAAACCAGTTGGATGCAAATGGGTGTTTGTCATCAAACATGCTCCTAATGGGACCATTGACCGACTCAAGGCTCGCTTGGTCGCTCGGAGCTTCACCCAGCAACAGGGTCTCGACTATGACGAGACATTCTCCTCGGTAGCCAAACTCAACACGGTTTGCATTCTCATCTCCGTGGCTGTTCATCGACAATGGCCCTTATTTCAACTAGACATCAAGAATGCCTTTCTGAATGGAGACCTTCGCGAAACGGTTTACATGCATCAACCTCCCGGGTTTGAGACCACGGGGGAGTCTCGGGTATGTCATCTTCACAAATTGCTTTATGGCCTCAAACAATCACCTCGGGCATGGTTCGATAAGTTCAACAAGGTTCTCCGGAAAATTGGTTTTACTCGAAACTCGGCTGACTTCTCATTATTTACTCGCCACCAGGCAATGGGTACGGTTCTCTTATCGATATATGTCGATGACATCATCATTACTGGCGACGATTCAAGTGGAATACAAGCGGTAAAGAAACATCTGAGTTCCGTTTTTCAAACTAAAGATCTGGGACATCTTCGGTATTTCCTAGGTCTGGAGGTTGCTAGACGACCAGATGGTTTGGTCCTCTCTCAGCGAAAATACTGCCTAGATCTCCTTCATGATGCAGGTTACTCTGGCTGCAAACCTGTGAACACACTCATGGAGGTAAATCACAAACTATGTGCTCAGGCTTCGGAGTCAGATACTGCTCTACAAAATCCAGAATATTACTGTCGCCTCGTTGGGAAACTAATCTATCTAACGGTTATAAGACCCGATATATCCTACGCTGTGGGAATCGTCAGCCGATACATGCACTCTCCTCGGAGCTCTCATCTTCAAGCAGTGGAACGAATCCTCAGATATCTTAAGACAACTCCTAGCCAAGGACTTGTATACAGAACCTCACCTTCACTTCCAACATTGGTGGCATACTCTGATGCTGATTATGCAGGATCTCTGGATGATCGACGATCCACTAGCAGGTTCTGCACATATTTTGGAGGACATCTGATTACCTGGCGAAGCAAGAAACAAGCAGTAGTTGTTCAATCCTCAGCAGAAGCAGAATATCGGGCAATGACCTCTGTTGTCTCGGAACTCACGTGGATTGAGAGTCTCCTTGCTGACCTTAGGGTCAGGCTCTCTTCACCTGCTCTCCTCTTATGTGACAGTCAAGCTGCCATACATATAGCCAAGAACCCGGTCTTTCACGAGAGAACAAAGCACATTGAGGTAGATTGTCACTTCATCCGAGAGAAAGTCCACATGAAGAAGATCGAACTCAAGCATGTTCCTGGTACTGAACAAGTTGCGGACGTCCTCACAAAAGCTCTACCAAGTACCCTCTTCTATCAGTGCTTATCCAAGCTTGGAGCATATGACTTGTACGCTCCAGCTTGCGGGGGAGTGTTAGAAAAGCCCATGTAAAGGGGCCCATTATTGGCCCATTTTGTTTATTTCTCTCTCCTTCTTCTTTAGTCTCACATCATGTATAGGATTTATTCTTCTCTCTTCTCTCCTATATATTTGTATTCTCTCCTTGTATTTGCATACTCAATACAGATATACAAGCTTTGGGCTGATTTCTACATGTTGTATGAAGTAAGTATTAGGAGTCAAGTCTTCTTATATTAATATTTATGTATTTTTAATATTTTATACGTCATCATGTAATTACAGGTTTGCCACCCGGGTGTTCTATAAATAGATCCTTAGAGTCTTGTATCAATTATCAATGAATGAAGTTCTAGTTCTTTTCCCCTTGTTATGAGATCTTGGTGGCTCTCTCCTCCAACGAGGAACCTCGCTTAGGCCGCTACAATTAAGGCTTCATTGTATCCTCCACCACCATCATCACCGACTTCGGCCACTACTCCGACGAGTTACCGCTGCTGCGGAAGTAGGCCCGTAACAGTATCCTTCCTCAACCACGTATTTACATTGATCATTATCTGAATGTATCGTGACAACCACGCCCAAAAAGATGCAAAGGAGAAGATGGTCCCTGCGATGTTGCAAGCGAATTGATACAATCGAGCTCTAACCATTTTTCCAACTCAATCCTTTAAGTGTGCAAAAGGAGTGAAAGTTCTTTTCTTTGTGTCGACTATCAAGAACTGAACAAACATATAGTCCTCGACAAGTATTTCACTGCATTGATCCAGGGGCTTCTGGATGAGCTTTAAGGAGCCTATTATTAGATTACTACGCCAAGAATGGAGCTTCATTCTGACTACCACCAGATCATGGAATGATGTACCGAAGACAATTTTTTGCACTCATAACAAACACTATGAGCTCTTAGTCATGCTTTTTGGTATGATCAATGAAGTCAACAACCTTTCAATCCACCATGAACAATATCTGTTAACCCACTTGCGTAAATTCATTTTGATTTCTTTTATGATATACTTATTTGCATTGACTCTTGGCAGCTATGCTAGGACCATTTGGAGACCAATATGCAGCTTCTATATCAACATCGCTTGATGTTCGACCTGAAAATTACTTATTCCGCTGCACACGCATTAAGTACCTGGGACGTGTGATCTTCGTAGTGGGCGTTGTTATGGATATAGAAAAAGTGGAGGTCATGTTAACAGTGGCCAGCACTGACGTCAACTAGGGCGATCAGGGCATCTTGAACCTCACAGGATACTATCAGAACTTCATTCATGACTATGAAAAGTTGGCTTGTCCATTGATGTAGCTCCTTAATAAAGTAAGGACCCAATTCACACAGTCTTCAAAAGCACAGTTGACTTTTATGTTATTACATTAGAATTTTGCTACAACCGCCCTCATTTAGCACGTGATTGTATCTCTTATGACGACACTTTATCATTTGCATGGACCATTGCAGTGTCTGTCACCTGCTTCATCAGAAGATATCAATTCCATCGCAGCAACTATGGATAGTCAAACTCCACGACAACTCCTCAACAACTTCTCTATAAAGTACAAGAAAAGGGACATCGCCACACAACTGACTCCCCTAGCAAAAGAGACATGTGCAACGCTACTAGCATACATACACCCATGTTAGCTCAACGACTAAGCCATTCCAATTGAGGTACGTCATGATTAATATTTAATAGTATGTCGTGTTAACCCCCAAAATCGGCAATCCCTTCCTACGGTCTCGAGCTCGCAAATCGCGACCCGCTCAGGGGTTCCCCCCAAGGATCGCGATCTGCCTCAGCCCTCCTTTTTTGGGTCAGGCGGATAGGGTCTCCTATCTGCTCAGGCCGTGCGGCTAGGACGGTCTCACCAGTCTAACCGCCCCAGTCGCATAGCCACCGCATGCCCTGCGGGACGGTGGGCTGCTCCCATAGCTCACCCTCGCAGACCACGCGGTTTGGCCAGCTAATCGCGCAGCATTCTTCCTTGTAGGAGGCAACCTGCATCAGTCCGCTGGGTCGTTCTGCCGGTGTCAACCCTCGACCAACGCAACCGTCGCAGGCTCGGCGAGCCCCTCCAGCACAGGTGTCCGTCGAATCCAGGAGGGCGGCCTGCTCCTCAGGTCGCCGGCCTCAGTGGGCGGCCTGCCCCAGGCCGCCGCCGCTCTGGGCGGCCTGCCCCAAGCCGCCGCCGCTCTGGGCGGCCTGCCCCAGGCCGCCGCCGCCTTGGGCAGCCTGCTCCAGGCCGCCAGGCTGCCGGGCGGCCTGCCCCAGGCCGCCGCCGCCTTGGGCGGCCTGCTCCAGGCCGCCAGGCTGCTGGGCGGCCTGCCCCAGGCCGTCGCCGCCTTGGGCGGCCTGCTCCAGGCCGCCAGGCTGCTGGGCGGCCTGCCCCAGGCCGCCGCCGCCTTGGGAGGCCTGCTCCAGGCTGCCAGGCTGCTGGGCGGCCTGCCCCAGGCCGCCGCCGCCTTGGGCGGCCTGCCTCAGGCCACCTCTCCTAGGGGCGGCCTGGCCCCAGGCCGCCGCCTCTCCTAGGGGCGGCCTGGCCCCAGGCCGCCGCCTCTCCTAGGGGCGGCCTGGCCCCAGGCCGCCGCCTCTCCTAGGGGAGGCCTGGCCCCAGGCCGCCGCCTCTCCTAGGGGCGGCCTGGCCTCAGGCCGCCTCTCCTAGGGGCGGCCTGGCCTCAGACCGCCGCCCTAGGGGAGGCCTGGCTCCCAGGCCGCCGCCCTAGGGGCGGCCTGGCTCCCAGGCCGCCGGCTGTGGGGCGGCCTGGCTCCCAGGCCGCCGGCTTAGGGGCGGCCTGGCTCCCAGGCCGCCGGCTTAGGGGCGGCCTGCTCATGGCCGCCGCCCCCCTCTGCTGCCCTAGGGGCGGCCTGCTCCTCAGGTCGCGCCTGCTCCTCTGCTCAGCTCTCTCGACGACCCGCGGACTCAAATTGTCAGTCCGCCGAGTCCTCCATGATGACGTCACTGGGCCCCGCTTCTTCAAGATCCCCCTCGGGCCTATAAATAGGCCCCAGGGCCTCTCATTTTTGGGAAGCGCAGGAGAACTGCCACTGCCAGCAAGCCCTGCGGACTAAGATTGCCAGTCCGCCGAGCTCTCCACAGTTCTGCCAGCAAGCCCTGCGGACTCAGATTTCCAGTCCGCCGAGCTCTCCACAGTCCTTCCAGCAAGGCCTGCGGACTCAGATTTCCAGTCCGCCCAGTCCGCCCAGTTTCTTTTACTTAGTCTCTGACACCTCTTTTTCTCAGCCGCCAGCTTCCCTTTGTACCCTTTACTGCTTTTACATGTAATGGTGCAATAGCGTGCTGTAATCTTGTTTCTTGATTAAAGGAAAAGTCCGTCGCAAGAGTGGCATTCAAGCCGCGGCGGGCGAAGTCTGTTGTTGCCGCTGCGAGCGGCCCCGTCTCTTCTTTCCCTCTCTCGGTCTAACAAAGAGAGCTCAACCGCCAAAGTAACGTCTGCTCGACAGCTCCTGATCAAACTCCTTCCTTGCTCGAGCAAGCTTCTTCTCTGCTCGAGCAAGCTTCTTCTCTGCTCGAGCAAGCTTCTCCCTTGCTCCTGAGCAAGCTCCTTCTCTGCTCGAGCAAGCTCCTTCTCTGCTCGAGCAAGCTCCTTCTCTGCTCGAGCAAGCTCCTTCTCTGCTCGAGCAAGCTTCTTCTCTGCTCGATCAAGCTTCTTCTCTGCTCGATCAAGCTTCTCCTTTGCTCCTAAGCAAGCTCCTTCTCTGCTCGAGCAAGCTCCTTCTCTGCTCGAGCAAGCTTCTTCTCTGCTCGAGCAAGCTTCTTCTCTGCTCGAGCAAGCTTCTCCCTTGCTCCTAAGCAAGCTCCTTCTCTGCTCGAGCAAGCTTCTTCTCTGCTCGAGCAAGCTTCTTCTCTGCTCGAGCAAGCTTCTCCTCTGCTCAAGCAAGTTTCTCCCTTGCTTCAAACCTCTCCATTATCCCCGCAACCCTCTTATTCTTCTAGCTTGTGAGATCGAACAACCCGTTAACTGGAGAATGCATTTCGTGCATCAACATGCCGCCCTCATTCAAGACCTTCAGAGCAACCCGAACATGCACCCACTCTTACGTCTTATTAGAGATGACTTGCAATATCATGGAAGCTTAGTGGTAGTTGACTCTTCACTGTGGATCCCAAATCTACTACGCAAGTTTCACTCGACTGTGTTTGGCATATAATTTGGTGCCTATCATACTTATCGCCGCTTTTGAAGGTGGGAGTATTGGAACGAATGTGCATACATTGTGGATCATCCAGGTGTACAATAGAAAACACCATAGAAAACAGCATCCGACTTACATAGCTTTTATATCATTTATCACTTGGTTTTTCTTTCCTTGTGTTTCATTAATGTTGCATCATATATACAGGGATAAGATGTGAACTGTAACAATCTTTGGAGTATTAATCTAATGAAATTGGGCGGACAAGCACCCTAGGCCGAGAGAGTCTCTCGGTAGTATCTTTCATATACTTGTTTCTCTCCTGTAAGTTTCATCTTCTACCAAATGTTCCTAGTGTCGATGCTATTTTGTTAATTGAAAAGATCCCCGCTCAAACTAAGTACAAACCAATTTTGAGTTGACTCAAAATTGAGTAATTTCAAGTCTAATCAACATGACTTAAACAAATTGGAAGTAGAACAATGATTTTTTTTAATTGAAACAATACTCCCGCAAATTAGATTGATATTGTTTTATACACAACAATAAAAAAATAGTAGGGCAAAAAGTTCTTAACAAACCTTGAGAATACTCCTTTGTGTCGCGCACCAGCATGCTTTAATTTGTAGTGCTCTGTTACTTGCACGGATCCCCAATGAGAAATTTCTACTTCACGAACAAGCTCCTCAACAACCGCAAATGGATTGTTATTTTCAAAATGTACTGTTATCGGGATATAATTAAACGGCGGCTGTTCATGGAAGTGACCATATTTTAGCTCTGTACCAGCACGATTAGTAGGGTCAACCTTTGTAAAAGACTCAACCCTGTTAGTAGGTGTTTTAATATACATAATCTGTTCCACAACATGGTAAGGGGACAGCAATATTGCACTGTCGTGGTAGTAAACCAATTGGGACTCTGATTGTCTGATCTCTGTCGGAAAAGGCTCCAGTGAATGAGTCAATACGTAAAGAACTTCTATAACTGTTGTTTCTCCAGTCTTAAGAGGGCTGATCAGTGATATTGAAAAAAGCTTAGCACCATTGGGTATGCCAGCCAATTCTGTGGGATTTACATCCAGAGGAGTGTATTTTTTCTTTTTGCGTTTCCCCTCAGTTAAGGATGCTTTTATTATTGCCAAGTGTTCAGCTTCTGTTGGTGAAAAAGCGAGCAAAATATCTGAAACATAAGATGCCCCTAAATTTTCTACCTGAAACAACAAGAGTATCAACAATTCAACATAACTAAAGTTGTTTCCAAAAAGACAAAAAATCCAAAATATTTTAGTCTGCCAATGGTGACATTCAAAATAGCTTAGTTGCAAAAGAACAATTGAATAAAGAGTATTATTCTGTAGCACTAATAATGTAAAATCTTCTAATGTCTGCTTCCTTATATGCAAATTAAAAAGTATGGCAATGGACTCTGTCTGCTAAGCCCTTGACATGAAAAGCAATGATGATGACTCCATTAACAACACTTCTATGGTGTAATAAAAATATACCTTCATAGTTAGGTAAACCTTTACAATTGATGAGGTCAAATCAACCTGCACAACACAGTCAAAAATAGTTAGATACACAGAGGAAAGAAATTACAACTGTGTAACAAAATTGAGTTCCATTAAATTACAACTTTTAGACAGAAAATAACATTTGACGGTATCATCATGAGTAGCATCATCGTCATAAGCCTTATCCCAACTATTTGGAGTCGACTTTGTGAATTAATTTCTATTTGTTCCTCTTGATGCTATGATGCTATCAAAGGTGTTAAATATACACATTATTTTAAGCATACACAATAAATAAATATAAAAAGGTGTTAAATATAGACAATGCAAATACTCCAACTTAATCCTTCAATATTAGCTTCATCTAACTAGTGTGTTTTCTACAATTCACTGTACACATGTCTATCTTCTATCAGTCGTATCTTCGATAGATGTCACTCAATACTTCTCTAATTCGTTAATCTATCTTTTCAAGTTTTTCAGGCATGCATCTTAGCATACTCATTTTATGACACTCAGCTTGAATATCAATGACTTCTTTATTGCCCAACATTTAGATTCATATAAGATCGTCGGTCTATAGAGATTTTATAAAATTTACCTTCTAAGTATCAACTTATTGCATAGTACTCCCAAGACACCTCCACTTTAACCACCTAATTTTAACTCTAGTGATTATATCCTCATCCATATTATCCTTCTTCTGAAGGATATCAAGAAACAGGAGGCCAAGAGGATGTACGGGGTTGGAACAACCTGAAGCGGCTAATGACCAGTCATTTTGTACCAACTAACTGCATGTCAAATTTGTATCAGAGGCTACAAGGTTTGAGGTAGTCGGATACTCGGATCAGAGTGTAGAGGAATAAGTCAGTTGAGATTGGGACTTTGATGATGAGTTGTAGCATGATTGAGACCGAGGAGCAGACCATCATAAAATTTTTGGGTGGATAAACTGGGAGGTTGTTGATGTGATGGAGCTCCAATCATATTTATCTCTGGAGGATGTGATCAAGTTCGCTGCTAAGGTGGAGAGACGTTTGTCAAGGAATGAGAAGACTCCCATAATGCAAATGGGAAAAAAACGTGGAGCCTCCCAGAGAGGATCAAGGGATTGTGAGGGAGAAGGTTGACCATCACAAACCATGACGAGACAAGAAATAAAGCGTTTCAAGTTCTTAGCTCATGAACATATAGCATCACAATTGTCGAGTCATGATTGCATAGGAATTTGCATATGTTAAGGACCTCATTTTCCCTAGTGAGGATATATCGCGTACTATGGGGACAAATGTTATTAACGAATATGATAGCGATGGTGCGCTTTGGGTGGTTCAGAGGTTATTGAGAGCATATGTGTTAGCTATGAAGCACGGACACTTCAAAATGCCCAGCGTGTTGGTGTCGGACTCTCCGACACTCATTCGACTCTCTGACACTCTCTGACACGTGTGTCAGAAGTCCGACATGCTGGCTCACGCGGGACTCGCGTGTCCCGCTCAATCGGACACGCACATCCCGCTCAATCGGTCACGCATGTCCCGCTCAATCGGTCACGCATGTCTCTAAGATAGCTACTCATGGTGAGGTGAGGGCCAATTTGTATTGGAAGTGTAATTTTTGTGAAAAATATTTTATACGTTCTTATGCAAGAGTGAGAGCACATTTGTTAATGATTGATGGAAAAAGAATTGGAATGTGTGTAAAAGTCTCAAGAAGTGATATATTTGAGATGGAAAAACTAGAAGAAGAGGTGAATGCTAGAATAGTGAGTTTTGCTCCTAATAAAGTGTTTTAAGTTCTTAGCTCATGAACATATAGCATCACAATTGTCGAGTCATGATTGCATAGGAATTTTCATATGTTAAGGACCTCATTTTCCCTAGTGAGGATATATCGCGTACAATGGCGATAAATGTTATTAACGAATATGATAGTGATGGTGCGCTTTGGGTGGTTCAGAGGTTATTGAGAGCATATGTGTTAGCAATGAAGCACGGACACTTCAAAATGCCCAGCGTGTTGGTGTCGGACTCTCCGACACTCTCTGACACGTATGTCAGAAGTCCGACATGCTGGCTCACGCGGGACTCGCGTGTCCCGCTCAATCGGACACGCATGTCCCACTCAATCGGACATGCATATCCCGCTCAATCGGTCACGCATGTCTCTAAGATAGCTACTCATAGTGAGGTGAGAGCCAATTTGTCTTGGAAGTGTACTTTTGTGAAAAATATTTTATAAGTTCTTATACAAGAGTGAGAACACATTTGTTAATGATTGATGGAAAAGGAATTGGAATGTGTGTAAAAGTCTCAAGGAGTGATCTATTTGAGATGGAAAAACTAGAAGAAGAGGTGAATGCTAGAATAGTGAATTTTACTCCTAATAAAGTCCCCCCCCCCCCCGTCTATAATTTCAAGTAGTGAAGGTGCATCTACTAGTTGAGTGGATATTTTGTCTAGAAAAATGAAGATTGAAAGTGGGGAAAAAAGTTTGCTTGAGAATCCATTATTTTTACTGATGATATATATTTGTTGTGTTAATATTCTATCATTTTTTGACCTTTTGTTAAATTTTACATTTGAATATTTGATGAGTAATATTTAAACATAACAAGTTTATTTGAATATTTGTTAATTATTCATTTTTTTGTTAAACATTTTAGGATTTTCATAATTATAAAAAATAAATATTTAATATACGACCCCAGCGTGTCAGAATATGATATTTTTGAAAATTGACGAATTGTGTGTCGTGCGTGCCATGTCGAGTGTTGTGTGTCGGTGTCGGTGCAACAAAGTGTGCTAGCATTGTCTCCGTAAAAGATACAAGTTTCAAATTGTCTTCAAGTTTTCGGGAAAATCTATTCTCATCATCCCGAGACTACTCATGGTGATGTTTCGTCTATCCAATTATCGGATCTTCAATAATAACCTCTGAAATAGTAGAATTAACCAATTCCTTTTCTACATGCTCAATTCCATTGTCTAGCCAAACAACATAACTAAAATTCAAATCAATTCTAATTCTTATGGAATTAAAATTGATCTCAATTCTTAAAATCTAATCCAATTTCGTCCAAACGATGCCCTTATAGTGATATTTATTCTTTTTTTAAGTTCTTTCTCTAAATATTTTTCATAACACTAACATACAATTGTCAAACCTTTCAATCAATCTTCCTCTTCACTCAATATTTGACCAAATAAGATAAAAAGAACTAATGCCAGTGAGACCAGTTTAGAACCAGGCAATCAGCGAATAATATAAGACTACCAATCCACCAACAAGCTCTACAATACAAAATAGATCCATGGCATTCCACATAATTGGCTTTCATTTTCAGATATCAAAAGCAAAACACCGCCCAGGGACCGACTAACTACGTTGGGATTACAGCGAGATCGCAAGTGAAAATCAGAGCTAGTGAAGATTAGATGGGTGGTGAGGGATTACCCTTCTCTCGGCGCTGAGGATTCGCACGGCCGGCGACGGGGAGGAGGATTCGAGAGTGGACGGAGAGGCGGCGATGAGAAGAAGAAGGAGGAGCATGATCCGTACAAGTACGGGGGGCGCCAGTGATTCCGCCATTGCCTCGACTCGCCTGAGAGGAAATGCTGCTATCGGAGTCTTCTGCTCGAGCTTCTTCGCCTCCAGGGTTACAGCTAAGTCAAACCCCGTAAAAATATGTTCCATTTTGGGTTCAAATAATAAGGTAAATTAATTTTATGCGAAAATTAAAAAAACATTATTTGCATATCAAAATAAAATCTTTGGAATTTTTTTAGCAAAATATGAACTAATAATTTAGACAATTGACCGGTTTATTGACTAGTAGCATCTCAAAATCTCATAATTTTTCGCGTATTTTTGAAATACGTCTTATACATGCAATTTTAGGAAAAGTGCTCAACACGAAAGTTGTAGATCTGGACGAGATCTACAACTTTCGTGTTGAGCACTTTTCCTAAAAATGCATGTACAATGCGTACATTGGAAATATGTCAGGTTTTGCGCCTTTCAGAAATACGTCTTGTACATGTAATTTCAGGAAAAGTGCTCAACACGAAAGTTGTAGATCTCGACGAGATCTACAACTTTCGTGTTGAGCACTTTTCCTGAAATTACATGTACAAGGCGTATTTCGAAAAAACACAAAAAATTATGAGATTTTGAGGTACGACTAGCCAATAACGGGCTGCGGTTAACAATTACCATAATTTATCATCAATATCACAAACTTTAACGTATTACAGAACTTTCAAATTCATTATAGAAATCATATAATAGTGAATTCCAAAGCCATTTTTTGTTTGTTGAGATGATTTTTCATATGTCAATAATTTCATATTTTTCGTACTCATTTATTAATCTACGTACAAAAAGTAGTACCAAACAGAAACATAACATCAACACATCTAACACATAAATGTGCTTTAAAAAAATAAAGAAAGATCGTACCTTCAAAAAACTTGATTTAGGCTTCATTTGGTTCGGCGGTGGCGGATCGATCCGGCGGGTGGAAACGGAGTGTTCGAACGGAAGGGGGGAGGTGGCTGCTCCAAACGGAGCTTTTTGGGGGGTTTCTCAAGGCGGACGGGTGGAAACGGAGCAAACGCCGTCGGAGGTTCATTTGTTTACCCTTCTTCCGGCGGCATTTGCCCAAAACGGAGTATCAAAACGCTCAAACAAATAGAGCCTTTGTTTACCCTCCTTCCGGCGGCAAGATAAGACTAAAATGGAACAAAGAAAATGATAGTGAGGGAGAGGGTGGAGACTAAGGCTCCATTTGGTTCGGCGGTGGCGGGTCGATCCGGCGGATGGAAACGGAGTGTTCGAATCGGAGGGGGGAGGTGGTTGCTTCAAACGGAGCTTTTTGGGGCATTTCTCAAGGCGAGCGGGTGGAAACGGAGCAAATGCCGCCGGAGATTCATTTGTTTACCCTCCTTCCGGCGGCATTTGCCCAAAACTCCACTATGAAACCCTTCCCAGATTTCAAAAAAACTTTACAAAAATTGAAATGGATGAGCGCTGCCATTACCTGAGGTCGGGCGAAACTGGAGGAAAGCCGTGAGCAAGCTATGAAGAGTGTACAATGCTGCCATTAGCGGAAACAGGAAAGCCGTGAGCCATTAACGGAATCCGAATGGAAAAAATGAAGCGATAACAAAATCTATACCCCCGAAAATGGAAGAAGAAGTCGGAGTCATTACCTGAATAGGAATGTAAGAGCTCGACGATGATGAACAATGCCGAAAAATGGAAGATGAATAGAGCTCGCCGACGAGAGAGGCGTTCCAGGCGTAGTTTAGAGTTTTGCAGGAGTCGTTGCAGGCCAAAATGAGATAGGCGTGATGCGGGAAGTGGTTTGTCCCCAATCCTTTCTAGGATAAATTACCTAATAGTTATTTAATATTTTATTTATTTCAAAATTTTATTTTTCACCTATCCAAAATAGGTTTGCCCATAACAACTACCAATAATAAATAATAATAATTCCTATGTTATATTGAATGAGTGTGTGCAACTGCGACATTATTCGGACGCGACAGTGTCATGATGTAATAGTGCTCTTGTCGCTCACAAATTTCGGGCATATGACAAAATTGAGTGACGGACAGAGTATAATGCCAAGTTAACAAAATTTAGCCCGTGAATTGTGAAAATGTCTAACACCGTGTGTATTACAGTTTTTTCTTTTTTGCCCTTCTCGTGCACTGTGTGTATTGTGACGCACTTGCCAAGGGAAAAAACGTGAGAGTTGTAACATATGTAAATTGACGTGAAAATTAAATTAAATTGCAGGGTCCGATCTCGAGCGGATTTGATCAAGACAGTGTCTTGATCGAGATACGAATTTAATATGGCTAAATATTGTGCGTTAATTAATGGATTAATTTTAGCTGTTGAGTTTTAATCGACGTATTTTAATTATTAATGTGAGAGTGTAGCATATAAATTTTTTTAAGTGTTAAAGAAAAATGACAATTGTGTAATTAAACAGAAATCCCTAATTTATCACTAAATGGAGTGTCAGTAAGACAATCCTTGCATTTTTCGTAACTGCCCGGGTGCATGTCGCTCGGTAATAACCTGCGCATCTCTCCCTCTTGTAACCATATTTCGTTTTCTTTCAGAACCGACTGAGGCTCCCGTCACACTCTTTTAATCCCGTGAGTCGTTTGTTAACTCCCCCCTTCCTGGCATCGTCGAAGTAGTCTTCCCCGTCGATCTAGTTTGTCGTCGATCTTCGACAATCCAGGCGCCTGTTTCGGTGAGCCGGTTACGTCCAGGAGCTTTCCCCAACGTTTCTTCTTAGACTCCAGGTCTTGTTCGACCCTTCCCCTTCTACCTCTGAGTCAAAAATCGAGAATTCTTGGTAGCAGGTAACTCTAATGCTATCATCAGCGGTTGTTCTCAGCATGAAATGGTTTTTCTTTACTCTAGCATTGTGATTCTAGTCCACTGATATGATATTTGGGTGTTTCTTTCCCTACAAAAAGTTTCTAAAGCTCTCAACGAGGCTCCTCGATCGAAACTAGTGGTCGATCGACACTTTGTTTTCGTTTCCGCTCGGGTTTTTTAATGTTTCTCCTTAATTTCAGATCTTGTGTTTTAAAACCTCTTTACATATTGTATGGAATGTTATTTAGGGTTTGGTGGGGGAACACCGACCGCAGACAAGGATGTTATTTGTATTTGAAATAGAGATCTTCGCAATTAAAGAAGTGGTGAGCATTTCCCCTTTTTATAGCATAATATTCCTTAGAATTTGGAGAGTAATTTAGGTTTGCTAAATGTTCATTCAGTATTTGTGAATACTTAAGTCTCTATCAGAGATCAAATTGGTATTTCAGAAGACTTTACAAGGAAAGTTATGTCGCCGCATCAAGTGTACGAACGACATTGTACAACTGTAAGAAACTCATTCCTTTTGGCTGGATATACTAAATAGCTTTACATAAAAATACTCTTCATTATTCAGTAATTCCTTATAGTTAAAAGTAACTGCAACTACTAACAGAAAGTAGCAACACAACGATCAACTGATACCCGTACATACAAAATAGTATATTTCACTTTAGTTTGATTTTCATAAATTTAGAAAATTTATGAAAACTTGTTCTCACATAAATAGTTAGAGTGGGGGAAAATATCAAACTTATAGATTTTGATTTTGTCAAAGTAACTAATATGAGATATAACTCAAGACACGCAGATGAAGACGTAAGCAAAGTAGCACCATATAGAGTATGATTAGTAGGCATAATTGAGACCAAATCTTGTGCTAGATAGATGCATACTATCTTTTTCATAGGGCGTAGAGTATTTTATGAACCTCAGTGTTTGGGAGATGTGACCCCCTTTGAAAGATTAGTAGATTCGAGTTTGTATCCGAGAGATACTAAAACACCTGAGTTTGTTAATAGGTCTCAGATCGTTAGATTAGTATTGTGCGGTATAAGCTACTCTGCCTAGAGCTTTAAAGAAAGACAAACATAAGTTATTTAGAGCTCAAGAATTGATCGAAACTTATTGTAACATATCATTTCCTACTAGACCCCTAAACTTAGATTAAGTTAGGACATGTGGTGGATGAATGGGGTTAGGCTAGGTTTGACCCATGGAGTTAGGGTGGATTTACATAGGGCCCACTATAGGGTTCGAGTCAAATCAGGTCAAACTAGCCCAAAATGGAATCATAGGTACACATTGACCCCACCACTATGCCTCTAACCCTAAAAGCAATCTAAGTGAACCAAAAGCCACATCATTAGGTCAACCATTGACCCAAGTTGACTCAAGTCAACCATAACCCTAATTTGGTCAAATCCACACATATAGGCCCAAATAGCCCAAGTGGGGCATCACCATGGCCCAACCCATGTTGGGTGATGCCATAGGGCAGATGATCGTCAAGTAGGGTCAGCTCACTCATCAAGTTGACCAATCCAACCCTAAAAGTCAACTCGACCAACCTTATGCTTATTTAAGTAAATTTGAAAACCAAGTTCATTCCTAATGGGCTAAGGCCTTGAGTGTCACATCCCGCATTTTCTCCGAATTTAATGTTTATCAGAGTACGAGAAAACGTGTGTCGTGATGCCACGTCGAGCAGGGGATAACTGTCGACGCTCAGGCGAATCACTATCTACCCTCTTTTATGAAAATTCATAAGTTTATTAATTGGAAAATCAGTTATATTTTAAGACCGTATCCCTCGGCTCCGTGGATCATCTAGTCAACACTTCAAAATTATACTTATACGTAGCGGAAAATACTTCATTCACTTTTTACCAATCTAAGAGAAATGCATAAGCGTCCCCAGGGGACACTTTAGACTATGCAAGATCCTAGATTTAACTTATATTATATATATAGAAAAATGACCTTTTACGTCGTTTTGAAAGTAGTGTTTAAGCTTTTTAGAAAAAAATATGTTGATTATGATTTACATATAATAATTGTTTTTTTATATGTTTTAAAGTAATTAGCAACTTAACATAAATCATCCCAGGAGCAAACTTAATGATACCAAAAGCAGTAAACTAACAGTATAAGCAAGTGCAAAGTATCTAAAAGAGAAACCACCAGTGGGCGTCAACAACTGACACGAACCCACTGGTGAGTAGGTATGTCTATACTACAAGTCTAAAGAAATCTACCTCCCCAAACAAGAGGAAACAGAAGACCACTGCAGTAGCTGAAACGCTAGAAAATCTCCAGGAGCGAACTAGCCGCACAGTTGGCTAAATACCTGTACCTGAGATATTCAGAAAAACGAACACCTCAGCAAAGCAACTATCAAAAGAAAAAGCAAGGGTACAATAGATTTATACAGAAATTAAAAACAGGTCAGAAGTAAGTGAAAGTGAAATAAAACAGGTACAGAAGAAGAAGAAAGTAAGTGAAACAGGTAAAACTGATACTCAACCAAGGTGGGTAGAAAGGAAGTGCACCAAGAGCACGAATGAAGCCGAGCTTCAAGGATCTCTGCAAAAAAAATTTAGCACAATAATAAAATCCTAACACAGAGCTAGAGCGGAAAGAGTCACCTAGTATTGGAGATGGACAAAATCAGTAACAAGGGCCTAAACTGGTGATCACATGTCAAACACAGTCTTTCAGGCCTAAATATCATCATGGTGCTGTGGTGGTGGCATCAGTCCACTCAGCCAAACAACCCATATTGTCTTAATAAGACAAGAAGAAAATAGGGGTGGCGGTATCGGTCCAACTCTCCCCTACATCACATCCTACTCCAGTGCTAAGTGACTCGGGAAAACCCTTACTGGTGGTTTCCTGAACCACCAAGAAGTCAACACAACCCTATTTCATATAGAGCAACCCACCTAAGAGCCCTATATGGACAAAACAGAACAGTGACTCGCTACTCGATATGTACAACTAGCTAAAAACTAAACACCCACAAGCGGTAGGACCTTGAACCTACGCCCGTAATTTAATCTCAAACTGCACGTATAAAATTAATTTAATAACAAACCTACCCAGTTAATTTGATTCCATTACATCTACAAATAAATTTTATGCCAAGCCATGAACAATCGGCCTCATAATAAAATGCTAGTCCTGACTTACACCCAAGGGGAATACCACAAGCTATACAATAAATTGAAATTAACAGGCTTCTAACAAGAGCGCGTGGTCGGAAGATTTAAACAAGTGGACGGGTTCTGACCGTGTATCTTGCACAAGCTCTAACGAATAAAATAGCTTTACTAGCAATAATTCCTACCAAGCGATGAGTTCTAACAAGAGTGCATTAGGATTAACACGTCTTAGGCAAAAATCCCAAAACCCCTAAAACGAAACCTTAATCCACAATTTATTTGCATAATTTCAACATCCTAAGCCTATCATAACGAAGCCCTAACAAGAACAATTACATACAAGAGAACGAAATAAACGGTTAACCAAGAGATTTCAGGTAGAGTTTTGGTTAGGGTTTCGGGTAGGAGAGATTAGTGTAACAATAATCTGAAATTAAAACGACGAAATAGAGTTAAAAAGAGATCAAAACGGCAAGGGCGAAGGGCGCACTTGTCTCGCTTTTTCACCCAAAAAAACGGCCAGCACAACGCTCCAATCCGACCGGCCTCAAGCACACAAATACACAGAATAGTCTGAGAAGAACAACTCAATCAAAGCATGGAGAAAAGGGCGAAATCGCACCCCGATTCACGGTGAAATCCCAAATAGATTACCTCGGAATGCAGATCTCGGGTAGAGGAGCGAGGATCCTGCCTCAAATCGAAAAATTGAGCGGATATGGGCCAGGTTCGGCCGGCCGGAGCAGCAGCAAGGCTCCGCCTCTTCCTTTGCTTCCGCTCGGTTTCTACAGGGAGCCGCCAGGTTCAGGAAAAAGGGAGGAGAAAACCTAATTTACTAACCCAACCTATATATATCTTATGACCTATCTAATTAATTAACCCTATACTAACTTTAATTGACTCAAGTATTAAGGCAGCCCCTAATTGAACCTATTAACTAAACACTAACTAGTCTACTATATATATATATACGTACTAACACACATCTATATATATATACATACTAACACATAAACGTAGACACGCATACGCAAATTATTAAAAAAAAACCTTGCACGACTAAATCACGCGCTATACTAAAAATGTGTCACCTTGAATATATACTCACCTAAAGTGACGACTCGCTAACTAGCGATCGTCGAAACAACGCGAAAAAATAACGACCTCAGATTTCGACCATACTTGCACCGTAGCTAAATACTCAGGCTACAACAACATCAGCGAAATCGAAAACAACCTCTGACGATCACACACTCGGGCTAACCTCACCCGAAGCCAAAGTACAAGGATTTCCTGAAAGGCTCAGCCGGGCCTCCAAAACAGAAGCCAGCTAGCTGGGGAATCCTACAAAAGGCTATAACCTCTAAGAACACCTAACGAGGTACTCTAACACGGCACGAGCCGGAAAACGCGTGCACGTAATGCCAAAGGAATATTAAATAAATACAGAAAAACAGGGGGCGTTACATTGAGCCATGACCCAACCCATGTTGGGTGATGTCATGGGGTTCATGACCATCAAGTGGATAAGCCCACTCATCATGTTGATCAAGTCAACCTAAAAAGTCAACAAGTCAACATAGGGCTAAAAGAAAAGAAAAGAAATGAGTCAAGCCCATTCCTAATGGGCTAGGCCCATGAGTCAAGGCCCATGACCAACCCAAGTGGTCATTGACAGCCCCCACCCCTCTGAAATAAGAGAGAGAGTACATGCATGGGGGTGTTTTTGGAAATTAGGGTAAAAAGAGGAGAGAGAGGGGAGGAAAATGGGGATGAAGGCCATGTGACCCTCCTCCTCTCTTCCCAAGCCCACATCTGAACCCTAGCAATAATTTCGAGCCTTTCCAGCCCAACTCCATGACACATGGCAGCCATGGTGAAGCATCCAATGTTTGGCCGAAATTCCCCCTCTTCAAAACTACACAACCAGCCAACCCCACCCTCATTTTACCTTACCATCAGCTTCAGAAGGCTGAGAGGAGTGGAATTCGATATCTTTATCGAAGCTTTTGGTGGATAAATGAGTTCGGGAGCAAGCTCGCCGGAGAGGAGAAATTCCATGGCCAACCACTGCCGCCGCCGCCACCGTCGAGTTCCGATCAAGGTCCGTTTCTCCTCCTCTCCCTCCGTGCTAGCTTCCTAGATCATTTAGGAGAGATTTCGAGCTCAATTGAGCTTGGATCCATGTGAGGTGTGGGAGAAAATCCATGGTTTTGAAGGAGCTCGGGTTCGTCGGAAACCGCCGGAGGCGGCGGCCAAGTCGCCGTCAAACGTTAGTCCTCACCTCAATAGAGGTGGTGGTGGTAGTGGCCGGCCGGGGAGGTGGATGGATGGCCAGGAAACACCAGATCAAGGTGCTACAGGTCGGTGCAATCGTGGTCGTCGGCTGGAGGAAGAAGACGCATGGATGCCGTCCATCTTGATGTATTAAACTATAACTTATTTCATATTCTGTCACACTTTATTCTGTACCTTGCGGGCTAATTTTAAGCCTCTTAGAGGAATATTCATAAAATGTGTTCAACATATAAAATGTATCCCTAGGTCTTAACTTTAAAATGACACCCTAAAGTTGAAATTTGAAGCACTACAGCTCCATGTAGGGTCATTCTATCAAGACTGGTCCTAGGCTAGGGCAGATCTTTAAATGAGTGCCCAAGCCGAACCCTAAATCCACATGACCTGAGATTTAGATCATGCATGTGACTAGGTCATACTTAGGTATTGACCAAAAATGAGAATTTTTGGAAAGTTTTTTTCCATAATATTTGGAGAAATATCATTTATTGAATTAATTGAATTTTTGGAGATCTACAACTCAAAATACCCCTAAATTTGGGTGGCATGGCCATTGGGTCATTAGATGACCATGGTGGAAATTTTAGGCCCTTTGGACCTCTGCATGTTTTGGAAATCCAACATGCATGATAAAGGTATATTAAAATTTGGTGTGCCTATAGTAGAAAGTGAAAATGGGAGTTTAGCCCATTTTGCCCAATGCATGTCCATGAAACTCTGTACAGAGGCTTATAGTGATGAATTACACCTCCCATAGGAAGGATGAGATTTTTGGGATCAAAAATCCCATTAAATAGATTTATTGGAAATAAGGTCCATTTGGAAATATAAATTTTAAAATAGGTCAATTACTTTATTAAGTTTTGAAACTCTGTCACAGGCCCTAATAGGACATTATACACCTCTATAAAATTTTATAAGCTTGTTTGGAAATTTTATCTTGAGTTTTTAGTAGAATTACCTTATTGTCTCTTTTTGGAAATTAATTAAAAGTAGATGAAATTATTGCTGAACAATTATGAGAAAATTTATAAAATCTTAATTCTATGATTAGAACCTTGTGTATTTATTTGAGAATTTATAGGTGATTATGTATGTTAAAAACTCAAGTAGTGATATTTTGGTAATATCATTATTATGGTATTTTGTTAAGTCAAATCACTGGATAGAATCATGAAATTATGTATTTTGTGTTATTATATCAATATTGATCTCCAATAATTTTCTAAGAATTTTTGATTGAATAGTTGAAGTACTTCGTTTGGAAAATGAATTAATTATGGTTTTAATCTTAATTAGAGAATATACAGAAATTTAAGTGGAAAAATTATGATCCTTGGTAGGCAGTCATATTTAACCTAGTTAAACATCAGAAAAATTTCTTATGCTTGTGGGATCATTGAATATAGTACATCATGCACAAAATGACTTAGGTCACTTAATTAAAAGATTTAATTTAGGGTCTTAATTACTTAGAAAAATGGTGAAATCCTAAATGGTCAACACCATACACCAGAATAACCCATGATAATTAATTAGGGGCATTTGGCCCAAGGAATTGGAAGTCATATTATATGTGTTGAAACCAAAAACTTGGTCTCTGTGGAGTTCGGGGTCCCAAAAGAGGGGTGACTTCACACCTACTACACTCGGAAGAACGTCACAGACCATAGACTTGGGAAACTAGGAATAGACCCTCGGCTCTAGCATGGAGGTCCCACCACACACCCGGAAGGTCACAAGAGCATTTCCCCTCCCTCACCAATGGCAGAGCTGGGCACCTTGGAGAGCTCTCTCAACTCAATCAAGAAGAAAACCAAGGAAGGAGGAGGCCAAAAAACTCATCCCTCCAAAGGTACCCAAGGGGGTGTATTTATAGTTTTTCCAAGTCAGGGGGCCAAAATGTCCAAAATACCCTTAAGGCAAAAAAAGCCTCGAGCCAATAGAAAATCTCCACACCGGGAGGTAAAGAGGTAATCCCCCCTCAAGGGCATAATGGTAAAAGCATGGTCCATAGGGGTCTAGGGGGCGGAGGTCGAACCTTCCCCCCCCACTCCCCATGACCCAACTCTGGGGCGGGCAGATGCACCTTCCACAGACTAGCCTCCTGGGGCAAGAAGGCTGGTCAACGGGTCTCGCCCCGCGGGCTAGCCGTCTGGGGCGAGAGGGCTAGCCGCCCCGTCTCGCCCCGCGGGCTAGCCGCCTGGGGCGAGAGGGCTGGCCGCCCCGTCTCGCCCCGCAGGCTAGGCGCCTGGGGCGAGAGGGCTGGCCGCCCCGTCTCGCCCCGCGGGCTAGCCGTCTGGGGCGAGAGGGATGGCCGCCCCGTCTCGCCCCGCGGGCTAGCCGTCTGGGGCGTGAGGGATGGCTGCCCCGTCTCGCCCCTGCCCAAGACTAGGGTGTCGGGGGCGGGATCCTGGTCTCCAGCCAGTCCCGTCATCCCACCTCGCACTTAGCAAGCCAGTGGGGTGCTGACCATCTTGTCGCACCCGCCCCCCTAAAGGGCCCGGGGGAAAGATGCCGATTTTTCCTCCCCCCTATTAGAATATTTCCAAGGCCAAGCCAAAATTAGCCACCAAGAGTGCAAGATCTCTAAAAAAACTCATAGTTGGTCTTGCGCCTGTCGGGAGGGCCCTACTCTGCGAATACAGGGTTGTACACAATCCCCTCTCTTTTCGAGGTTGGTATAAGCTCGAAAATAAACATTCAACCCAACGTATTCGCTGAGTGGCATTTTCTCGCGGTTTGAAAGATACTTGGTCTCTCCGGGGAGTCAACCTGTCATGCCAACTAATGGGAGCCTAGGCGACGAGACAGCCTCGGGGTGAAAACACTTAGTCTCCCGAGGGGTCAACCTGTCATGCAAGTTAATGACAGCCTGGGTGACGAGACAGCCTCGAAGTGAAAACACTTGGGCCTCCCGAGGGGTCAACCTGTCATGCCAGCTAATGGGAGCATGAGTGACGAGACAGCCTCAGGGCAAGAGAACTTGGGCTTCCACTAGAGGTACGCATGCCCTGCCAGCCAGCGAGAGCCTGACACGGGACCGTCATCGGAGCAAGGGAACTTGGGCTTCCATGAGAGGTAAGCCTGCCCTACCAGCTAGTGAGAGCCTGATAGCGGGACCATCATCGGAGCAAAGGAGCTTGGGCTTCCACGAGAGGTACACCTGCCTTGCCAGCTAGTGGGAGCCTGACAGCGGGACCATCATCGGAGACAAGGAACTTGGGCTTCCATGAGAGGTACGCCTGCACTGCCAGCTAGTGGGAGCCTGACAGCGGGACCGTCATCGGAGCGAGGGAACTTGGGATTCCACGAGAGGTACGCCTGCCCTGCCAGCTAGTGAGAGCCTGACAGCGGGACCATCATCGGAGCGAGGGAACTTGGGCTTCCACGAGAGGTACGCCAGCCCTGTCAGCTAGTTAGAGCCTGACAGCGGGACCATCATCGGAGCAAAGGAACTTGGGCTTCCACGAGAGGTACGCCTGCCCTGCCAGCTAGTGGGAGCCTGACTGCGGGACCGTCATCGGAGCAAGGGAACTTGGGCTTCCACGAGAGGTACGCCTGCCCTGCCAGCTAGTGGGAGTCTGACAGCAGGACCATCATCGGAGCAAAAGAACTTGGACTTCCACGAGAGGTACGCCTGCCCTGCCAGCTAGTGGGAGCCTGAAAGTGGGACCGTCATCGGAGTAAGGGAACTTGGGCTTCCACGAGAGGTACGCTTGCCCTACGGGACCATCATCGGAGCAAAGGAACTTGGGCTTCCACGAGAGGTACGCCTGCCCTGCCAGCTAGTGGGAGTATGACAGCGGGACCATCATCAGAGCAAAGGAACTGGGCTTCCACGAGAGGTACGCCTGCCCTGCCAGCTAGTGAGAGCCTGACAGCGGGACCATCGTCGGAGCAAAAGACTTGGCTTCCTCAAGGTAGCCTCAACCCATCCAGCCAGTGAGAGCCTGGCATGGGGAGGTTCTCTTGGGGGGGACTAAACATATCAACCAAACCTTACCAAATCCAGCATCCTCCAAAAGGGAAAACATGATGGGTTACATGACCTACCCCCCCCCCCCTCCCGACTCAACTGGTCGGAGGCTGAACTCATTACATCATAAGAAAAAGTACAAGACTCTGTCGAGGCGAGGTTTCTTCAGGGGGCCTGGACATGAGGGCTGTCAGCCTTCCCCTCGGACATCTCCATCTTGCTCAGGCTCTCCATGATCTTTTCCATCTCCTCTGTCTTGGCCAACCAAGAGATGGTGTTGACGGCCGTGACATAACATTATCTTGCCATCCTGGAGTCTCCCTTGACTCTGACCTGGATCCCTCCTGAGCTGAACTTGAGGCACTGGTGGAACGAATACGGTACGCAACAGAAGAAGCTGATGAGGGGCCTTTCGAAGATGGCGTTGTAGCTGCTCAGAGCATCAACTATGATGAACCGGCAGTTCCTTGATGTCCCTCCCAACTTCACTTGGAGTCCTACTCCACCTTCAACCTCCTTCCTCTCCGCTGAAAATCCGAACAGGGTCCGTCTGAGGCCAACACCCTCCTTGGCTCCACCTTCATCTCGTCAAACGGCTTCTTGAAAATGACGTTGACGGAGCTCCCGTTGTCAACCAAGATCCGGGAGACAGTGTAGCCCTCGATGGCTGTCTTGATGACCAGCGCATCGCAGAACGGATCTTCATGGTCCGGCAGGTCCTTCACCGAGAAGGTGATCTTCTCTTCCGGGGGCGGGGTCTGGGACGTCGAAGCGACGCTCCGTCGGTACATGACATGGAGACTCGCCTTTCGAGTGGCCTCGATCACTACTCCTCCATGGATCACTGTTATGCCACCTCGGTGTCCTTCATCGACCCGGTCCTCATATATGTCTTCTTCCCCCACTCGAGGTGGAACTTCTTCAACCTGCATCGGCGGCTGCTGCTGGGCAGGAACTCGGGGCAGGTAGCCGTGAAGTGCCCCTCTACTAGGTGGAAGTCGCAGTACGACAATGCTCTATCTCGCCTCCTTTTGCGGGCTCGACGGTCTCTCTCGTTGCCTCTTCCTCCTTCACCTATTGCCAAGGCTTGCTGTGGTGGGGGTAGGAGCTGTCTTGGGGCTTGCCTTTGAAATTTGAACCTCCCTTGGCCCCCGTGAAAGTTTCCCCCACCCTGGATGAGATCTCTTCCTGGACCCTGGGCAGGTCCTCCATGCTGCCTCTAGTCTGGTTTTGGACCCTCCTATCCCTGGAACCCCTGAGCTCTCTGCTCGTCTCTTCTTCTTCCTTCCTGATTCCTTGAGCCACCTTGCTCCTTTAGCTCCGACTCCGTTAGCTTTTCCAGCTTCTTGACGAATCCGGGGTTGGCCGCCTCCATGGATATATCCTCTACCGCCCTTTCCATCAGCTCCTCGAAGGAAAGGGGGGCCTTTCGGGTCAGGCTCATCTTGAATAACCCCTCGTGCAACCCCACCGTGAACGTCATCTGGAGGGCATACCCCGACATCTCCTGGATATCCAGGATCTCTTCTTGGAACTTGTTAACGTAGTGGGTCAGCGACTCCTCGGCCCTCTGCCTTATCAGGAAGATGGATTCAGGACTCTTCTTCCTCATCTTGGAGGTGGAGAAGCGGAGCTGGAAGCTTCAGCTCAAGTCCTCGAACCCATAGATCGACCTTGGAGGGAGTTGATGAAACCAGTCCATTATATTCTCTTTCAACGTGATCGCAAAGAGGCAACACTTGAAGGCATCCGTCATCGTCTTGATGGAGACGACATCCTCAAACCACTACAAGTGTTGGACAGGGTCATCCTTCCCGGTATAGTAAGCCATGTCTGGCTCTCTGAACCCCTCCGGAACAGGAGCTAAGATGATCAGCTCGTTGAAGGGTGACCCCCTGAGGGGTGCTCTCGCCACCTCCACTCGCGCGACCTGCTCGCCTGGAGGACTAGCACTCGACGGGCTGGGGAACAGCTCCCGGCCGGTGAGGTCTCGCTCGACCCCTTCTCCCATCCTCTCCTTCCCAAGTCGCCTACCTGGTGCACTTCCTTCTCCCCCTGCTGGGGTCATCTCGCTTGTGCTCCTGAGAGGCAGCTCGTCGAGACCACTCTGGGTCAGCTCGCTGAGACCCCTGGGAGCAAGTCCCTGGGGGGTGGGGGTTGAGCTGTCAGCCGAGGGGCAATGCCTCTCAGCATCTCCATGATGCCTTGGATGGAAGCTGATAAAATCAATTTCAAGACAACCCAAACACCTAGAGGGGGGTGAATAGGTTTTTATTCTTTTTTCACTTAAGGCAGAATAAGAATTCAATTCTTTGAATATAATCTAACTATTCTACAGCTAACACAACAATCACAGCACAGAATACAAAATCACAAACACATCACAGATTGCACATTGGTTTATAGTGGTTCCCCAAGGTCTGGGTACATCCACTTTCCCCCTTCACCTATCCAGCAGTGTGCTAGATTCGGCCTAACTTCTTCCTTCTTCTAAGATCCTCAGATCTTACAACTCAGAACCCTGAAAGGTTCCTACAACTCAGAATGTATCGACACTCCTACAGCTCAGGCTAACAGCCCTTCCTCATCCTTGTCACAAGGCCTACAACTCAGAGAATAATTTCTCCTACACTCAGACTCAAAAGTCTTACCACTCAGAGATCTATATCTCCTACACTCAGCATTTATATAATAGGCTTACAACTCAGATCTTGAAAGATCCTACAGAATGAAAAATCTTATAGATTGATTATTACCCTTGTTGAGAGAGAAAGGATAAAAGATTTCTTGACCAGCTCTTGATAAAACTGATTGCTGAGATCAACCTGTTCTTAGCTTTCTTCAAAACTTCTTGAATCTGAACTTAGTAGGGTTGATCTTCTTTGAAGTTGACTGGCTGGCAGCTTCCTTCTTAGATTTCAGAAATAGATCTGAATCATTCTTAGCAGATTTGTTCAAGATCTGCTTCTTAAGAGACTTGTAAATGTCTTCTTCGTCACTTCAAATAGCTGGAGCTCTCTCTCACTCTCCAAATCTTCTGAAGTTACTTATGAATTCTTGGTTGAATTCTCCTTAGACAAATTCTGAGTAGATTACCACTTCAGGCTGTCTTCTTAGATCTTCTCACGAAAATCTTCTTCTGTGTGACGTGCTATTTCTTGATCAATGATCAATACTTCAATAGTTGTTCATTTGTGTGTTTTGTATATTTGATTTGACAGAATCCGTCATTATATAGACTTTATCCATGGTAACCGGCTGATCCAGTTTCTAACCAACTTCTGACAGTTCTGATAGCTTCAGCAAACTTGTTGGAATTCACAGCTGTCAAGTCTTCAGTCATTTCTTGAACCTTTGTCTTTGTCAGCAAAGCGTCGAGACTGATCTTCATTATGTGTCGACACAAGTAGATTAAGTGTCGACACAAGCTTTGGTGATGTCGACACAGCTCCTTTGGTGTCGACACTGCTTCTTGACACTGCATCTGTAGAATGTGTCGACACTGCTTCTTTGTGTCGACACAGACACTTCTTCACTTCACAGTAATCATCTTTATTGAAACTCTGATGTGTGTCGACACAAGTCCTATGTGTCGATACAGTTGATATAGCCTCAGAATTTTGTGTGTCGACACTGCCTCCAGGTGTCGACACAGTTGATGTCGACTAAAACTTCTGTGTGTCGACACTGTCTCCAGGTGTCGACACAGTTGATGTCGACAAAAACTTCTGTGTGTCGACATAGTTTCTTCTGGTGTCGACACTGCTTTTTCAAGTGTCGACACAGGCTTTCTTAAATGTCGACTCATGGACTTAGAAACTTTTTCTGCATTTTAGCAAATTCTTAACCTGCACATATAAACTCAAAATAACATCAAATACACCTTGATGTATATCATTGAGCTAAATGTAGCTTCTTCAAATCAGGTACACATTTCCTATGTACCCAACAATCTCCCCCTATTTGGAGAATTCATAACCCTTTAGTCAATGATATACACCACTTATAATAAACAAATATTATGATGTATATAAGCATTATATGACATGGTAACTTATAAACAAATCATATACCAAAATGACATTACAGAAGAATGATGCAAACTTAATGAACATGAAACATTGTTTTGTTTATACTATCAAAAAGTTTCTTAACACTTGTTTACATAGATTTCTTTAAAACTAAAGATTACATTGTTCTTGTAAAATCTAGTAAATCTATACTAAGGCTGATCAAGCTCCCTGATGACTATGCATTTTCCTGGCTTAATCTGAGCCTGCACAGTAGGTTCTGCATCATCAATGAGTTTCTTCCCTTTCAACTCTGCCTTCTTTTGTGCTTCAGCCTTAATTCTCTGCCTTTCAAAATAATGAAAATGCTTAGGAAAGTATTTGTTAGGCTCCTGAGCATTAGGAGGTAGCTTCCTAATTTTAGTCTTTCTTCTATATTGCAGAATGACTTCTTGCCTTGTTTCATATTTCTGTCATTCTTGTTCATTATACCATTTGCCCCTTTCATGGACCTGTTCTTTCACAGCTTTCCAGGCAGTCAAAATTATATTTCTGGAAGTGGGGCTCCACTGCTCAAAATCAGGCTTTAACTCAGCTTGTTCTCTGAACCTTTTCTTTGACAGTTGAGCTTCCTACTGAGCTTTCAATGCAGCTTCTGGCATTTCTACTTTCTCAATAACAACATTATCAACTTCTTGTAGAGGACAGTACATTGACTGAACCTGTAGCTGAATCATATAAAAATCTGCTGGAGGGTAGATGACCTGAGCAACTTCAGGTTGATCACCTTCAACATAAGCAGGTTACACACCTAACTCAGCAACATTATCATCATCACAAAGGAGTGGATATCCCAGAGTGGCTCTAATGTTATTGGATATCCATTTGGTATGATCTGAGTCTGCTTTGACTAACACTCTCTCTCCCTTTATGACTTCTCTTTCAATATGATCTCTTAAGTCATCTTTCTGAAATCTCACTTGTCCATCAAGAAAATTAACACCATCTTTATAAAATGATTTTAACTTGAGAAGCTTATCAGAGATTAATTTCTGAGAAGTAGTAATTTCTGTCTGAAATAAGTCTAAGGCAGCTTGTAGCTTCTTGTCAAACTCCTCTTTGTCTTTAGCCCTTTCTTCAGTCATTGTAGTGACTGTATTATTTATGTTAGTTACTATCTCATTGTGAGATTCAGTCAGATTGTCATTCATCCTAATCTGATTCTCAAGGACATATCCTTGTTTAATAGCAATGTCATCCACTTTAGCCTTCACTTCTGCTTGCTGCTTAGCCAGAAATACTACAGCATTGCCCCCTTTGTGGAAGCAATCTATCATCTCTTTCTTATGTAGATTCACTTCAAACCTGATGGATTTGATTTCCTGAGCCAGATCAAATTGAAGTGTCTTATGGCTTTCATCCACATACTACTCTAGAGCCATTCTCTGCTCATCTAATTTTACTTGCAAAGCCACCAATAATGAGCTGTAATCAGCCTCTGGGGCAGGTTGTGGAGCAGCAGTTTGCAATGCTTTCTTGTATCTTTGACTCCTTCTCTTGAAAACCATCAGTTTTCTCTTCTTGGCACTTGTTATTTCTTCATCTTCTGAAGCAGATGTACTGAGAATATCTACTCTTTCCTTAGGACTAGGAGGGAGCTTCTTTTCAGTCCTAATCTTCTCCCCCTCAAAGTCAGCCTGCTCCCCCTCAGTCCTTATTTGCCCCCCCCCCCTTATTTGTTGCTCCCTCAATATCAGGAAACAACTCTTCAAGAGTAAACTCCTATTGAGTGTGGACTGGTGGTACTTCTGTCTCAGGAGCATAAGCAACTACAAATGTATCCTCCATGATAACATCTTATGCTGGAATGTTGACATGAGTTCTTTCAAGAATTGATTGTAAAGCCATTTCACTTGCGAAGTGTGTTGACTCTTCTTCCTGCACCTGTGCATTATTTAGCTCCCCCTGCTCATGTGCATTATCAGTATTGTCCTGTGCCTGTGTATTATCTGGCTACCCCTACACCTGTGCAGTATCTGTAATGTCCTGTACAGGTGATTTCTCAGCAGCTTCTTGTCTTTCTATATCAGGTACGTCCTTTGTTAGGACCTTATCCCATCTGGAGATAATCCTGATGTCCATTTTTCTCATATGGTTGATTTTAGAACCAGAAATCTGGTGCATTACTTCTGGAATTGCTCCAACCAAGTATAAGCTCATCAGTCTAGCCAAATTAGGCTTCTTTATGCCTTCTTTAATCTTCTCAAAAATTACTATAGACCAATCCGTGTTTAGTTTAAAAATAATCCTTGTCATTAGGCTGAACATATAGGCTGAAATCCTATCATGTCCCCCTGGCTTACAGAGAATTACCTTTCCAACCACTTCAGAGAGGAATTTTCCTTGCTGATTCATCCCTTTTCTGTTTATAGCAGATCCAATCTTCAAGGTGGGATCCAATCCACACCACTGTAGTGCTTCTCTTGTCTTAGAGACGAGTACTTCTTCTTCATCCTGAGTCCTTAAAGATTAAGAATTTTCCTCAAACTCTTCAAGATCACTTTGACTCTAGTGCCATGAACCATTGATTTAATCTTAAGGCCAGTTGAATCTACTATAGCTGCGCCCAAGTATATCTTTCTTCCATATCTTGGTTGGTTCGGATACCAAAAACTCCAAACCATTTTCAGTAATTAGGGTAATTACCCTTTTAATCTCAGATTCTGCATCATCAAAGGAAGGCGAACCAACTCATATCCTTTGTTGATGTTATCTTCTACCTTTGACATCATTGGGATGGTGAGAAAGCTTGGATTGAGAGAAGAGAGTTTGTCGACACAAGGTTTTGGTCTCGAAAACCTGGGGAGTGTGTCGACAGAGTTTTGTTCTTGACCTATTTATACCCTTCTAAACAAAGAAGGTCAAAAGGTGGGCAAAAACAGTCTAAATGTGTTGACACTGTTGAAATGTGTCGACACATACTTTTAATGTTTCGACAACGGCATTGACTACTATGTGTCGACACCAATTGATGATGTGTCGACACTAGACATACTTAGTAGTTCAACAGAAATTCTGTGTCGACTCTTATTGCAAGTGTCGACACAATTTCTGGATGTGCCGACACCACTACTCTGGATGTGTCGACACTATTTTCTGAAGTGTCGACATCTCTTCTTTGGATGTGTCGACACAGATTTACTAAAGTGTCGACATCACTTCTCTGGATGTGTCGACACTATTTTACTTAGCCAATTTTGTTAAACTAATCTATGTTCAACATTCCTAATTCAATTTTAAATTTATTGAATTTAGTTTCAACTAGAGGCTTAGTAAACATATCTGCAATTTGATAATCTGTTTTGACAAATTCTAGTGAGATGTCCTTTTTCTCTACATGTTCTCTAAGAAAATGGTATCTAATTTCTATATGCTTAGTCCTACTATGTGAAACAGGATTATTAGCAATAGAAATAGCACTTGTAGAATCACAAAACAAAGGTGTTCTACTTACCTGAATACCATAGTCTTCTAGCTGTTGCTGAATCCACAACAGCTGTGCACATCAACTTCCTGCTGCCACATATTCAGACTCAGCTGTGGAAATTGCCACACTAGTCTGCTTCTTATTGCTCCAAGACACCAATCTTCCTCCTAGAAATTGACAGGTGTCTGTTATGCTTTTTCTATCTTCTTTGCAACCTGCAAAGTCTGCATCTGAATAACCTATCAGTAAAAAATCTTCATTCCTAGGGTACCAAAGGCCTAGATTAGGTGTGCCCTTTAGATATCTCAAAATCCTTTTTACTACAGTGTAATGAGATTCTTTAGGATATGATTGGTACCTAGCACAAACACATGTTGCATACATAATGTCTGGTCTACTAGCAGACAGATATAGAAGAGAGCCAATTATTCCTCTATACAAAGACTCATCTACAAGCTTACCTGCATCATCTTTGCATATAGGCATACTTGTTCCCATAAGAGTTCTCATGGTGGAGGATGATTCCATACCATACTTCTTAATTAACTCTTGGTGAACTTAGACTGGGATATGGACAATCCATCATCAGTCTGTCTTACTTGGAGTTCCAAGAAGAACTTAAGTTCCCCCATGCTGCTCATCTCAAACTTCCCTTGCATAAGTTTAGCAAACTTCTTGCAGAGGTTGTTTTCTGTAGACCCAAATATTATGTCATCTACATAAACTTGGACTAAGATTATCTTTCTTTTGGACTCCCTTAGGAATAGAGTTTTATCTATTTTCCCCCTTGAGAATTTGTTCTCAATAAGGAAGGTAGACAGGGTTTCATACCAAACCCTTGGGGCTTGCTTTAACCCATACAAAGCTTTCCTAAGTCTATAAACATAATCAGGTTTGAGAGAATCAACTAAACCTGAGGGCTGCTCTACATAGACTTCTTCTTTTAGATTTTCATTTAGGAATGCTGATTTTACATCCATTTGGAATACCTTGAAGTCTTGATATGCTGCATAAGCAAGGAACATCCTAATTGCTTCCAGTCTTGCAACTGGGGCAAAGGTTTGATCAAAGTCAATACCCTCTTCATGTCTGTATCCTTTTGCAACAAGTCTTGCTTTGTTCTTCACAATGATCCCACTCTCATCCAGTTTGTTCCTAAAGATCCACTTTGTTCCAATGATATTGTGGTCTTTTGGTTTAGGAACTAACTCCCTGATCTTGCACCTTCTGAATTGATTCAGCTCCTCTTGCATGACATCAATCCAATGTGGGTCTAGAATAGCTTCTTCAAATCTCTTTGGCTCTAGTTGAGATAGGAAGCTTAAGCAAAGAACTGTGTTCAAGTTCCTGCTTCTGGTTTGCACTCCATGTCTTGGATCACCAATTATCTGATTTACTGGATGATTCTTTAAGTGTCTAACAGCTGGAGGAAGACTATCTTCAGGTTGAACATCTCCAGTCTCTTCAATATGCTGCACCTCTTGGTTTTTAACAGCATCTAGGGAGTCTTGTACTCCCCCTGGACAGTAGCCACCATTTTTCACTTCCTGCTCTTCAGTTGATTCTTCTGTAATAGTAAGCTTGTTCATTCTCTCATCTATACCTGTAGAACTGCATGAGCTACAAGGCAACTCACTGTTAATTAGTCTTGTTTCATCAAAGACAACATGTACAGACTCTTCTACAACTTGAGTAATCAAGTTATAGACCCTATAAGCCTTACTATTATTATTGTACCCAACAAATATCCCATCATGGGATTTGGCAGCAAACTTAGTTAGATAAGAATTGTCATATTTAAGGACATAGCACTTGCAACCAAAGATCCTAAAATAGGATAAGTTTGGTTTTCTACCCTTCATGATCTCATAGGGAGTCTTTTTGTGGCTTTTGGTGATAGAAGTCCTATTGATCACATGACATGTAGTATTTACTGCCTCAGCCCAGAAATATTCTGGGAGAGAAGTGTCACTCAATAGAGTTCTACCAGCCTCAATCAGTATTATATTCTTCCTTTCAGCAATACCATTTTGCTGTGGTATTCTAGGTGAGGAGAATTCTTGAAAAATCCCAAATTCTTCACATAGTTTTGTCATACTCTCAGATTGAAATTCAGTGTCATGGTCACTTCTGATTTTGACCACTGTATTGTCAAGTTCATTCTGAATTTGCTTGACAAAACTATACAAAACACTTGGAGTTTCTAACTTTTGTCTCAGAAAGAACACCTAGGAATATCTAGAATAGTCATCTATTACCACAAAAATGTAGACCTTCCTACCTAGACTATGAACTGGCATAGGACCAAATAGATCCATATGCAAGAAGTATAGACACCTCACTAAATCCCTGTTTTCAAGGCTATGAAAGGAAGATTTTGTCTGCTTGCCTTTTTGACAAGCTGAGCATATCCCATCCTTTATACACTTAACTTTAGGACCATTCCTCACTAACTCTTTGCTAAAGAGTTGGTCAATTGTTTTTTAGTTAAGATGGGTCAGCCTCTTGTGCCATTTGACACAATGAGAGGCTCTCTCATCAGCTACAAGATAAATAGGAGAACATTTGTTCTCACACTTAAAGTTAAGACAGTATACATTTCTTTTTCTATATCCTGTCAATATGACCTTTTGATCACTTGATCTTTTGATATGACATCCATTCTTAATAAATAAAATGTCATATCCTAAATTACTCAACTGACTTATGCTTATAAGGTTGTGTTTCAAACCCTTCACATAGGCCACTTGAGTGATAGTAATCTGGTTACTAGAAATGTTACCAAGTCCTTTGATGATTCCTTTTTCAGAACCACCAAAGATTACTTTAGGCCCATTTATGATAGGTAAATACTCCTTCAGCAACCCCTTTGTTCCAGTCATGTGCCTGGAACATCCACTGTCCAAGTACCATATAGGGGCATGGTAACTTGGACTCACCTACAATAAAGAATTACCTCACCTTAGAGCCCAAGTAAGTCTTGGGTCCTTGGTTTAAGTTAGCTTCATACTTAACAAATCTACATGTTGTTCTTCTAACAGGTAGACTGTTGTTCTTCATGACACTAATGTTGTGCCAGCAATCTAAGGCATAATGACATGTCTTGCCACAGCACTAGCATTCATACTTGTTGTATCTATTTTTAGATACATTCTTGGCAGTTTGGTTGACAGCAAATCTTTTATGTTGTGTTGATACTGCTGCAGCTATACCCACTGTTTTCTCAAGAATATGGGGTTTATGGACATGGGCTGCCTTATTGACATAAACACCATTGTCATTCAGAACTTTAGTCTTACTATGACCATGAGTATTCTCAAGGTCATACTTGTTAGAAGGCACATGTACTTTTCTAAAAACTATAGGGACTTTAAAGTTCAGTGACCAGACTGAGACTTTACCCTTTCTCTTAAAATTGACAGCCCTGGTGTTACCTTTAAAGCCTATTCCAGCCTTACCCTTTTGAGCCACAAACTCATCTATTAAGGGTAAAACTTAGTTTGACTTGGAATAACTAGCCACCAAATCTTTTTCTTTTTGAAGTCTGACTTCCAGACTTTTAATTAGATCATTTTTTTATGTGATTGTGCCCATCTGAATAACAGTTATAGTTTTCAGTTTGGCAATCTCATTCACTTTTTGATCCAACAATTTCTCTAAATCAGATGCAGCCATCTTAAGATCTACAATTTCCTTAGCCTGAGTTTTGGCCAAGTTTTTGCTTTTCTTTAGTGCCTGCAATAAGTCCCCATATTTATCTATCAGCTGATGAATGTCACCTTCAGACTCAGATCCATCCACATCACTTGATGTAGATGTAGCTGACTCTGAACCAGTACTACAATCTGAATTACTAGAAAAACATTGTACCTTACTAGGACCAGGCTGATCCTGACACTTGTCTTCTTCTGACACAGCCATCAGTCTCATGCACTGATGGTCTTCTTGTTCATATATAGAGTTCAGCACTTGCATAAACTCATCTTCTTCATTTGCTGCATATAGACCAATGTATGCCTCAGCTTCAGATTCAGACTCTGAAGATGATTGGTCTGTCAAGCTCTTCTCCTTCTTAGAAACAAAGGATTTCTCCTTCTTGCTCTTTTGTTGAGTCTTTCTTTTATCATCAGACTCCTTTCTTTTTTTCTGGACACTCAGCCACAACATATCCAGACCTATTACAGCAGTAGCAAACTATCTTTGATGTTGTAGATTTGCTAGGCTTAGACCTGCTCCTGTCCATCCTAGATGACTTTCTCTTTTGATAATAGTCATCCACAGGCTGAGATGTGGAGGGCCTAGACTTCCACTGCTTCTTCTTCAGGAATCTCTGAAACTGTCTTGTGAAGGCAGCAAAGTCTTTATCTGAGTCACTGTTGTCTGAACTTTGGTTGTCTGAATTATCTGAAGTAATTTCAGCAACAATCTTAGGAGGTGATGGAGACATCCTCCTATTCTTCTTAGTGGCTTCCACCTTGAAGGCCACAGACTTTTTTCTATGCTCCCCTTTTGCACTTTTCTCTTCCTCTTTCCTAGCCATCAGCTGCATCTCATATGACAGTAATTTTCCAAACAAAGTTGGAGGAGAGATGTCTGCAAGTTTGACCACTTCCCTAATGACACAAATCTTAGTGTCTCAATCCTTTGTCAAGGATCTTAGGAATTTATCATTCAGTTCATATGTACTGAAGATCCTTCCATAGGACATCAACTCATTTACTATTCTATAGAACTTTTTATAACACTCAGTTATACCATCTGAATTTCCTTGTCTGAAACTCTCATATTTCTGGTTCAGCATAGATTTTCTATCTTGTCTGACTTCTTCAAGAACCCTCCATGTAGACTATAAAAGTGTCCCACATTTCCTTGAAGGTCTTGCAGTGAATCAAATTTTGAAAGGTTGAATCATCTATGACACTTACTATGATATTCTGGGCTCTTTTATCCATAGTTACCAGGATGATCTCTTCCTCAGTCATCTCTGAAAAATCCTTGGGAGTTCTTTGATTTGCATCTACAACTGACAACTTCATTGAAATATAAGGACCTTTCTTTACTGTAATATAGATCCTTGGATCAGAAGCCTCCATGAAAAGCCTGACCCTTTCTTTCCATATTCCAAATATCTCTTTCCTGCATATGAGTAATTTCATAGAACCTAGTTCCTTATGATTTTCTCCTGAACCCATTTTCTTGATCTTGAATCTACCTTATGGATCTTACTCAGATTGTTAAGTCCTTCTTTGAGTAACCTCTCTCTGATATCACTTGATAGAATCAATTTCAAGATAACCCAAACACCTAGAGGGGGGTGAATAGGTTTTTATTCTTTTTTCACTTAAGGCAGAATAAGAATTCAATTCTTTGAATAGAATCTAACTATTCTATAGCTAACACAACAATCACAGCACAGAATACACAATCACAAACACATCACAGATTGCACACTAGTTTATAGTGGTTCTCCAAGGTCTTGGTACATCCACTTTCCCTCTTCGCCTATCCAGCAGTGTGCTAGATTCGGCCTAACTTTTTCCTTCTTCTCAGATCCTCAGATCTTACAGCTCAGAACCCTGAAAGGTTCCTACAACTCAGAATGTATCCACACTCCTACAGCTCAGGATAACAGCCCTACCTCAGCCTTGTCACAAGGCCTACAACTCAGAGAATGATTTCTCCTACACTCAGACTCAAAAGTCTTACCACTCAGAGATCTATATCTCCTACACTCAGCCTTTATATAATAGGCTTACAACTCAGATCTTGAAAAATCCTACAGAATGAAAAATCTTATAGATTGACTCTTACCCTTGTTGAGAGAGAAGAGATAAAAGATTTCTTGATCAGCTCTTGATAAAACTGATTGCTGAGATCAACCTGTTCTTAGCTTTCTTCAAAGCTTCTTGAATCTGAACTTAGTAGGGTTGATCTTCTTTGAAGTTGACTGGCTGGCAGCTTCCTTCTTAGATTTCAGAAATAGATCTGAATCCTTCTTAGCAGATTTATTCAAGATCTGCTTCTTAAGAGACTTATAAATGTCTCCTTCGTCACTTCAAACAGTTGGAGCTCTCTCTCACTCTCTAAATCTTCTGAAGTTACTTATGAATTCTTGGTTGAATTCTCCTTAGACAAATTTTGAGTAGATTACCACTTCAGACTGTCTTCTTAGATCTTCTCACAAAAATCTTCTTCTGTGTGACGTGCTCTTTCTTGATCAATGATCAATACTTCAATAGTTGTTTGTTTGTGTGTTTTGTATATTTGATTTGACAGAATCCGTCTTTATATAGACTTTATCCATGGTAACCGGCTGATCCGGTTTCTAACCAACTTCTTACAGTTCTGATAGCTTCAGCAAACTTGTTGGAATTCACAGCTGTCAAGTCTTCAGTCATTTCTTGAACCTTTGTCTTTGTCAGCAAAGCATCGAGACTGATCTTCATTATGTGTCGATACAAGTAGATTAAGTGTCGACACAAGCTTTGGTGATGTCGACACAGCTCCTTTGGTGTCGACACTACTTCTTGACACTGTATCTGTAGAATGTGTCGACACTTCTTCTTTGTGTCGACACAGACACTTATTCACTTCACAACAATCATCTTTATTTAAACTCTATTGTGTGTCGACACAAGTCCTGTGTGTCGACACAATTGATATAGCCTCAGAATTTTGTGTGTCGACACTGCCTCCAGGTGTCGACACAGTTGATGTCGACTAAAACTTCTGTGTGTCGACACTGCCTCCAGGTGTCGACACAGTTGATGTCGACTAAAACTTCTGTGTGTCGACACAGTTTCTTCTGGTGTCGACACTGCTTTTCCAAGTGTCGACACATGCTTTCTTAAATGTCGACTCATGGACTTAGAAACTTTTTCTACATTTTAGCAAATTCTTAACCTGCACATAGAAACTCAAAATAACATCAAATACACCTTGATGTATATCATTGAGCTAAGTGTAGCTTCTTCAAATCAGGTACACATTTTCCTATGTGCCCAACAGAAGCCATGAACTCTTCCCTTCCTACGAAGGGTCCGGGGTTGGGGAGCTCGCCGAGATCATCCCCACCTCCCTGATCTCCAGCCATGACACTCTCCCGAAATCTTCTGTGCTGGTCACTCTCCACGCTCACCCCACCAAAATGTTGAAACCAAAAACTTGGTCTATCGTGGATTTTGGGGTCCCAAAAGAGGGGTGACCTCACACCTACTACACTCGGGGGAACGTCACAGACCAAAGACTTGGGAAACTAGGAACATACCATCGGCTCTAGCGTGGAGGTCCCACCACACATCCGGAAGGTCACAAGAGCATTTCCCCTCCCTCACCAATGACAGAGTTGGGCACCTTGGAGAGCTCTCTCAACTCAACCAAGAAGAAAACCAAGGGAGGAGGAGGCCAAAAAACTCATCCCCCAAAGGTACCCAAGGGGGTCTATTTATAGTTTTTCCAAGCCAGGGGGGCTGAAATGTCCAAAATACCCTTAAGGCAAAAAAGGTCTCGAGCCAATAGAAAATCTTCATACCGGGGGTAAAGAGGTAATCCCCCTCGATGGCATAACGGTAAAAATACGACCTAAAGGGGTCCGGGGGGCCGAGCCATGCTCCTCTACCCCCTCCGAAGGAACCACCCGCCGGGGGCGAGCACTAGGCCTCGGGGCCTGGCTTGCCCGCAGGGCAGGCCGCCCGGACGAGCCGCAGGCCGCGGGTCTGGCTCGCCCACAGGGCAGGCCGCGGTTTTGGCTCGCCCGCAGGGCAGACCACCCGGGCGAGCCGTAGGCCGCGAGCCTGGCTCGCCCGTAGGGCAGGTCGCCCGGGCGAGCAGCAGGCCGCCGACCTGGCTCGCCTGCAGGGCAAGCTGCCCGGGCGAGCCGAAGGACGTCGGCCTGGCTCGCCCGCAGGGCAAGCCGCCGGCCTGGCTCGCCCGCGGCCTGCCCTGCAGCGGGCTTGGTCTTTCGGGCTTGGTCCTTCGGGCTCGGCCGCCGACCTGGCTCGCCTGCAGGGCAGGCTGCAGGGCAGGCTGCCCGGGCGGCCTGCCCTGCGGGCAATCCAGGCATGCAGACTGCTGCTCGCCCAGGCGGCCTGCCCTGTGGGCAAGCCAGGCCCTGCGACCTGGTGCTCGCCCCCGACGGGTGGTTCCTTCGGAGGGGGTGGGGGAGCATGGTTCAGCCCCCCAGACCCCTTTGGGCCGTATTTTTACCGTTATGCCCTCAAGGGGGGATTACCTCTTTACCCCCCGGTGTGGAGATTTTCTAATGGTTCGAGGCCTTTTTTGCCTTAAGGGTATTTTGGACATTTTGGCCCCCTGGCTTGGAAAAACTATAAATTGACCCCCTTGGGTACCTTTGGGGGATGAGTTTTTTGGCCTCCTCCTCCCTTGGTTTTCTTCTTGGTTGAGTTGAGAGAGCTCTCCAAGGTGCCCAACTCTGTCATTGGTGAGGGAGGAGAAGTGCTCTTGTGACCTTTCGGGTGTGTGGTGGGACCTCCACGCTAGAGCTGAGGGTCTGTTCCTAGTTTCCCAAGTCTTTGGTCCGTGACGTTCCCCTGAGTGTAGTAGGTGTGAGGTCACCCCTCTTTTGGGACCCCGAACTCCACGAGAGACCAAGTTTTCTGTTTCAACACTTTCAGAGATCAAATTAGTATTTCAGAAGATTTTACAAGGGAAGCTATGCCGCCGCGTCAAGTGTACTAATGACGCAATACAGTTGTAAGAAATTCTATTCTTTTTGGCTAGATATACTAAATAAATTTACACAAAGTTGTTTTTCATTATTCAGTAATTCCTTATAGTTAAAAGTAACTACAACTACTAACAGAAAGTAGCAACGCAATGATAAACTAATACGCATACATACGAAATAGTATATTTCACTTTAGTTACACTTTCATAAATTAAGAAAATTTATGAAAACTTGTTCTCAAGTAAATAGTTAGTGCGGGAAATATCAAACTTATGGATTTGGATTTTATCATAGTAACTAATATGAGACATAACTCAAGACACACAGATGAAGATATAAGCAGAGTAGCACCATATATAGTATGATTAGTAGGCACGATTGAGACCAAATCTCGTGCTAGATAGAGGCTCACTATCTTTCTTATAGGGCGTAGTACCTTATGAGCCTCAGTGTTTGAGAGAGGTTATTGTTGAAACCAAAAAATCGGTCTCGATGGAGTTCATCCTTGGGGAAGGGGTGATCGCGCACTTACTTCTCTCCTGCAAGCAAAAAGACAGGGAAAAGAAACAAAGGACTGACCCAAGGGCCCGACGCGGAGGACCCACCACACACCCGGAAGATCACTGAGCGCTTCTCCTCCTTAACCAAATGTCGGGCTAAGGTACCTCAGAAAGCGCTAGAAGACTGGGAGACAAGTAAGCGTGCCCTCTGAGGTACCCCCTTGGGTCTGTTTATTGATTCCTGAAAGTGGTCTGCTAAAATCCAACCTCCGCTGTTCTGAACAGCTATGTGCAACCCAACTAGGTCTGCTAACAGCGCAACTCCGCTGTTCGAGAAGGATATTTGTACCCCTTAAAGGGTAATCCTGGTAATTTGGCCTCTGGGCCCCACGGGGACGGATTTCTTAGCCTCCGAGTCAGCTCGCAACCCCATTGAGCGGGAGCGAGCTAGGGCAGACTCGCCTAGGAGGCGCGGGTCGGGGCTGTCTCGCAAGGATAGGCGCGCGTCGGGGCTGACTCGCCCAGGTAGGCGCGGGCCGGGGCTGACTCGCCCAAGTAGGCGCGGGCCAGGGCTGACTCACCCAGGTGACCTCTCAGGCCCTGAGGAGAGCGAGCCACTCCTCTGGAACCGTCCGCCTGCTATATAGGCTCGGGCCGGGGCTGGCTCGCTTGCCCATCTGGGTTCACTCAACGAACACAGGGTTGTACAGTTATCCCCTTTGGAAGATTAGTAGATTTGAGTCTGTATTCGTGATATACTAGAACACCTAAGTTCGTTAGTAAGACTTGAATCGTTAGACTAGTATTGCGCGGTAGATGCAACTCAGTGCAAATCTTTAAAGAAAGACAAGCATAAGTTATTTAAAACTCAAAAATAGACCGAAACTTAGAAACTCTTAGTTAACCAAATTTTCGGAACTTAAGTAATTGCATTTAATATGATAAACTAGAATAGATATTTATTTACATTGCCAATATTATTTTAGAAAAACATGCATAATATACCAGCACGTAGTTTTCCATAGTATAAAAACTTTACTTTTAAAAAATATGCATTCATATTTTTCAGCATTTTTTTAGGTCACTAGGGAGAATAGTTTTCTTACTCGACTGACCCATTTTTGGGCACATTTTTACAGGGAACTCAGGTGGGAAATCACACATAGTATGAGCGTTGTTGATGCGCGAAATGCGACACCGACCAGTTAACGAGTTGTTCGATCTCACAAGCTAAGGGTGAAGAAAGAAGGGTTGCAGGGATGGAGGAGAAGCTTGCTTGAGCAGAGGAGAAGCTTGCTCGAGCAGAGAGGGAGCTTGATCAGGTACTGTCGAGCAGACAGCTACTTGAATGGTCCAGCTTTGCAGGTTGACGCCGAGAGAGGAGAGAAGAAGGGAGGAGACCGCTAGCAGCGGCAACAGCAGACTTCGCCCGCCGCGGCTTGAATGCCACTCTTGCGACGGGCTTTTCCTTTATTCAAGAAGAGTTACAACTTGCTATTGCACCATTACATATAAGAGAAGTAGAGGGTACAATGGGGGAAGCTGGCGGCTGAGGAAGGAGATGCCAGAAACTAAGTAAAAGAAGCTGCAGAAGACTGGAGAACTGAAGCTGCAGATGCTGCTCAAGCTGCCTGATGAGGCCAGAAAAAACTAAGTCCACAACTCTTGACGACCTGGGAGAACTGGAAATCGGAGGCCGCGGAGGCTGCGCAAGCTGCCTGCTGCTGACAGAAAAAGCTGAGTCCACAGCCCTTGAGGACCTGGGCGGACTGGAGATTTGAGGCCGCAGACCTTGCTTGATCAACTCCGACGACCTGGAAAACTGAGTCCGCAGGCTTTGATCAAGGTGGCAGTTCTCCTCTCACGCGTCCCGAATGAGAGGTCTTGGGGGGTATTTATAGGCCCGGGGAGAATCTTCTTGAAGCGGGGCCCAGTGACGTCAGCATCAACGACCTCGGCGGACTGAGAAAGATGAGGGCAGGCAGGCTGAGTGACCTGAGGAGCAAGCAGGCAGGCTGAGCGGAGGCCGCCCCCTAGCGGGCGGCCTGGGCGGACTCCAGGGGGAGTCCGCCCGGTCGGGGAGGCCGCCCCCTAGCGGGCGGCCTGGGAGGACTCTGGGGAGTCCGCCCGGCAAGCGGAGGCCGCCCCCTAGCGGGCGGCCTGGGCGGACTCCAGGGGGAGTCCGCCCGGCCGGGGAGGCCGCCCCCTAGCTGGCGGCCTGGGCGGACTCCGGGGAGTCCGCCCGGCAAGCGGAGGTCACCCCCTAGCAGGCGGCCTGGGCGGACTCCAAGGGGAGTCCGCCCGACCAGGGAGGCCGCCCCCTAGCAGGCGGCCTTGGCGGACTCCGGGGGAGTCCGCCCTGCAAGCTGAGGCCGCCCCCTAGCGGGCGGCCTGGGCAGACTCCATGGGGAGTCCGCCCGGCAGGCGGAGGCCGCCCCCTAGCGGGCGGCCTGGGTGGATTCCGGGGAATACGCCCGGCAGGCTGAGGCCGCCCCTTAGCGGGCGGCTAGCGGAGCACCCGTCCTTGAGCGACTTTGGACTCGGCAGTCTGCCTTGCGCGGACACGGTGGACATCAGAGGTAGCCTGCTCCTTGCGGATGGGAACCTGTAAGAGAAGAGCAGAAATAATAAGCACCTTGGAGAGGATTGCCGATTTTGGGGTTAACAAGCGTGTTTGTGGAGTCACACCATAATTGGTTTTCTTTTAGTTATTTCTTTCAGTAATGTACTATTTTAGTTAATAGACACTATGTAATCTTAATGTTTAAGAGTTTTTTGTGTATCAGACATTTTATAGTATTTCAGATATTTAGTTGTTTGGTTCATTATCTTTTCTATTGATTCTGTGAATTCAACTTAATGCGGTACACTTTTACCCCTAGTTATACTTTCTACTTCCGATGTAAGTTTCACTTTTAGTATTTTTAATTTACGTCTGTTATGTAAAAGTTTTAATATTGTTTCTTAGTTTATTGGTTATCGATGGGCTCGGCCGTACTCCTGATTTGTTGTTAAATTAGGATGAGGGGTTACAACTACGTTGTTATAATAGAGCACAGATATTCGCACGGTTGTTTAGGTTATCCGCAGACAAATTAAATTTTCAGGGTTTTAATTTTACTATCAGCAATTTCGCAGCAAAGGTTCTTCTCCAACCGGCGAGCAATCATAACTTCTTTTCCATTCCAACCTGGAATTCTCCTTTTGCTTGAATCGCCCACAGATGAGGCTCTTCTCCATCTGGCCAATGATTAGAGCTTCTTTCGAATCTACAATTCTTATTTCGGCCTGTAGTTCTCGTTCCGCCCAATTGATACTAAGATATTCAAATTTTCTTCTTCAAACTTAGGTCTTTTTTGATATATGCAGTTCTCATTCCACCAGATGTTCAACTAAGTTTCAAGATGTTTGTAACACCTTACCCGTTCTGAAGAATATACCAGCAGGTTCGGTCAGGACCCCGCACCAAATTAAATAAACAAGTTAAAGACTGTGTTTGGCGCAGTGGGGGCGACTGGAGTAGCAGTGGTGGGAAGCAATGTGGAATGAATAATCAACTATTTTGCAGAGTGATGACATAATCTGTGAAACTGTTTGAAAGATAATATTTGCAGTGTTGTTTCAATCTGTGAGGCACAATCACATGAAGCAAAAATTTTTAAAACCTCAATCAAATTTTTTTAAAAAATATATATATATATATAATTTATATTAATATAATTTATATTAATATAATTTTTTAATTTTATATATAACTTATATTAATATAATTTTTTTAATATTATATTATATATTATAAATATTATCAACAACAACAGAACTCCTATAATCCCCAATCATTGGGGGTATGGGTGGGGAAGGATTGGAAACAGACCTAACCTTTGGCATTGCACAAAGTGCATTCTCTCAAAGAAGAAAGATTTAAACTTTGACAATAAATGCACAAAGTGGCTGTTCACAGATACCACTAAAATAGTGGACTCTTATACCGTCACGTTTGCTATATATTATAAATATTATAATATAATAAAATAATATATTATATTATAACATTTATAATATAATAATTATATATAATACAATATATTAGATTATAACATATTATATAATATATATATTAGGACGTATTATATTATAGCGTTTATTATGCAATATTATATTTTATAATATATAATTTTTTTAAAAGAAGTGCAGCAACTGCTTTTGTGATGGCCTCAACAAATTGTTTGGCACGACATTTGAAATATCGGCGGTCCCTTGCTCTCAAAACATCGTGCCAAACAAAATCAAAGTCTTAGGAAATAAATAATCAACACATTCTAAACAATACAGAATAAACCATATTGAAGCATTTTTAATAAATTTAAATTAGTATGTTCACGACACTATAAGAATGAAACAACAATTATTATTGGCATTAAGGCCTTACATGCTTTTCAAAAGTATTTAACCTACTACATGATTTACAGATATCGACACACTGACCGATAACACATAAAAGCAATAAACATAGCATTGGGCCTTCGAGAGATAACACAACAATGGACTTCAACTTGCTATTCCCGCTCGACTCGTCAACACCAACACAGGTACAAGCCACTAAGACGTTGCAAGCAAAACAACGGTCAACTTTAGCTGATCACGTACAATTATGTAATGACAACACTGTAAGAAGAGGTGCTCGAAACATCCGGAGGAAGGTCAAGGTGGAACCCACTCTCCGTTGCCCCCAGTTAGGTATATATAGAGAAAACCTAGGGTTTAGTTACGCGAAGCCCCCGAGCCCGTTATTCGTCTGAATATACACTTACAATCTCCTCCTATATTCGTGACAAATAACGGTGACGTTTCGGGGTGTTGGAGTGTAGACAGAAATAATATCCAAACTAAGCAAAACAATCAGGACAGATCATACTAATAAACCAAAATAAAGGTTTTGCCTAAACGACAAACCACCACACAGATGCTATCCCAAAACATAGTCTGATTAATTATTACAAAACAAATGAAAACATGAATTAAACGTTTGATGATTCTACTCATCTAGTAGATCATCGTCATCCATGTCCAGGTCTACAACTCCTCCAAAATCTCCATCGTAGCCTGTAAGGAATTTCATGAGTCAGACTCTATGAATTCATAAATATATGCAGTAACATTTAAAGTAAACTAGCTCTTACTAAATGAGCTTAGCACTTCTAGCAACGGTGAAGTAACTTTATCAGCATCTCATCCAGTCTAACTAGGACTAGTCACGTTATCTTACTCATTACGGATCACTATGTGCCTCACCAATACATGTGGGCACACATCACGTGCAACATTATCAAATGTGGAATAATGTGCTGTGACCAATAATGTTTAGATTAACATTTACAACGACTTTCAATTCCTAGTTGAATAACTCTTAAATCAACTTACAATGAAAGGACGTTAGGTTATCAAATGTGGAATAACCCGCATCCAACCATCTTGGGTTATCATCAAGAAATTATTTGGGGTTTTCAGTCTGTCACTTATTAGATGCTTGAATGTTGGCAGCTATAGGCTCGTGCATATCAAAACATAAACGTTGGAGGAAAGTTTCATATTTTTATGAACTTTAATCTCATTTCCCCCGATGTTTTGATTGTGAGAGCTCTATTTAATCCTTTAGTAAGGGCGTCTGCAACATTATCTTTCGATCTCACATCAACCAGGGTCAAAATCCCTTGACTTGTGAGAGAGGTCAACCAAGCCTGTTTCATCCTAAGTTGCCTTCTTTTGTCATTGAACAAAGTGTTCGTGGCAACCGTTTTAGTAGTCTGATTATCGCAGTAAACTGTAACAGAACTCAGTTTCAGGCCCGACAGTGGAATGTCCATCACCAAATCTCTTAACCACTCTGCTTCTTCACCAGCCGAAGCTAGAGCATAGAGTTCGGATTCCATAGATGAGAGTGCAATGCACGACTGTCTCTTGGACTTCCAGACTACAGCTGCTCCTCCTAGTATAAAGAGGAATCCACTAGTGGACTTGCTGCCGTTTACTTCTGAGCACCACGATGCATCAGAATATCCTTCCAGAACTGGAGGATGACCACTATAACATAAAACATACTTTCGGGTGTGCTTTAAGTAACACATCAGCCTATCGAGGGCATCCTAGTGGTCTTGGCCAGGATTGCTAGTTAACCTACTTAACATGCCGACCGTGAAGGCTATGTCAGGTCTCGTACAGATCATAGCGTACATGAGGCTACCAAGCAGTTTAGAATAATCTAACTATCGAACCGCAGCTCCTTCATTGGGCTATAAGCGGTTAGAATAGTCGTATGGTGTCTCAGTCGCTTTACGTTCACTCTATCCCCACGTGTCCAACAAGGACTGGATGTCGTGGTTTTGACTTAGGGAAATGTCATGTTTCCCAAAGCTCACGTGTATGCCTAGTATAGTGTCAGCTATACCTAGATCCGTCACGGTAAATTTTTTAATTAGACCTAACTTTATGTCATCCACTTCGGATTGATCAGATCCAAGAATTAACATATCATCCACATACAAGCATATTATGGTGACGTTGTCTGATCTATGACGGATGTAAAGACATTTATCTGAGAGACTCAAAGTGAATCCCATGTTCTTTACAGTATAGTCAAACTTCTCATGCCATAATTTCGGCGCTTGCTTCAATCCGTATAACGACTTTAAAAGCTTACAGACCTTGTTTTCGTGACCGTCTACAATGAAACTTTCAGGTTGACTCATGTAGATCTCTTCGCTCAGATCTCCGCTCAAGAACGCAGTCTTAACATCTATTTGATGAACAACAAAATTTTCAATGACCGAAATAGCAAGAAGAACCCTAATGGTTGCTAAGTGACGCACGGGTGAGTATACGTCAAAATAGTCTACTCCGCTTACTTGTGTGAAATCTTTAGCCACCAGGCGTGCTTTATAGTTAGCTACACTACCATCAGGATTTAACTTCCTTTTCAGAACCCACTTGCACCCTACAGTTTTAGCCCCTATTGGCTTATCAACTAGCGTCCAGGTGTCGTTCTGAAGGAGAGAGTTCATCTCATCCTCGATTGCTTCTTTCCAGAGTAGGGAATCCCTTGATCTCACCGCTTCCTTTAAATTAGATGGATCGGCCTCGACGTGGTAAGTGACAAAATCACTACCGAAGGTTCTAGGGGTTCGCTCTCTCACTGAAGTCCTCCTAGACTCTAGGCCAGAGTTGTCTACCGGAACAGAATAGGAGGTGCTCGGTACTGATTCAGGATCCTCCTCAGTAATAGTTGCTTGCATACCTGGGATAGTTAAGTTATTATCTTTGAGGAACTTGTCCTCGAAGAACACTGCATCCCTAGATTCTATTATGATATTATTAGAAATATCAAGGAACTTATCTGCAGCACTATCTTCAGTACAACCTAAGTAGACACACGTATTGGTCCTAGGTCCAACCTTAGACCGTCTAGGGTCAGGAACCCTGATATAGGATATACAGCCCCAGGTTTTAAGTCTAGTTAAAGACGGCGGTCGCTTAAACCAAAGCTCGTAGGGAGTAACCTCTGACTTAGCATGGGGAACTCTATTCAGAATGTGATTCGCAGACAAGGCTGTTTCTCCCCAATAAGCGGAAGGCATGCCTGCAGTGAGCAACATAGAGTTCAACATCTCTGTTAACGTTCTATTCTTGCGCTCGGCTATGCCGTTAGATTGTGGGGAGTAAGGAGCAGTGGTTTCTGCTATGATGCCATGTGAAACAAGGAAGCATCTGAACTCACTGGACATATATTCTCCTCCTCTATCACTTCTAAACCTCTTAATTTTCATGCTTAACTGGTTTTCAACCCTGGTTTTGAAAAGACAAAACTTTTCAAATGCTTCATCTTTAGTTTTAAGCAACAAAATATGACAAAAACACGTGTAGTCATCTATGAACGTGATTAGATACTTCCTCCCACCTCTTGTGACAAAACTCTTAAAGTCACAAATATCGGAATGTATAAGCTCAAGAGGTGTTGTGCTCCTAGTAACCGAACCAAAAGGTTTCCTAGTGATCTTGGTCTGAGCACACACTTCATATTTTCCAAGAGGAGACTTAGTGTCTAGTGTGATCTTATGAGTTCTAGTTACTTGGAACGTTTTCCTATAGTTTACGTGTCCTAGTCTCTCATGTAGAGTCTTAGGGCTAACTAAGTTCAATTGAACTTGTTGCACTATCTCATTTGCTAGACTCAAATGGTACATCCTATTCTGGACGTAAGTACATCCAAAGTAATGTGAGTTGACTGACAGAGTCACTCTACCGCTACAGAAGTTAATGGACATATCAGCATCACACAATAAACTAATAGACACTAAGTTAGCAGATAAAGAAGGAATGAATTTAACGTTCTTTAAAATTAAAGATTTACCTGAGGAGAGCATCAGAGTTGCGTTCCCCACCTTCAATACGTCGGTTGTGCCGCCATCTGCTACAGTCACTTATTCCTTTGCATCCTTCAGCTCTGTCAGAAGATTAGCGTTGTTGCAAACGTGGCACGTTGCCCCAGAATCTAGGAACCACTCCGTGCTGGCCTGCGCGTGTCCGACCATGGCAACAAAGTCGGATGGCTCAGCGTGGCTAACTAGATGAGCCTGGTTGCCTTCTTGCGGTGCTCTAGTTCTTTCTTTCCTCGGTAGCTTGCAATCAGATGCACAGTGTCCCCACTTGTTGCAGTTGAAGCATTTACCCTTAAACTTTTTAGAGGGTCTACTCGGTCCTGCAACTTGAGGGCTACTGCGAGACGTTTTGGTCTTATGAGGGGGAGGAGCGCGCTTGGAGCTTGTAATCATGTTGGCAGCAGCCTTCTGCTTGCCAACAGCTTCCAAAGCGTGCTTCGTCCGATTCTCGTCCTCAATGCGTATGAAGCGTTTGAGGTCGTTCAGACCAACTTGCATCTTCTTGCGGTACATTTCCGTTTTGAAATTGTACCACGAGGAGGGCAACTTATACACAATTGTGCCCGCAACAAAACTATCGAACAGACTAATAGACTCACTATACAAGGAATCAATCAAATTTTCAAAAGCTGATACCTGAGGGAGAATGGCTTTCTCCTCGTCGAAGCTGAAAGAGTGGAATTTATCCACCAGATGAGCCTTGGAGAGGTCCTCCTCCTGCTTGAAATGCTCCTCCAAAGCATCCCAGATCTCCTTGGCACACTGCAACTTGATGTAGTTCTTGTCCAAGCTGGAGGAAAGGCAGTTCAGCAGGTAATCTCTGCAGAAGTCCTCATCTTCAACCCACTGAGCCTCATCTCAAGTCCCAGCAACGTCAGCTCGAGCAGTCTTGATGGTGTAGAAGACATTCAGGTATTTCATCCCGAACTGCGTGTTCAACTTCCAGTCGTTGAACTCGAAGGTCGTGAACTTTTCCAACTTGTTCATGGGCACAGGAGAGGAGAAGCTTGAGTTCCTCATACCTTTCTTGCTGCAAACCCTAACACAGGAACAGAGGCTTGGATCTGTTGAGGCAGCAGGGCAGAGGCGGCAACTGAGTCGAATCACTGGATCGGCTACCAGGAAAACGTCGACCAGAGAAGACGTCGACCAGAAAAACGTCGACCAGAGAAGACGTCGACCGAAAAATCGTCGATCGTCGATCGGGAAAAAATGTCGACCAGAAAACGTCGATTGTTGATCGGAAAAAAACGTCGACCGGAGGATCATCGATCGTCGATCGGGAAAAAACGTCGACCGGAAAACGTCGATCGTCGATCGCAGAACGTGATCCTTCGGGAGCGAAAGGCTAGGGCTGGGCGCAAATGGAGACGACGGCCGAGCTCCTACACCTCTTGATCGGCAAGAAAGAACGACGCAACAGACCGACAGAACTCCACCTTCTAGCGGCGGCAGCGACCGGGAAGAAGGGATCGACGACGGGAAGAAGAAATGACAAGTCCTAACTTCACGAGCGAAGGGCCCCGACGTCGAAGGCGTCGAGGAAGGCGTGAACGGCGACGGCGAGACGCGATCGGCGAGGAGGCTGGAGCGCAGTCGAGCGGAGACAGGACGTTGGTGATCGTCGACTGGGAATAACACAATCGGCACTGATGTATTGACCTAAATCCGCGAGATGAGCGGGGAGAGGAGGGGGCGACGGAACTGTTTCGAGAATGTAAGAAGAGGTGCTCGAAACATCCGAATGAAGGTCAAGTTGGAACCCACTCTCTGTTGCCCCCAGCTAGGTATAGATAGATAAAACCTAGGGTTTAGTTACGCGAAGCCCCCGAGCCCGTTATTCGTCCGAATATACACTTACAAACACCCCATTCCCGGGGCGGTGGTACTCCTTCCCTATAAGTAAATAGTATAACAACATATATTTATATATCAATAGAAATTACAACTACTCCACACTCAAGCATAATCATGTTGTTAACAATATCAAATCACAAATATTGGCACGCACGGTCATACGTTTTATGCTTTTAAGGCATATTTCTGTGCACTCGAACTCTCATACGAGAGCAGTCCCATCAATCCAGGTTTTGCTTACTCGTCAGTGCACTCGAACTCTCTTTCGAAAGCAGTCCCACCAAGCTACTTTTTGTCAACTTAGATTTTATTTGAACAATTCACTAGTAATGCATATGAGCCTTGACTCTATCTCAAGCCAACAACAATTGCCACTTACTTCAAGCTATCAAGCTGAACGACAAGGTATAGGCTCGGTTCTGCTTTTATCCGTTGTTCAAATCCACGTGTCCACACAATTACAAGATGAGAACACTTTTACCCCGTCTCGATTTAATTAACAAGCAACGCACATACGCTTCACGGCCTTTCAGTTTAACACGCTATGCACCTAGTCTCCAGGACTTGGGTTTCATGACCAAACCCAATGCTCGTTGGATTCCAGCAAGGAAGATATCGTCGACAATCTAATATCGTTGGGCGAATATCAACAGAACAACCATTTTTTGTTACACCTTCGGGTGTTTCCTGCAGTTGATCTCCAGTACTCCCTTCAGCACCCTGCAACACTCAGAACCCGAAAAGTTACACATTTCTACGGAGTTTTCTTCTGCATGCAAATCAAAACATCATCAATTCAGATCAACTTGTTGCAGATTGGTTTTACACAACATGTTTATGTCCTTACATCGATTCAGACTCTATATGCAATTTAAACAGGGGATAAACAACATCAACCCGCTGAAAGTCTCGCCTTCCACTAATTAGTGGAGGCACTTCCATGCAAATATGGTAAAGCAAAATAGGACTAGCATATCTTATCACCAGGAAGAAGGATCATTACCCTTGACGATCGCTTCGGCGTCAAGAATCCGCAATTGATCCGAATGAAAATACTCATGTGCTTTCCTCTTCTCGGATCAACCTTCGGCTTGCAAATCCGAGCTTGAAAGCTCCTTCAATGACTGGAAATAACTCTCTTCTTCTTCCTCCTTACTTTCCTTTTGTCTTCTTTTCTTACTTAGGAGAGAGAATGAGAAAGATGAAATGAGAAGAGAAGTAGTAGCCTTTGCTGCCTTAACAGCTTTGGGATGAATCTCAATGCTCAGATCCCAATTTCAAATAAGGAATGAATGATCACGATTTAATTTGAGAATTCTGTCTCGGGAGTTATCACTGGTGATATTCTCATTATCGTTGTCATTAGCTTAGGCGGTGGAGGTGGACATTACCAGTGCCGCTTAACGATCACCTCACTGCTTAATAACCTATTGGCACGTCGCATGCTATCGCTGACGATATCACACTATCGTTGGGGTTAGCGTATCGTCTACATCGTCGGGTCGACTACATCATCTTGACTGTTAAAACAACTATCGTCGGTGATATCTCACTCTCGCTCGGCGATAGTGTCAAACAACCAGATTCTTGTTGTTTTTCTAATATTGGGAAAACTGGAGTGTTACAATGATAATGAGGTCTTATTTTTGTTCTAATTCTAGGGTATTGTTTTGAAAAAATTTCTTCTGAATAATTGATGTCTATGTATTTGGTTATAATAAGTATGACCATACTCATACAAAACTATGTTTTATAATTTGTTTTTTTGAGCCCTTAATGTTTACATGTTTTTTTTGTGAGATGAAGATTCAAACAAATTATAAGCATATCCAATAAGCCTGACAGGCTTAGGTCGGGACCGGGCCTATCGTGCCCGAGCTTTTGCCACCCGGGCTCGGGCCCGGGCCTGGCATTAGCCGGGCTCGGGCCCTCTAGCCAAGAGGGGGCCTGCCAATACCCCCAAGGCCGGGTCGGGCCTAGACTGGGCCTGATTTTCTCACCTATATGTGGGATTAAATTCAATGGGAGGGATTAAATCCCACGGGATCTAATCGCTTTCCTATTGGAAATCCAACTTTAGGCGGGATTGCCCAGCTTGGGTGTCGGGCCCAGGCCAGGCCCGATGCTCGGGCTTAGCCGGGTCGGGATTTGAGTATATATGGGGGCCCTGTTGGGTCCCCGGAATCCGACTTTGGCTCGGGGCGGGCTGGCCCAGGCCTGGGCCTCTACGAGCTTTTTCCAAACCGGGCCCAGTCTTTTTGAAGACGTCTAAAACAAAATATATGATGAATTAAATCAAAAGTTTGAAATTAATTTGAGCAAAAAATTTCAAACTGGCATTTTTTTTTGTTTAAAGGAGGAACTTATTGAGTGGGTTTGATGTATTGATAGAAGTCCTGATTATATGACCACTATCAAAACATATGATAAAATTGATGGTCGTCCCACCCCGCGCGTAATACTAGTGTATGATAGAAGCAATTACTACTGAGAAATTTAAAACAAGAAAGGTTGTGTGAAAAAAGGCCTCTGTAAAACTACATACAAGAGACGTGGTAGTTTATTTTCTCTCAAAGGAGTGATGATTTTAAGTGTAGACGAATGGAGTGAAGAGGTCATTTGTGACATGCACAATCATTAGACTGTTTACTTAGAAGCACATGCTTATGCAGGGAGGTTAGATGCAGAGGAGGAAAATCTTGTAAGTCAAATGTGTAATGCCGGTGTGAAACTACCAAAGATCTTATTGACGGTGAAAAAATAAGAACATTACAAACACTACACTTATAAGAACAAACTAAATTACATGAGCACTACTACAAAAGAATGAATTAAATAGTCAATTTTCAATACAATACAATGACTGATGATAACAAATGGCTAAGAAATCTATTTTTGATTGCATGCTATATAAGTTACAACACAATGACTGATGATAACAAATGGCTAAGAAATCTATTTTTGCACATCCGTTTGCAATCAAACTGACAAATATGTTTCCAACAGTTTTTAAACTTGATTGCACATACAAAACAAATAGATATTAGATGTCTTCACTTTGTATCGTTGGAATGACTTCAACAACAAAAAAATTCTATTCATGCGCCTTTCTTTCTTATCTAACGAAACACAAGCAAGTTATAATTGAACCTTACAATATTTCAAGACTTTACTTACACTCAATTCCATGCCAACTGTCATGATAAACAAACAGAGAAATTGCTTTAAAAAATGTCATTGCAAATATTTTCACACGATCCAAAAGATGATATCGTTGTATCCAATTCTATGCCAGCCTTCATGATAACAACCGATAGAGATAAATATTTTAATAAATGTCACTGCAAATATTATATGTCGAGTTTACATAAATATGAATATATTGGCTCTCAAAATTTTTAATAATGTAATTTTTTTTTGAAAACTTTATATTTTAATTGCAAAGAATGATTGAGACGACGACAAAAAGTGATTTTTATATTTGCTATAATAAACATGTTGTACAATTTTCTGCATTACATTCAAAAGGCTTGAAAGTAAATGAATTATATAATACATGATAAGTACCAGACTCAATTTGATTTATTATTATATATATATATTTAATATATTGCCCTTCTTCCTCCAACCAATCTGCCACAATCAGAATTTGAAAAATAAAAAAAAATAAAAAATAAAAAAAAATCTCTACTGCTCTGCTCCATGAGATCGCCTCACGCCGCTACTTCTTCCGGCCTTCCGGCGGGCTTCAACAACTCCCCGGGCTCTTCCAGAATGCCCTGATCCGGGTTTCCCGGAGTTCTTGATCTCGGCGGGGTGGACTCCCCGCCGGCGCTGTTAGAAGACGACCCCTTCGTCCTCCGGCGGCGGGATTGCTTGGGGATCCCCGGCGGATCGTGCTCGCCGGGAAGCGGCCCCTCGCCATTCCGCTCCCTCAACTCTCTCCGGCCGCGTCTCGACCCATCCGCAGAATCGCCTCCGGAACTGCCGGCGGAGGAGCGCCGGCGCCGGGAATGCTTCGACGGGTCTCGCTTCGGAGAATTCGCCGCGGGCGATGCGCCCGCGGATTTCTCCGACGACTTCTTCCTCCGCGAGGGCTTCTCCAGGGGTTTCGTCTCCGGGAGGATGAACTCTGCGGCGCGGTGAGGGGTTAGCCGGCATAAAGGCGGAGAGAAAATGACGTGTTCTTATTCTTCTCTTGGCACTTTGCACCCCCAAAAATACCACTTTTGACACTTTGCATCTCAAATGTTTAAATATTGCACTTTGCACCCCTCATTCTCATATTATTTGCACTTTGCATCATAGAAAGGGTAATTTCTGATAGCTGGATTCAAAGGACAGGAGTGCAAAATGTCAAGAATATGAGAATGGGGTGCTAAGTGCAATTTTTAAATATTTGGGATGCAAAATGTCAAAAGTGATATTTCGGGGGTGCAAAATGTGAGCCTTGTTCTTATTTTATGTTTAGGGCAGTTATGTAATTTCTCAACTATGCCTCCTATAAATACTTGGGCTTGATTAGGGTTAGGTATGTTGAATGCTTGCGTGCGTCCGAACTCCTTCCCGTTCAAATAACTGATCTCACTGAAGGACAATTCTGAACGAATCGATCTTCCGACGAGGGGAGGAGTTTCCGTTTTGCCGCACAAGCATTCAATATACTTAACCCTAACCAAACCCAACTGTTTATAGGAGCCATAGCTGGAAAATTACATAATTACCCCTATCATAAAATAAGAACACATCAAGAATGGAGGAGAGGGCAGCCTTACCTGAAGAGGGGAATTTGGGGATTTCAGCGGCGTCGGCGTCGTCGGTGACGGTGGCCGTGAGTGGCGCCGACCGGAACTCGTTCATCTGTTCGACGACATTGCAGCCGTTAGATTTTGATCAGAGAGTGACGATGGAAGGAGAGTTAAACGTACCCAGCTGGGGTGGTCGACGGAAGGGCCGTCCCAGCCGATGTGTGCCACATGCTTAACATCCGTCGGGTATCCTATTTGCATCTCGTGCTCCTTCGGATCTGCGTACCAATTATTTACACATTTAAATATTTAATATCAGCAATATAGGCTTTATTTGGCACAGCGATGGCGGGCCCATCCGGCGGTTCCTCCCGCGGCATTCGAATTGGTGGCGGGGAACTCGGGATTGAAACGGAGCAAACTGCGTCGTTTTTTAGGGCGCGGCAGGGGGAAATGAAGCAAACGCCGCCGGAGGGCATTTGTTTACCCCGCCGTCCGGGGACGTCTGCCCCAAACGACCGGCAAAAACGCCTCGCCAAACCAAGCCTAATTATTAGATACCGAAAAAAACAATTTAATTATTAGATATCTTTATTTATAAATTCTGTTAAGGATTACTCACTTAAATCTTAGAACACTTAATATAGCTCTCGTTAGGAGTTCAAATAAGTCGAGCTTGACGAAATTTTCAAGGTCGAACTCGCCGAGTTTATTTTGCTCGGCTAGAGCTCGAGCTCAAGTTCTATTTATTGAGCTCGAGCTGCTTACGAGCTTCTTAGCTCATGTGAGACTTATTTTTTTTTCATTTTTTTTAAAACACACATAGAAAAAGCTCACGAGTCAGTTTGCAAGATGTTAAACAATAATATGTGAGTTAGAGCTCATCTTGTAATTGAACTCGCCGAGCTCCACGGACTCGATGTCAAGTTGTGATTTTTTCGAGCTGACTCAATTCAACTTGTATCTCTAGTCTTCAGTGTCATTCCACCTAGGTTTATGGTGGATTGTTTATTAGGCATTGTTTGGGAGAGCGGCGGCAATTGCAAATAGAGTGGTGACAAATGTAGAGATGCAAATGGAGTTATTAGATACTCTGTTGCAAATGAAGAAGCTGTTTGGATAACCCATGCAATTGCGTAGATGTTCAAAAACAGTGAGAAAAATATAACTGTTTGGCAGAATAGCGGTGCGATTTTGTGCGTGGGAAAATACATGCGCAAAATATTGGCCATTTCAAACATAGTCATAGGATTAGTATTGTAAATTTATGGTCTCAAAATAATCATTACACACAAATTTCATTGAAGAAGGATTTTAATAAGTTCCCAAAAAATGGTGGGATCATGACCAGAAGAAATTTTATGTTTCAAAATGCAGTAATGAATAGCAAGGAAAAGAAAATTTCAAACTTGAATCGGAGCGTATGATCAGATCGAGGCTGGACGAGAAATCTTTAGCTAGCGTAAAAGGAATCTCCAACAATAGAAGATAAACGCACAAATTTGGTAATGATCGAGAAGGAGTAGAGATTACAAGGAGGTATGAGACAACTTATGATCCGGACTAAATGAAATCTTTTGACATGCGATTCGCCAGAGCTCTGGAACGATATGGGAAGAAGAAAGTCGAATTGAGGTCGATTCGGATACTCGGGAAAAAACAGATCACTCACTGAAGGGAGCCTAGCGGGGCATGATTCAAGCTCGAAAGAATAGTGTCTCACACTGCTTTTTTTACATAGAAACAACGGAACATGGGACTCACTTGTGATTGTCATTTATCAATAAAAATGTGAAAAAGTTTGTTACGAAAACACGAGTAGATCGATCAAATAAATAAAGTATCGAAACACAGAAGATGCATATTTACTTGGTTCATCAACTTTCTCTATATCAAGAACAACGACAGTACAAAAAAGTGGGTGAATTTCAATTTTCGGAATCATGCAAACCCTAGAACAACAGACAATTTATATAACAAAGGTAATATTTGCGACTAGGAATGTTGGAGTTTATGAACATAGGGGTTAAACTGTCATTCGTTAATGTCCACAAAAGGAATTTCATCCACTTTTATGTTCAAAAGTATGAAATTTGTTAGGTGCTCCATATCAAATGACGGTTTAACCCATGCATTTACGAGCTCCACCGCTGTGCCAAACGAAGCGTCAATGGATAACGACGTTCTTGTTATGTAAATATAGAAAAGGAAGACTCCGTGTTAGAGATTACACGGAGATGGATTTTATATTGCAATGCAATTTTATCATTTGCTATGAATTTTACGAGGCCCTAAATATTTTCTCGTCCCTTCTTCCAAACATATAAAACAATTTTAAGGCTTCGTTTGGTTCGGTGTTTCGCCGCCTCCGTTTGGAGCAAACGTCGCTGGACGGCGGGTAAACAAACATCCGCCGACAGCATTTGCACCCGCAGCAAGGAGGAAACGATCTCGCTCCGCTCCGTTTCGACCCCCACCTCTCCCCCTCCGGTTTCAAAGTCCACCGCCGAACCAAATAAAGCCTAAATTTCTAAACAACCCCGCAAAAATTATTACTAGAAAGAAATTTCACCAATTTTCTCAATACTTTTCAAAACAACAGATTTTTTCACCAAAACTTCTAACCTCGAAATATTAATATAATAATATTATTATTAATTTTGAGAAAATTTATAATAAATTGATTTTGAGAATATACCAAATATATGTGCGAAGTATCGAAGGCCGTTGAAAATCCCCTTCTTCATCTTCGTCCCCATCATCTGTATGATTTCTGAACCTCCCCTGTATTTTTTTTAAAAAATGGAAAAAATGATTTCTGCATAAAATTAAACCAGCAAGATTAAATTTTGATGTGAGAATCAAGTTCGGAATCGAACTGCGATGAATAAATTATAAAAGCCTGAAGCTGAATCGTCGGAATCGTTTGAATTCGAGGAAAACAGGGGATCGGAGAACACCAACGGCGGCGAGAATTGTTGAGGACGAAGGGGATCGCCGGGAAAGGTGAATCCCAGCTTCCGGCGGGCCTCCCCGTGAAGCTGGGTTCTGATCTCCGGAGCTTTTAGGCTTTAGTTTCCTCTTTTAGAAGGGAAGATATTAATTTTTCTTTTTTTTTTCTTCTTCTTCTTCTATTTTCTCTGTTCTTTTCTCCTCCATTGTTATTCCTTGTTCACTGTCATTCTATTTTTGGCAAATTTCTATTTGCGGCGGGGAAGATGACCTCCGAAGCCGCCGGAGGTGAGCTGCCGTTGAACTTTTCATACCTCTTGCGGCCTCTGTGAGAAGCGAGACAGATTAATGTAGGAAAATTTTAGGCAATTGTTATTAGCGGATATTAGCACTATGTTTACTCCTAATTTTTCGTATCTTTTGAAAATACTGCTTGTACATGCATTTTTAGGAAAGGTGCTCAACACGGAAGTTGTAGATCCCAAAGAGATCTACAACTTTCGTGTTGAGCACTTTTTCTAAAAATGAATGTATAAGGCGTATTTCTAAAAGGCGCGAAATCTAAGCGTATTTCTAATGTACGTCTTGTACATGTATTTTTAGGAAAAGTGATTATTGGCAGATCAGTTTTATGGGAATTTGGTCTGCCAGTAACAATGTTCTTTTATTAATCATTCAAAAATCAAAAGATTATATTTAATTATTTATAAAAAAAATAGAATTTTTTGCTCCAAAAAAAATATTTATTTATAGAACTTTTTGAGAGCTTATTGATGAGGTCATTATGATATTTATAGAAAATTAGGGTGCAAGTAGCTCACTCCTCATGATCCTCACTATCTTAGTGGGATCATGAAATTGACCGCCTCACACGCGATCCCCAGTGAACTGATTCCAATATGTGCACCATCCGAGCCACCACGGGACCGGTCGTCGGGGCCGCCTTCGCCGACGTTGGCGGCCCGCGCCCGGCTGACTGCACGAAGCCGCGCCCGGCCGGGCGCGCGGAAGGCATGCCCGACCGCCCCTCCATGCGGCCACCTACCGCAGTCGCGAGGCTCCGCCCACGCAGGCGGTCGCGCCGCAGCCGCCCCTCCCGGCGGCCGCCTCCCGCAGTCGCGGGGTTCTGCCCGCGTGGGGCGGCCGAGCCGCAGCTGCCCCTCCCCTCGACTGCCTCCCGCGGTCGTGGTCTCTCCCACTGCGGTCGGCCATCCCACTAGTCGAGGCTCCTCCTCTTCCCACACCGGCGGTCGTCCGCTACCAAGTTGATCGCTCTTTCATGATGGGTCTTCCCCTTCGTCTGATCATTCTGCCACGATCGTCGTCATCCATTTCATGGTTAACCACCCACTAACCATCATGACTAGTAGGGAATATCATTAATTAAATTATTTGCTTGTATTTAGTAAATATTATGCAAATAATGTTCACTACGAACTATACAGAAAATATTAATATTGGTGGTTACGGTGTGTGGATAGCCGCATAGCTGTCGTAAACATCTCCTAGAGACTATAAAAGAAACATCAAGTCTCTTCGGCACTGTTTGGGACAACTTATGATGATGAATAAGCCGTTAATTGAAAATTGATATTTGCATAGAGATTTTATAAAATCAATGATGAATAAGCAGTCGACTGTTTGGATAGTTTGATCATAAGTGCTTATCTAAATTTTTTATTTATTCATAAGGGTCTGTTTGTTTGGACGTGTTTTTTTTCGTCCGTGCACGATTTTTTTGTCTGGGGGCGATTTTTCGCTCGGGCGTGTTTTTTCGCCCATCACGATTTTTTTCATTCGGTCAAGATTGTTTTCGCCAAAGCTCGATTTTTTTCACCCATACGTGATTTTTTTCACCCGGGCGCGATTTGTTCGCTCGGACGTGATTTTTCGCCAGGTCGCATTTTTTCGCTCGATCACGTTTTTTTTCGCCCGCCCGATTTTTTTCAACCGGACACATTTTTTTTCACGCGAACACGATTTTTTCGCACAACCGTGATTTTTTTCGCCCGGGCGTGCTTTTTTCGCTCCAGCGCATTTTTTTTCGCTCGAGCACGTTTTTTCCCGACCGATCGCGGTTTTTTCGCTCGGTCACGGTTTTTTTCGCCGGGGCGCGTTTTTTTCGCTCGGACGTGATTTTTTCGACCGGCCGTGTTTTTGTCCCGGGCGCAATTTTTTCACACAGGCGCGATTTTTTCCCCAACACAATTTTTTCACCATGATGCAATTTGTTCTCCTGGACAAAAAAGAAAAAAACTCTCGGATGAAAAAATCATGCCCAGGCGAAAAAAAACACGCTCGAGAAAAAAATACGCGTCCGAGCGAAAAAATCACTTCTCGCCGCGCCTTGGCGAAAAAATCGCTTTCGAGCAAAAAAATCGCTTCCGGGCGAAAAAATCTCTTCCGGCGAAAAAAGCACTTCAGGGCGAAAAAATCAGGCCAGGTGAACAAAAATATGTCGAGGGAGCACAAAAATATGCTCCAGGTGAACAAAAATGCATGCGACAAGCACAAAAATATGTCCAGGGAGCACAAAAATATGCTCCAGGTGAACAAAAATGTTGAGCGGGCGAACAAAAAATTGCTCAGGGCAAACAAAACTTCAAGTGTGATGAGGTTCCAACTTCCACGTGAATTTTCTAAGTTAAATTAGGAAGAGTTCGACCAAATACATGCATGAGAAGCCAACCCGATCAAATGAGCCGCACACACTAAGCTGCGCCCGCCCGCTTGAAGAGTCTGAGATCGCCCCGAGAGGAGATCGAGAACGTGCACACCCACGCGTGAGCGCCACGCGCAATCGCGCGTGCTAGGTCGTGGACGCCCTGCACGCGCGCACAAGCAACAGCGCGCGTGAGCGTAGTGCTAGCGCGGGTACCGTGTGCGCGTCGGCGGTCGTTTCCCCCTCCGGGCGTCGTCGGCCCCGTCGGGCACCCTGTCCGGTCTACCTGGACCGTCCGAGGAGCACTTTCGTCATTTTGCTAAAATTAGTGATTCAGACGACCTAAATGGAGCGACGTCATTCGCCAACACAAATTGTGCCAGACGCAATTTCCATCATCTCCTTCAAAAAACTATAAAAAAGTCTCTTAGCCCTTCATTTGAAAACAAACAACTCCAGAGGCTAGATAGAGCTCTGAAGTTTTCTTACTAGAACGTGAGAGTTAGATCGTTTCTCCGCTCGGAATTCGCTTCACTCCCTCTCTAGTGCGGATGGATCTCAAGGCTCCCAAGGCAAGACATTCTTCTCCACATCCGCACTCTCATCAAGGCTCTGACTCAGCATGAGCGTTTACATCGAGGGTCCGAGGACTTGAAGATTTTTCCCACCAGAGCGCTCTCATCCAGGCTCCAAGTACTTAATTTCTTTTTCACTGTTTTTATACTTTGTACTTGTAACAGAGAAGTATTCAATTATGTCACCCTCCGAGAAATTATCTTAACTCTTGTAAATAAATTACAACGAAATAGTGAATTTTGGCCCGACACAGATGCAGACACATGATTTTTTACCATTTCCGGGTTTCCATATCAAAAAAGGCATTTGTCATTTGCTGTTAACTTTCTTTGACTATTTGCGCGTTCAATCCAACCCCAAACTAAAACGGTGAATTCTCTGGAACAGAAAAAAAACGGACGACCCGCAACAAAGTGCAAAATAAAACATGAGTTGCACAATAGTAAAGAGTAGGGACTAAAGAGAATAAATTTTGTTCTCTCCCGCTAAAAAATTTCGGTAATGTCGGCGCATCTTCTTTTATATATATTTTAGAATATACAAAATAATATATTAAGATAAAAGTTGCGTACGGACTACGGAGTGCTGTCCCTTAATAAATTTTTTTATTTTATTTTATATTAAGACAGATTCTTACGTAATAATGTAATAGTATGTGGAGAAATAAGTCAAATAACTAATAAGTGCGCTTAATTCATTTGGTTGGAGGGTTGGACCCACTTGAGTATTATATAAATATATATATATATATATATATATATATACACACACAAAAAGAGAAAATTAGTTTGCGCTAAATTGAATTTTTGTAGCACGAATCATAAATATTCCTTTGGTTGGACTACGGAGTGATGATCCTGCCTGCTCACCGCAGGACAACCCACAGAGAGTTCGTTGGTGGCCAGCGAACCCGACGGTGGGAGTCGGGAAGGCCGGCCGCGCTGCCGGCGGCAGCGCAATCTTTCATCTAGGAGGGCGGGATCTGCCCCACGATCCTTCGTTTTTTTTTGTTTTTTTTTTAAATTTTTTTAATTTTTTTTTAACTTTTACTATTATAAAAACAATGTAAATAATATATATATTATATAATACTTAAAAAAAATTTAAAAAAATGCAAATAATTAGTTCCATGCCTACTGATAGCGGGTCAGGTACTGTCGCGCGGGGAACGGAGGGAAAGAACGTGCAATGTCAAGTTAAGAAAATATTAATATACATACATGTAACATAGAGAGTGAGACACATCAACACGCACACGCACAGACACACCAACACACACACAGAAGGAAAGAGATAAACACACACACAGATACACCAACACACACACAGAGGGAAATAGAACAACACACACACACATAGATGGAGAGAGAGACCAACACACACACACACACACACACACACACACACACAGGCACACACACGCACTCACGCGCGCACACACACACACACACCTGCACGCAACCCCGCGTGCACACCCACACACGCGCACATACGCACACGCGCACACACACACACACAGGTGCACACACGCACGCACGCGTGCGTGCGCACACACACGCACGCCCGAACATGCAGAAGCGCACACACGCACACACGCACACACGCATGCGCGCACACGCACGAGCGCGTGCACACGTAAGGGCTATGCCCGTGCTCGATGCTCTCCGGATCGACAGTACCACATTAGCGACAGTACGGTCGCCCAACCAAACTTGCCCGCTCTCAGACTCTCGGTCGATTGACAGTGCACCGGGAGCCCTCGTGCTCACGCAACAGTGTTGAAATTTGTGAAGTGAAAGCGGATGATCGGGCAGACCGCGCGGCCTGGGCGGACTGACCACGCGGACTGATGTTGCAGTCTGGCGGTCTGGTGATTGACGACCTATGGAGTTCTGGTGGCTACTGTGCGGGTTGAAATCTGCGGACTGCGTGGACTGAGTGTGAGTTCGGCAGTTGGCTGCTTTTGGCGGTTTGCAGGTTGGAGTCCGCGGTCTTCGCGGACTGCGCAGACTGTTGTTTTGGAGTCTGTGAGATCGGTGTTGGTCTTGTCTCAAGTTGCGGTGGTGAGCCACATTCTTTGTGGCGGATTGGCCTTGGAGCTGGCGACCTGACTTGGTGTCTGCTGAGCTCGCGCCATTTGTTGGCGGGTTGCTGGACTTGGTCATACACTGTGACAAGTCCAGGGTGTCCGCATAGTCCGTTATTGACCGGGCGATCTGCCTGTTGATCGTGGACAGGTTGCGGGCTGCTTCGGTGTTCGCAGAGTCCGCTATGACCATGCGGTTTGCCTGTTGTTCGTGGACTTGTGCTTGCGGACTGGTGCAGTATCAGCTACTCTGTGCGGACTGTCATCTCACCTTGGTGCATGACGGTTTCAGTTGTGTTCGGCCTTGTCCTTGCGGGCTGGGCGGACTGCCTTGTGCGGACTGGCCTCTAGCTAGCAGGTATGCTATGGTTGCATCTTGCGCCTGGTGGTTGGCGGATTGTTCGCGAGTCCGACATTGTTGATTTGGTCAATGCGGAATCGGCGGACTGGCTATGCTAGCTGCGATCAAAGAGCGGTTAGCCTATCTCATAGGGCGATGACCATACTCCTCACCTCGCCTATAAATAGGACCCCCCGACACTTCATTTAAAAAAAGAGTGAACAGTAAGTTGAACTTAAATTAAATGCTGCGGACTCGGTTTTCCTATCTGCTCGGTTTGATCAGACTTAACTGGTTGTTGTTTGCAGGTGGCGCGGCTAGCACTGTTGAGCTAGGAGTTATGTTTTGACTTCAATCAGGCTCAATGAAGTTTGCGGACTGCGTTCAACGGTTTATTAGTTTTCTCTCTGCTTCATTTTTCCAAGTTCAATAACCTGTCTGCCGGACTCTGCGGTTAGGCGGTCTGTTCTCCAGTTTGGAAGTAACAGTGGTTCAACGAATAACGGCGTGTCCGCACAACCTCGCGGTCTCCGCGGACTCCATTGTTCAGTTCGGCTTCAACAGCAGTTCAGGCGGTCTCTGCGACTTCTGTGGACAGACGGTCTCGGCGGTCTCTAGTGTTCTATCCACCCGAATTGATACTTGTATTTTTTCTGCTTTCCCTAGTGTACTGGCGAAATCAAGTCTTGTCATGTATACCTCGCTCTGTAAAGAAGTTTGATATTTTCATGATCTGCTTGTCTCTTTCTTTGCATCTGGTTGATTGAGTTACTTCCTGGTTTCCGTTTGGTCAAGTTGCAATCTGGATAGTTCTGGAGATATTAATTTGGTGTTTAGACTATCTTGCTGAGCTTCTTGAGAAAATTCAACATGGTATCAGAAGAAGGTTCAGTTGCTTGAGTGGTGATCAACATTTGATTGTGTTATGTGTTTCTGGGAACTTAATCAGATTTACTGCAATGAACAGAGGTTATGCAAGGGGTCTGGGAATTGAGCTTTTGACACCGACTAACTTCAAGAAGTGGAAGTCGTGCATGAAAAGCTATCTTCTGGGTGAGGAGCTGTGGGAGGTCGTTGGTGGTGATGACCAGGTGGAAATTACAGCTGAGTTTGGAACTGTTGAGCAGGTGAGAGTTCAGAGGAAGACTAATGCAAAGACAGAGTTTACTCTCAAACTGGCTGTCTCACTAGAGCTATTTGATCACATCATTGGATGTGAATCTGTTGCTGAAATTTGGACTTCCCTTGATGGGTTGTTCAATAGGAAGAATGTAGCTAGGCTACAGTTCCTGAAGAATGAGTTGGCTAAAGCAACTCAAGAAGACCTTTCCATCTCAAAGTTTTTCTTGAAAATGAAGAGCTTGTGTGCTGAGCTATCTGTTGAAACCAGAAAACCGGTCTCTTGTGGAGTTCGACCCTTGGGGAAGGGGTGGCCGCGCACCTACTTCACTCCTGCAAGAAAACGACAAAGAAAAGAAGAAACAAGGACTAGACCAAGGGCCCGGCGTGGAGGTCCCACCACACACCCGGAAGATCTCAGAGCGCTTCCCCTCCTTAGCCAAATGCCGGGCTAAGGTACCTCAGAAAGCGCTAGTAGGCCGAGGAATTAGTAAGCGTGCCTTCTGAGGTACCCCTTGGGTCCTATTTATAGGAAAAGACGGCCTGCAAATATACAACCTTCACTGTTTTCGAGGAATACAGGCAAACCAAAAGGGGGCCTCATAGTAAAAGTATGCCATGGCCAGGACGCGAGCTGGACCTAAGGGGGCACTCGCTCGGCTGGAGGCCTGACTCGCCTCGCCTTGGGCCTAGGCGGGCAGGTACTCGGCAGACTTGTGCTCGAATACCGCTGAGCTCGGCTTGACTATTGCCGAGCTCGGGCTCGGTATGACGATCCACCGAGCTCGGACTCGGCACGGAGATCGTCGAGCCCTGTCTCCGCATCCGAGCTCGGTCTCGGCATGCCGGGATTCGTTCGGCCATCACCGAGCTCAGCTCGACTATTGCCGAGCTCGGGCTCGGCGAGCTGGGTTCAAGTTGATCTGAGCCGGCCGGTTCGACCCCTGTCGACCACTCGCGGGATACGGGGTTGTACATAATCCCCGCTCTTTGCGAGGTTGGGACAAGCTTGGAAAGAAACATCCAACCCCATAGGATCCGGCGAGTGCGACAGGGGCAAAAAGGAATCTTCTGGTAGGCCCCACAGGTAGCTATATATATGTACCCCTGCGCATCTGACTGACCTTTGCCCTTCCCCAAATTCCGACAAGATGCCGCTCCCCAAGGAAGTCTTAGAGCGACTCGCACGTTCCCGCGAGGAGATCGCTGCCCAAGCCGCGGGGCTGACCAACCTTGAAGCCCCTGCTCGTTGTTTTGCCGATTTCGGCTCGGCCAAGCGGGCGAAGCCCTTTCCCCCGGGGGCCGAACCCATTCTGGCCGACTTTACTGCCGCTTTGGGGAACGGGGTCGGTTCCTCCAACCAGCCAGTTCTTGGCTCCTCCACCAAAAATCTCGTGGAATTGTCTTCCGACCGGGAGAACAGCGGCGAAGCGTCCACCCCTCGGACCGAAAGTGTTCCTGTCAACTCGCCCCGGCAGGATCCCGAGGTTAAGGAGCCGGGCTCGCGAGAACTGGCGTCGCCGAGTCGCCTCCCTTCCCGGCAACCCTCCCCTGGATCCCTGGTCGTGGGGAGAGGCGCCGGGATTATCCCTGTTCCCGGCTACCAACTCACTCCTCAAGAACTGCTGGGGCGTGGCAAGGACCTGCGCCACTTCTCTCCTCGCGCCAACCTGGAGGAGCCAGGCTCGCGCGGTAAGTTTCCGGCATTGTTTTTCTGTTCCGTGGATATTTGCTTTTCTGACCGTCTTTCAATTCTTCACCCAGAACTTCCCGGGCGGACGGAGGACGGCGAGTCCGTGGATCGACCTCCTTACTCGCCCCTCCCTTCTCCAAGCGCCCTGGACGCCTTTCTGGACTCCGAGGTGGGCAGCCCTGAACGCGCAAGACGGGAGCGGAAGGTTCTCAAGAAACTGGTGCGCGAGCTCCACGACCTGCGGAAGGACAACAACAGGCTGCAGTGGGAGTGCTCGCGTCTCGCGGACGGTGCTGGAGTCAGCCTGGCGTTCGAGGAGGCGTCTTCCCTGGTGCTGATGGACGAAATCGACGAGAACCTGCGGGTGATAAATAGGAACATGGGGCGGCTTCGCGAACTTCATGCGCGGCGGCCTGCGACGGCGGGCCGACGAGACCGGGGAGAATGAAACGGCTCTTCTGTCAGCCGGCCGGTACTCGCCCCCGCCCTCGCATGGTCCTCGCGCCCCTATTTGTATTTTTCCTTTTATTTACTCTGAATGGTCTGCATGTAATAATCTTGGAACAATTTTTCAACCACTTTGTATATGTAGACGCTTTTTCAATATTTTGGCGAGTCTTTTCGAATTCCCCCTTCGGGGGCCTGGCCGGCTCGCAAGACTTGCGAGGAGAGGGTGGCGAGGTGGCGCGGCGAGGCCGGACCGATCGGCCGACTCGCCCTCCCTCTCGCCCTTCTTTACCTTCTTCTATAAATAGACCTTCTCACCTACCCCCGAGGCACGCCTTTATTGCTTTCGAATTTTGCTTCGTCTCTGTCTTCCCGAGCTCGCGATTTCCCTTTTCTCTGTGACCATGGTCAAGACCAACCCTGATGCGGACGGTCGGTCTAAGTGCGCCCAGCACTTCGTTGATCATTGCTTCTTCGAGGGGCACATTACAGAGGAGGAGCTCGCCGAGTTCACGGCGGCGTTTGTCCCCCCCGGCTTCCAGGCTCGCAGGCCCGCCGAGCATGAGGACCATCAATTCCTTCCCGGAGGGTGAGCTCGCCTTCCCCATCTCGCACTTCGAGGTGGGACTGCGCCTTCCCCTCTGGCCAGAAATCCGCCAGATCCTGAAGTACTACGGCGCGGTGCCCGCGCAGTTGAATTCCAACGCCATCGCTATGATGGTGGCGTTCGCCTGCTTCCTTCGCCGGGAGCGAATTGAGTTCAACCTCGCGGTGTTCCGCAAGTTGTTCTCTTACAAGGCTACTCCCGACGGGGTCGCCTACTTCGGCGGGTCCTTCATCAAGGTTCGCGAGCTGGCGAACAAGAATCACAATTGGATGACCCGGCTCGTCTTCATCAAGGGCGAGCTCGGCAACATCCCCTTTCGCCCCCTGCAGAAGAGCGAGGACATATATCGTCCTCCTTCCCTTTCCGGTAGCGACGCCGACCTCCACAAGTTCTTCCTCCACAAGGACTTCGAGGTCGCTTTCCTCCGCCGCGGCCTTGACTCGCTTCAGCCCGTTCTCCCCGGCGAAGGTATATCTCGCTCAGCCCTCTCGCGAACTTCTTCAAGGTGGATCTCATATAATTTTTCTCTCTCTCTTTTTTTTGACTAAGTCTTTCTCTGCAGGGGAACGGGTTCTGCCGGAGCATCCGCCGTTCGCCGACCCGGGGATATTCTCAGACCCTCTGGAGCTGGCCCGGGCGGCGGCACTGGCTTGTCGCGAGGAGCAGGCGCGAGTCCAACCCCCCGGCAAGAAGCGCTTGGAGTCCGGGGGATCGAGCTCGCGCCCCGATTCTTCGCTCCCCAAGAAGAAGAGGGCGAAGGTGGTCTCGCGCGGTCGGCTGCACCTTCCCTCGTCGCCTACCAAATTCATGAGCTCGCCGGAGGCTCTGTCCGACGAGCCGCCCTTGAGTCCGCTGAAAGAAGCCTCCTCCCCCCGAAAGGGGAAGAAGAAGAGCGGGCCGTCCTCCGATTCTACCGGGGAGGACACCGTCCGCGAGCCCAGTCTGCCGAAGGATCACCCCAACTTCGGCAAGGGGTGCAAGAGCAAGGATGCGGCTGGCGAGCCCATCTTGAAGTGGGACGAGGGAGCTCACCGAGTTTCCGTCTCTACTCGCGCCCCCTCCTGGGGAGCTCGTCGGCCGCCCACCGCCCATGCTTTCGCTTTCGGCTTCGGCCTCTACAGCCGCGACAGCGCCGAGTCGTACAAGAAGCTTACCCCCAGTCAGCTCGGCTACGAGGGGATGCAGGCCCACCTGCGGGCCTTCGAGCTCCATCACATGATGGTTCGCCGCGGCTTCCAGCTCAGCAACGCCCTGCTGACCGCCGAGCAGGAGCGCGACCTGGCGAAGGAGAGCGCGGTCGACGCGGAAAGGCGGTTCGGCCTCGCGGACGCTCTACTCGCGAAGTCTGTCGGCGGCCTGGTAATCACTGGATACCTCTATTTACCTTGCTTAAGATTATTCCCGCGCGTGTTCTGAACTCTTAATCTCACAGGACGCTGAAGCCGCTAACGCGATGCGAGACGAGGTAGCTCAGTTGCGGGCTCGGCTCGCTGAGCGGGAAGCCCAGCTCGCCGAGCAAAGGACATATTCCCAGGAACAGGAGGCTGTTGCCGCCCGGCTGGGGGCGGAGGTGGAGGAATTGAAAGAGAAGAATAAGGGGCTCCTGGGAGAGGTCCTTCGCCAAGCCGACGCTCTCCTTCCCCCGGACGCCAGCGAGCCGGCCTTCCCCTTCAAGAGGCCTCGGGTGTTTGGCGAGGCTGACGTCGCGGAGCGGCTGCGAGTCAACTCCGTCGAGGCTGCCGAGTGTCTTCTACAGGCCATGAGGGGGACGGGGATCTTGGCGGAAGGCTGCGAGGAGGTCACCGTCCGGGAGCTCCTGCCAACCCTGTTACCGCCCAGCCCGCTCAGCGAGAAGGAAGATAGCTTTGACTCGCTCTTTGCTGGGGTGAGGGAGAAGGACGCTCGGCTTGGTGACGAGGAGGACCGCCACTTGAGGGGGGAGGGCGAGAGTTAACCTTTGTTTTTTTCTTTCTGTTTTTTTTGTACCCTGCCGAGGCGGGCCCTGTAAACTTGTAATGATGAATCAAAGATATTTTTGCACAATTTTGCTATCTTCTTTTTGAGCTCACTTGCGATGTTATTCCCGCACGCTGGGTAGAGCGACCTCGCCTGTTAGAATGTCTTTGAGTTAGGACCAGCCTCCGCGGTGCTCGCGGCGAATCCCTAGGACACGTGCTCGCGCCATATCCTACTCGCGCCTCACCTTCCCCTGCCACATCTCACCTTAGTTTTTCGAAAATTCAGACAAGTGAAAATACGCTTGGGTCAAGATGTTGCCGGCATCCTCCTTAGACATCAGGGCGTGTCTTTCGCCGAGTTAGCCGGAGTGAGGCTAGGCTCGCTGGAGAGAGCCGCTCTCCTTCCCCTGAGTCTGGGACAGGACCAGGGCTTCCTTAGTAGCGAGCCTGAGGGAGAGAGGAGGGGGGTAGGATATTCCGAGCTCGCCGTCTTAACTGGCGAGCTCGCACCCTGGTATTTTCCTCGGGCCAACTCCCAGTCTCAACTCCAGGGTCGTAGCGATGTCCATCGAGACTCGGCCGTGCCAGCTAGGTGGGAGCCTGGCAGGGGAGTGACGAGACCTAACCCCAGAGCGAGAAGACTTAGAAACTTTTGCCTCTCCCGGGTGCTACCACCGGGCCAGTCAGCTAGATGAGAGCCTGAGGGCGGGTGTTGAACATCCTCCGGGCTCAGCCCCAGGGTCATAGCGATGTCCATCGAGACTCGGCCGTGCCAGCTAGGTGGGAGCCTGGCAGGGGAGTGACGAGACCTAACCCCAGAGCGAGAAGACTTAGAAACTTTTGCCTCTCCCGGGTGCTACCACCAGGCCAGTCAGCTAGATGAGAGCCTGAGGGCGGGTGTTGAATATCCTCCGGGCTCAGCCCCAGGGCCATAGCGATGTCCATCGAGACTCGGCCGTGCCAGCTAGGTGAGAGCCTGGCAGGGGAGTGACGAGAGCTAACCCCAGAGCGAGAAGACTTAGAAACTTTTGCCTCTCCCGAGTGCTACCACCAGGCCAGTCAGCTAGATGAGAGCCTGAGGGCGGGTGTTGAACATCCTCCGGGCTCAGCCCCAGGGTCATAACGATGTCCATCGAGACTCGGCCGTGCCAGCTAGGTGGGAGCCTGGCAGGGGAGTGACGAGACCTAACCCCAGAGCGAGAAGACTTAGAAACTTTTGCCTCTCCCGGGTGCTACCACCGTGCCAGTCAGCTAGATGAGAGCCTGAGGCCGGGTGTTGAACATCCTCCGGGCTCAGCCCCAGGGTCATAGCGATGTCCATCGAGACTCGGCCGTGCCAGCTAGGTGGGAGCCTGGCAGGGGAGTGACGAGACCTAACCCCAGAGCGAGAAGACTTAGAAACTTTTGCCTCTCCCGGGTGCTACCACCGTGCCAGTCAGCTAGATGAGAGCCTGAGGGCGGGTGTTGAACATCCTCCGGGCTCAGCCCCAGGGTCACAGCGATGTCCATCGAGACTCGGTCGTGCCAGCTAGGTGGGAGCCTGGCAGGGGAGTGACGAGACCTAACCCCAGAGCGAGAAGACTTAGAAACTTTTGCCTCTCCCGGGTGCTACCACCAGGCCAGTCAGCTAGATGAGAGCCTGAGGGCGGGTGTTGAACATCCTCCGGGCTCAGCCCCAGGGTCATAGCGATGTCCATCGAGACTCGGCCGTGCCAGCTAGGTGGGAGCCTGGCAGGGGAGTGACGAGACCTAACCCCAGAGCGAGAAGACTTAGAAACTTTTGCCTCTCCCGGGTGCTACCACCAGGCCAGTCAGCTAGATGAGAGCCTGAGGGCGGGTGTTGAACATCCTCCGGGCTCAGCCCCAGGGTCATAGCGATGTCCATCGAGACTCGGCCGTGCCAGCTAGGTGGGAGCCTGGCAGGGGAGTGACGAGACCTAACCCCAGAGCGAGAAGACTTAGAAACTTTTGCCTCTCCCGGGTGCTACCACCGTGCCAGTCAACTAGATGAGAGCCTGAGGGCGGGTGTTGAACATCCTCCGGGCTCAGCCCCAGGGTCATAGCGATGTCCATCGAGACTCGGCCGTGCCAGCTAGGTGGGAGCCTGGCAGGGGAGTGACGAGACCTAACCCCAGAGCGAGAAGACTTAGAAACTTTTGCCTCTCCCGGGTGCTACCACCGTGCCAGTCAGCTAGATGAGAGCCTGAGGGCGGGCGTTGAACATCCTCCGGGCTCAGCCCCAGGGTCATAGCGATGTCCATCGAGACTCGGCCGTGCCAGCTAGGTGAGAGCCTGGCAGGGGAGTGACGAGACCTAACCCCAGAGCGAGAAGACTTAGAAACTTTTGCCTCTCCCGGGTGCTACCACCAGGCCAGTCAGCTAGATGAGAGCCTGAGGGCGGGTGTTGAACATCCTCCGGGCTCAGCCCCAGGGTCATAGCGATGTCCATCGAGACTCGGCCGTGCCAGCTAGGTGGGAGCCTGGCAGGGGAGTGACGAGACCTAACCCCAGAGCGAGAAGACTTAGAAACTTTTGCCTCTCCCGGGTGCTACCACCGTGCCAGTCAGCTAGATGAGAGTCTGAGGGCGGGTGTTGAACATCCTCCGGGCTCAGCCCCAGGGTCATAGCGATGTCCATCGAGACTCGGCCGTGCCAGCTAGGTGGGAGCCTGGCAGGGGAGTGACGAGACCTAACCCCAGAGCGAGAAGACTTAGAAACTTTTGCCTCTCCCGGGTGCTACCACCGTGCCAGTCAGCTAGATGAGAGCCTGAGGGCGGGTGTTGAACATCCTCCGGGCTCAGCCCCAGGGTCATAGCGATGTCCATCGAGACTCGGCCGTGCCAGCTAGGTGGGAGCCTGGTAGGGGAGTGACGAGACCTAACCCCAGAGCGAGAAGACTTAGAAACTTTTGCCTCTCCCGGGTGCTATCACCGTGCCAGTCAGCTAGATGAGAGCCTGAGGGCGGGTGTTGAACATCCTCCGGGCTCAGCCCCAGGGTCATAGCGATGTCCATCGAGACTCGGCCGTGCCAGCTAGGTGGGAGCCTGGCAGGGGAGTGACGAGACCTAACCCCAGAGCGAGAAGACTTAGAAACTTTTGCCTCTCCCGGGTGCTACCACCAGGCCAGTCAGCTAGATGAGAGCCTGAGGGCGGGTGTTGAACATCCTCCGGGCTCAGCCCCAGGGTCATAGCGATGTCCATCGAGACTCGGCCGTGCCAGCTAGGTGGGAGCCTGGCAGGGGAGTGACGAGACCTAACCCCAGAGCGAGAAGACTTAGAAACTTTTGCCTCTCCCGGGTGCTACCACCGTGCCAGTCAGCTAGATGAGAGCCTGAGGGCGGGTGTTGAACATCCTCCGGGCTCAGCCCCAGGGTCATAGCGATGTCCATCGAGACTCGGCCATGCCAGCTAGGTGGGAGCCTGGCAGGGGAGTGACGAGACCTAACCCCAGAGCGAGAAGACTTAGAAACTTTTGCCTCTCCCGGGTGCTACCACCAGGCCAGTCAGCTAGATGAGAGCCTGAGGGCGGGTGTTGAACATCCTCCGGGCTCAGCCCCAGGGTCATAGCGATGTCCATCGAGACTCGGCCGTGCCAGCTAGGTGGGAGCCTGGCAGGGGAGTGACGAGACCTAACCCCAGAGCGAGAAGACTTAGAAACTTTTGCCTCTTGGGGGTTCAAGCCGAGAACCCCTTTACCCTCATTATTTTGACAGAGCATAAAATACGACAATGGGATTTGTTTTCATTCTTAAGGCCAAGATATTTACAGTATTTTCAAGGGTAGAAACGTTTCAGATCGTCGTCACTCCAAGTGTGGCTGAGGGTATCCCCTCTTACATCTTGGAGGCGATACCCCCCCGATTTCAAGACCTCCTGCACAATGTAGGGGCCCTCCCAATTGGGGTGGAGTTTTCCCACGGCAGCCGATCTCCCTGCCGCGTCCACTTTCTTCAAGACAAGGTCCCCCTCCACGAACTGCTTGACACGGACGTGTTTGTCGAAATACTTGGCCTTCCTTCGCTTGGCCTCTTCCTGCCTGACGACGGACAAGTCGCGTAGTTCTTCCACCATATCGAGGGAGAGTCGAAGCTCCTCCTCATTCTCTGACCTCCACTCTTCCCTTCCGGCTCCTGCCTCGACAACCCGGGGCGTCTGGACCTCGAACTCGATAGGTAGGACGGCCTCGCAGCCGTGAGAGAGTTTGAAAGGTGTCTCCCCTGTGGCCGTATTGGGGGTGGTCCTCAAGGCCCAAGAGGACGGATGGAAGCTGTTCCACCCAGCTTCCCCTCAAATTTTCCACCTTCTTCTTTAAGAGGTTCACGATGATTTTGTTGGCCGCTTCCACCTGCCCGTTGCTCCTGGGGTGATGGACAGAAGCAAACCGAAGGTCAATTCCTAGCTGCTCGCAGAAACGAATGAACTCCGTGCTGGCGAACTGAGGTCCGTTGTCCGTGACGATAGCCTGTGGCAGCCCGTGCCTGCAGATGATCTCTCCCCAGATAAAGTTCCTGACTACCTGAGAGGTCACCTTGGCTAGAGCCTTCACCTCCATCCACTTAGAAAAATAATCAACCATGACCAACAAAAACCTCCTCTGCCCGCTGGCCTGAGGGAAAGGTCCTACAAGGTCCAGCCCCCATATGGCGAAGGGCCATGGTGCCATGATGCTTCTTAACCTCTGAGCCGGCTGGAGCTGAAGCGGGGCATATAGTTGGCACTTATGACATTTTTTCGCGAATTCAGCTGCATCCTGACCGAGGGTGGGCCAGAAGTACCCTTGCCTGACAATTCTCCCTTCTAGGGTCCGACTCCCCGAATGACTCCCACATTCTCCGGAATGGACTTCCTCCAAAATTTTGTGCACCTCTCTTTCGGCCACGCAATGGGCCAACATCCCTGAGAGGGTCTTGCGGTACAACTGTCCCTCACGTAGGAGGTAGTATGCCGCCTTGTGCTTGAGCCCTCTTCGGTCCATTCCCTCCGGGTATTCTCCGGTGGACAAGAAGGTGACGAAGGGATCCATCCATGAGGGATGCTGTTCTACTTCCATTAGCTCCCCCTCCTCGATGGAAGGTCGGAAGAGATCCGTAATGGTGCCTCCCATCCGGGGACCGTGCTTTGCTAGCTGGTCAACTGGCTCGTTTTCCCCTCTTGGCACGTGCTTGATTGAGAAGGTCTGGAAGGTCCCAATGACTCCCCTTACCTTCATCAAATAGAGCTGCAGGGTGGGCTCCCTTGCCTCAAACTCCCCCTTGATCTGGGAAGCCACCACCAGGGAGTCAGTGAGGACCTCCACGTCATGCACCCCCAAGTCTCTTGCCAGGCGCAGACCTGCGATTACAGCTTCGTATTCGGCTTGGTTGTTGGTGATAGGAAAGTGCACTACCACAGTCTGCTCGATCTTTATCCCTTGGGGGCTTTCTAAGATGACCCCAACCCCTAAAGAATGCTTCCCCGAGGCACCGTCCACCCTGACTTTCCAGGGGAGGGGGCGAGTGAGTCTCTCCTCCGCCACCTCGACCACATACTCTGCCAGGAAGTCAGCCATAGCTTGGGCCTTGATTGAGAGGCGAGGGACGAAGGAGATGTCGAACTCGCTCAGCTCCACTGACCACTTGGCCAACCTTCCTGAATGCTCTACCCCCTTGAAGATGTTACGCAGGGGGTGGTCAGTCACTACTCGATTGAATGTGCCTGGAAATAAGGCCGAAGCCTCCGGGCTGAGATGATTAAGGCGAAGGCCAGCTTTTCCAGGATGGGGTAACGGAGCTCGGCCCTCTTCAATATCCGACTCACATAATAGACGGGGAGTTGCCTCTTTCCTTCTTCCCGAACCAAAACCGAACTCAAGGCTTCAGCCCCGACCCCCAGATATAGGAATAAGTCTTCCCCCTCCTTGGGCCCTTGGAGCAGGGGGGCCTGAGTCAGCTGTTTCTTTAAAGCCTGGAATGCCTCCTCGCACTCCGAGGTCCATTCAAACCTTCGACCCCCTCTCAAAGTTTTGAAAAACGAGGAGCACCTCTCTCCGGCCCGGGAGAGGAATCTACTCAGCCCTGCCAACTTCCCTGTCAGTTGCTGTACTTACTTGGTGTTTTGCGGCGACCTTAGCTCCAAGATTGCCCTTACCTTATCTGGATTAGGTTCTACCCCAGCGGGGGTGAGGAGATGCCCTAGGAACTTTCCCCGGCTTGCCCCGAAGACACACTTCAAAGGGTTCAACCTCATCTTAAACTTGCGAATAGTGGCGAAAGTTTCTTCCAAGTCCTGGATGTGGGAGTCGACATCCAAGCTCTTGACCATGAGATCATCCACGTACACTTCGAGATTTCTCCCCTTCTGCTCTCGAAAGACCCTATCCATCATTTTTTGATAGGTAGCTCCTGCATTCTTTAGCCCGAAGGGCATCATTCTGTAACAATAACATCCGTCCCCCGTGATGAATGAGACGTCTTTGACGTCAGGGGGGTGCATCCTGATTTGGTGATAACCTGAAAAAGCATCCAGAAAACTCATTACAGGGAAACCGACGGCTGAGTCAACCAGCGCGTCGATCCGAGGCAAGGGATAACAATCTTTCGGGCATGATTTATTAAGAAGAGAAAAGTCGATACACATCCTCCACCGGCCGTCTCCTTTTTTAACCATTACAACGTTGGAGACCCAGCCGGGGTATTGGATTTCGGATATGAAGCCAGCCTCGAGGAGCTTGGCGACTTCCTCTCTGATTGGCTCGGCGAGCTTGTCCGTGATGGATCTCTTTTTCTGCTGGATGGGGGGAGCCTCCGGGTCCAGGTTGAGGCGGTGGCAGGCCACGTCGGGGTCGATCCCTGGCATCTCCGCTGCGCTCCAGGCGAAGATGTCCACGTTCCTCTGGATGCACTCCAGCATCCTGCCTTGAGCTTCCGGGGTCAGGCCTCCGCTGACGCGGACCTTCTCCACCCTGCCTCCAATGGTGAGGACCTCCATCTCCTCCACCTCTTCCGCTGCCTCCAGACGGGACTGCTCCTCCCATTCCTCGATTCCTCCCCTTCCGGGGGCGAGGACCTCTTCCTCAGCCTCCTCGACGGCCATGGCTTCGGCCGACCCCCGAGTCTCTTCCGCGACCTCCTCCCGAGCGCGGCACTCCACCTCCATTTCTTTGTCAGCTTCCTGCTCCTCCTCCAGCCTCCGCCCCATCTCCTCGGCCCCCTCCAACCAAGAGATGGAGTTTACCGCCGAGACGTAGCACTCCCTTGCCTCCTTAGGGTCTCCTCGAACCCGGATCTGGACCCCCTCGACGTTGAGCTTTAGACACTGGTGGAAGGACGAGGGGACGCAGCGGAAGGCGCTGATGAGGGGTCTCCCGAAGATGGCGCTGTAACTGCTAGGGGCGTCCACGATAACAAACTTGCAGTTGCGCGACTGCCCCCTAGAGTGACATGGAGTCCCACTCCTCCCTCGACTTCTTTCCTCTCCCCTGAAAAGCCGAACAGAGGCCCGTCCGAGGCCAACACCCTCCTGGCCTCTACCTTCATCGCATCAAACGCCTTCTTGAAGATGACGTTGACCGAACTCCCATTGTCCACGAGGATCCGGGAGACAGTGAAATCCTCGATGGCTGTCTGGATAACCAGCGCATCGCAGAAGGGGTCCTCGTGACCCGGCAAGTCCTCTCTGGAGAAGGTGATTTTCTCCTCCGGGGGAGGGGATTGGGATGTGGAGCCAACGCTCCTCCGGTACATAGTGTGGAGGCTTGACTTACGGGAGGCCTCGATCCCGGCCCCCCCGTGGATCGCTCCGATCCTTCCCCGGGTGCCCACATCAACCCGGTCTTCACACCGATCCCCCTCCTCCCGAGGCCGGATCTCCTCTATCCGAACTTCCTGATGGTCTTGTTGTTGCTGTTCCCTTCACCCTCTCATCTCGAGGAACTCCGGGCACGTGGATGTGAGGTGCCCCTCTTCCTGATGAAAGTCACAGTAGGGCAGGTCCACCCTGACCTCCCTCCTTCTCCTCGGCTGTCCTCTCCTCCTCCCCCTCATGGCAATTGCCATTGCCTCCTCCTGGTCGGGGAGAGGGGGTCTCTGACCCTGCCTACCCCCTGGGGGTTGTACTGCCCTCGGCCACCCTGGCGGTTATCTCCTCCCTGATAACCCCTTCGTGGTGCCTGGTCTTGCCACTCGGGCCTCCATCCCAAACGGTGGGTCTGCTCCGGACGCACCCACCTGGGTTGCGGCTGCTGCTGCGGCTGCTCCCTTTGCCGAGGTTCAGCCCTCCTCTTCTCCTGAATTCGGCCACCACTTGGCCTTTCCTCTTCCACGGCCCACTTGGCCAACCTTCGCGCAAACTCTGGATGCGCTGCCTCCATTTCGGCTTCCCTGGCCGCCCTCTCCAGAAGTGCCTCAAAAGACACTGGAGGTGACCTCTTCAGTTCCATTGCGAAGAACCCGGACTGGAGACCCAGAGTGAAGGCCACCATCATGGTGTGCCCTGGCATCTCCTGAACTTGGGACAGTTCCTCTTGGAACCTGTCCAGATAGCTTCCCAGAGTCTCTCCCACCCTCTGCTTGATGCGGAACAAAGACTCCGCCTCCCTCTTCCTCTTCTTAGAAGTGGTGAACCTCAGCATGAAACCCCGTCGCAGATCCTCAAAGCAGTAGATGGACCCGGTCGGGAGTTGATGGAACCACTCTCTCGCCTTTTCCCTGAGGGTAATGACGAAGAGTCGGCACTTGAAGCCGTCTGACATCTGTCGAATGGAGACCATGTCCTCGAACCACTGGATGTGGTGGACCGGGTCTCCTCTCCCGGAGTAGTAAGTCAACTCCGGCTCGCGAAACCCCTCGGGAACTGGGGCTGAAGAAACGAACTCGCTGAAGGGGCTCCCCCCTTCAGCCGGGCGAGTCGGGAACTCCCTCCCTGCAGTCTCGCCGAAGTGGTACTCGGCGGCCGAGCCGGGGAACAAGACTCGCCCATGGAACTCGCGCTCGCCCCTCTCGGCAGGTTCTTTCCCTGGTCGCCTGAGCGGCGCGTCGTCGCCGAGTGCGGGAGCGGCGACCACCGGGACGGCCGGCGTCGCACTCTCAGCTCGCATGCCGAGGGCGGTCCTGACGAGCCCGAGGATCTCCTCCCTAAGCTCCGCCGGCATGCTCGCCGCTGGGGGTGGGGGAGGGGGTGGCGAGTTGCCCCTGCCTGATCCTTGTCCTTCATCTCCAGTCATCGAGCCTGTAGGAGGTTTTCTCTGCTGACCACTCTCCACGCTCACCGCACCAAAATGTTGAAACCAGAAAACCGGTCTCTTGTGGAGTTCGACCCTTGGGGAAGGGGTGGCCGCGCACCTACTTCACTCCTGCAAGAAAACGACAAAGAAAAGAAGAAACAAGGACTAGACCAAGGGCCCGGCGTGGAGGTCCCACCACACACCCGGAAGATCTCAGAGCGCTTCCCCTCCTTAGCCAAATGCCGGGCTAAGGTACCTCAGAAAGCGCTAGTAGGCCGGGAATTAGTAAGCGTGCCTTCTGAGGTACCCCTTGGGTCCTATTTATAGGAAAAGACGGCCTGCAAATATACAACCTTCACTGTTTTCGAGGAATATAGGCAAACCAAAAGGGGGCCTCATAGTAAAAGTATGTCATGGCCAGGACGCGAGCTGGACCTAAGGGGGCACTCGCTCGGCTGGAGGCCTGACTCGCCTCGCCTTGGGCCTAGGCGGGCAGGTACTCGGCAGACTTGTGCTCGAATACCGCTGAGCTCGGCTTGACTATTGCCGAGCTCGGGCTCGGTATGACGATCCACCGAGCTCGGACTCGGCACGGAGATCGTCGAGCTTGGCTCGACTATCGTCGAGCCCTGTCTCCGCATCCGAGCTCGGTCTCGGCATGCCGGGCTTCGTTCGGCCATCACCGAGCTCAGCTCGACTATTGCCGAGCTCGGGCTCGGCGAGCTGGGTTCAAGTTGATCTGAGCCGGCCGGTTCGACCCCTGTCGACCACTCGCGGGATACGGGGTTGTACACTATCAACGCTTGATCCTGATGAGCCTATCTCTGAGGCTAAGTTGAAAAGACACATAATCTGCGGCTTGCGTAAGGAGTATGTGACCTTTATAACTTCTGTTCAAGGCTGGGCAACTCAGTCATCTCTGCTGAAGCTTGAAAATCTGCTTGCATCACAGGAGAGCTTGGCTAGGCAAATGGCTGGAGTGACTATCTCTGAAGGAGGTAGTGAAGCTCTTTTCATAGGCAAGAAGAATAAGAAATGGGAAGGGAAGAAGAAGAAGACCATGGCTGAAGATATGCCTTCAACCTCTAATCAGCAAGAGAGGAGCTCTGCTCCTAAGAAAGATTGGAAGAAGAATTTGAAGTGCTACAGGTGTCATCAGCTGGGTCACTTCAAGCGTGATTGTAAGGTCAAGCTGCAGCCTGTGCATGCTGTAGGCAAGGAGGAAGCTTGCTCTAGTACTGAGGAAGCTGGTTGGGGTGGAGCCTTCATGACGGGCACTTGTGTTTGTGCCTTATCAGCCATCGACTTTGAAGACGACTGGATCGTAGACTCCGGGTGTGGTTGTCACAACCCGTATTTTTCCAACAATTTAATTATATCAGAGTACGAGAAAATACGCGTCGTGATGCCACGCCGTGCAGGGGATAACTGCAGACACTCAGACAAGACTCCAAACTCTACAGTTTAAAAGAAAACATAAGTTATTATGACTGAAATTCAGTTTAAATTAATAAGGTAGCTGTATCCCCCGACTCAGTGGATCATCTAGTTCACGATTCAAAAATATAATTTATGCGCTTGCGGAAGATACTTGTTTTAAATTGACTCTAACATCCTACATGAGTATAAATGTCCCCGAGGAACAACTCATGCTAAGCAGACTCTAGATTTATAATAAGCATAAGAAAAAGTTTTTACGCTAACCAGAAAAATAGTGACTTAGTTTTAAAAGAGGTTGCATGGATGCTTTACTAATAATAAGTTTTTATAAGCTTAAAAATATCTAACATGCACTCCTAGCAATAAATCATCCCAGAGAACAAGTAATCCAAATCAAAGAAGAAGAAAAACACATCAGTTAGCAAGTGGCAAATCAACAACTCTGTGGGCGTCAACAATCTGACACGAATACATAGTATAACAGTATGCCTAAACTAGGAAAGGAAAACTGAACGACAACTACCTCGCTACGGCGAGGTGCAAAATCACAACACACACTACCGCTAAGAGAGTCCATAACCAGCTTCACTACCTGCTACGGCTCTGAACCTAAGGCATTCCAAAAAAACAGAATGCCTCAGCAAGTAGGTACAAATGATGGCAGAAAATTAAGCAAAAGTAAACAAAGGCCATAAGGGGTACCAACCCAAGACCAAAATAATACTGACATGAAGTACGAAGTAAGCATCAAACAGGAAAAGAACACTTACGTGAATCGTCATGTACATCCCATACACACCATATACACAAGGCAATAAGGTGACGAACATGAGCAAATCATAAGGAAAAAAACTCATAACTTTTATTAGCCACTTATGGTCACTCTACCTAAAAACACGGGCGAGATGATCACTTAGCTGGACACACCCCTCACGAAGATTAAATTCGTTTAACTGCGGGAGAGATTCATACACTCCACCATACACCGCAGATGCCCAAAACACCGGTAGAGTTCCAAAAGGTACTAATAAAGGAAACAACCTTGCGGAGGTGGTTACGCCCACTAACTCCCGAAACCAAGGAAAAACCAAAGAAATCACAACACCAACATCTCAGGACTTGGCACATCGGATTCTACATGACATTTCAATATTAAAGACACGGTTGATCAACCTTTAGAAACGATTTATAATCCTATATAGACACTAACACGTCCAATAACGATAGACGAAACAATTTAATTCATCGATAAAACATTCTAAGGATGATTATACGCACCTAGTCAAGATCGAAATTACCATGACCAGATTTTATAATTTTGAGTGATTTTCAAGAAGGATTAAACATAACCATAGTTTGGAAAGACAACACAAAAAAAGGGGCAAGAAAATTAAGGAACAAAGGCATAACGGTTACCATCAAACCAGACAAGGAACAACGAAGGAAACCACCACTTGCCTTGGTTGCACCGGAAAAGTTCTCTGAATCGCTCCGCGTCGTAGATCGGGGCAAAAGAACACGGGAGAAGTTGAGATCTAGACAAAAATGGCGGAAAAAGAGGTTAGAGCAAAAAAACCCTAACGATGAAACTCAAGGAATGAGGAAAAATTTACCACGATAGCGTAGCTCTCGGCGAGAGCTTTCCGGATCTATGTTCGGTTGAAAATTTCGAGCACCGGAGCACCGTCGACGGCCACCGGAAGTTTCACAAAAAAAAGAACTCTCTCTCTCTCTCGCTCGCTGCTCTGATTCGGAAGAATAATATCGGAGAAGATGAAGTTCGATTCTAAAACATAAGTCTAAGAATATATATATATATATATGTTTATAAAAAGTTTTATCAAAAATGGGTTATTACGAGCAGTTTCGCGGGAATAAAAAATAGAGGACTAGAATGGCTCCAAATCGAAAAGTGTCCAACATGAAAGTTGTAGATCTCGTCGAGACAAACAAATTTCATGTTGACCATTTTTTCGTACAACACCGTTTTGACCCTCAAAATGATGCCCGAACTTTGACTGCACAGAACCACTCGAGTGAAATAGGTCTACTCGAGATGGAGACTCGAGAGGGAAGTATCTACTCGAGATGGAGACTTGGGAACTCGAGATAATCATCTATAACTCGAGAGGATAGGTATAGAACTCGAGTGGATTACTTCTACTCGAGATAAAAGACTTAGAACTCGAGTGGATTACTTCTACTCGAGATAAAAGACTTAGAACTCGAGTGGATCAAGTCTACTCGAGTTAGACATGAGTTGCTTCGGGAAGATCGCAAATAGGAGTCTAAGATGGCTTCAAATAGAAAAGTTGTCAACATGAAAGTTGTAGATCTCGTTGATATGAACAAATTTTATGTTGACCATTTTTTCGTACGACACCGTTTTGACCCTTCAAAAAGTTTCCAAACACAGACAGACACGGACTACTCGAGTGACAGCATGAAACCACTCGAGTTCCAACATGACCTACTCGAGTAACAGCATATTACTCGAGTTTCAGCATGCATTACTCTAGTAGTAGCTCAGTTTACTCGAGTAGCAGCTCATTACTCGAGTTCCAACATGAATTACTCGAGTGGTGGCTCGACATACTCGAGTAGCAGCTCATCACTCGAGTTCCAGCAGAAAAAACATAAATAAGGGCTCAATATGGCTTCAAATCGAAACGTGGTCAACATGAAAGTTGTAGATCTCGTCGATATGAACAGCTTTCATGTTGACCATTTTTTGTTAGACATCGTATTGACTCCCAAAAAAGCATCCGAACGTAAACTGAACAGGACAACTCGATATGTAAACAGTAATTTACTCGAGAGAACAGAAATAACTCGAGTACTTCAAAGCAGAACATCAAATAAAGAACAGTGTTGGAATAGTGAATTTTACAAATATACCAGAAATCGAACTATAGAGATGAATAGTAGCTTTCATTTTTGAATAGTACTTTAATATTAAATTATATATATTTATATATTTTTGAACAAAGAATACGAGTTCAAAACGGAAGCCCAAACGCGCGACGAATTAAACGAAACTCACGTCGTAGGCGAACACTGACGCTACGATTCCAACGGCGAAGTCAAAACCTAAATCCGACGAGTCATTCCCGAGATATAAATTTTCCAAATATGCGATGAACATAAATTAATCAAAACTTCAATCGCGCGCCGAGACTCAAAAATGCTCAGATTGCGATGAAACTTGACGTGCAAGTCCAAAATTACTCAACTTAAATCTCAAATGCAAAAATTGCTGATTACAGCAGAAATTCAAGAAATCGGCCAACTCGACCGAACAGACGTGAAAATACCTTAACGGCGGTGCGCTGTCAACTCGACATTAAAAGTAACGTCAAGACGTCATAAATATGACAATACCAAATCCAATAAAATCATCGAAAAAAATCAGGGGCGTTACAGTGGTCATCACCTCACCGGAGACAAGTCGAACTTCTCCTCGTTGCAAACTTACTCAAGTAACGAAGTCATCATTACTGCTGATAATACTGTTCATACTGTATAGAAGGAGGGTGTAGTGTCCGTAGGTAGTGATCAGAGTCCACTCACATTAAGGAGTGTTTATCACGTACCAGGCATGAAGAAGAATCTCTTCTCGGTTAACAACGTAGTAGATGCAGGATATCAGGTTCTGTTTGATAAAACAAAAGTTAAGTTTCTCCGCAACGTATCAGCGGTTAAAGCTGATGTTGCTCACGTTGGAAGGAGAGTAAAGAACTTGTTTGTTTTTGTAACAAGCTCCTATGTTGATCGGATGAGGGCTAACGATAGCGTTGCTATCTGACATGAGAGGTTGGGGCATGTAGGGATGAATAAGTTGAAAGCTATGAAAAGCAGAAGCCTTGTGAAAGACTTGCCTAAGCTGTCATCCTTTGGCGATGGTCACGTTTGTACAGGTTGTCAGTTCAGCAAGGCTTATTTTCTTCTGTTTGATAAATCTCAAACAAGGAGTAAGAAACCATTGAAGTGTATCCATGGTGACTTGATGAGACCAACCGCCACTACTAGCCTTGGAGGGAGCAGATACATGCTTTTTTTGATTGATGACTACTCAAGGTACACTTGAGTGTATTTTATAAAGGAGAAGTCAGCTGCTTTCCAGTTGTTTATGGAGTTCAAGGAGCTGGTAGAGGGCCGACTTAAACTGCGGATCAAGAAGTTTAGAACTGACAATGACAGAGAATTTCTCTCCTCCGAGTTTTCTAATTTTTGTAGGAAGCACGGGATCCAGAGAGAGCTTACTTGTGCTCACACTCCACAACAAAATGGAGTAGCGGAGAGGAATATCCGTCATTTGACAGAGACTTGCAAATGTTGGCTTCATGCCAAGAGTATCCCAAGGTCCTTTTGGGCGGAGGGAATGTCTTGTGCAGCTTATGTCATCAATAGGATGCCTCTCAGCCCGATCAACATGAAGTCTCCTATCGAGATGATGTTCAAGGAGAAACCAAGTGTGGAACACCTTCGGGTGTTTGGATCAACTTGTTATGTGCATATCCTGGATGCCTTAAGGACAAAGCTTGATGCAAAGACAAGGAAGCTTATCTTTGTAGGCTATGATGAGCGGAAGAAGGGATTAAAGTGCATGGATCCTGCGACAAAGAAGTTTGTTGTATCAAGAGACGTGGTCTTTGATGAACTGACGTCGTATGGAGGAAGCTCGGTTGAGTTACCAGAGAACAAGGTTGATGAAGAGCAGGTGGTTGTCGATGTTCTTCAAGAGGAGCTTGATGTTTCACTAGCAGCTCCTGCTGCTTCAAGATCTGAGGCAGAGGCTTCTGGGTCAGGAAATAGGGGAGCATTGCTCAGGTTCTGCCTGAGAATGAAGCTGAGCCTGAAGAAGCAGCGGAGGTGGTGAGCAAGGAGCATACTCTTCGGAGATCAAAGAGGGTTATCAAGCCTCCAGCTCGCTACTGTGAAGGGAATGCAGTGAGCCATGTCTCATGTTTCTTTGCAGGTCCTCTTGATGAGCGAGAACCTTCAAGCTTCAATGAGGCCACTAGAGTCAAGGAGTGGGGAGATGTCATGGGAGAGGAGATGGCTGCTCTCAAGAAGAATGAAATCTGGGACCTTGTGCCCAGGGTTGATGGCATTACACCAGTAACTTGCAAGTGGGTGTACAAGTTGAAGAAGAAGGCTGATGGGAGCATTGAAAGGTACAAGGCTTGCCTTATTGCTCGAGGATTCTCGAAACAGTATGGAGAAGACTATGAGGAGACTTTTAGTCCGGTTGCGAAGATGACTTCTGTTCGGGTGGTGATCGCATTGGCTGCTTGCCAAGGGTGGAAGATGTGGCAACTTGACGTGAAGAACACATTTCTCTACGGGGAGATTAACAAGGACATCTTCATGGATCAGCCACTTGGTTTTGTCTCTGAAGATCATCCAGATTATGTCTGTAAGCTCAGGAAGGCTCTCTACGTGTTGAAGTAGGCTCCAAGAGCTTGGTATGAGAAGATAACAGAATACTTCCAATTCTGCGGCTATCTTTCTTCCAACTCGGATTCAACCTTGTTCATCAAGAAGAAGGGGAATCTTCTGGTCTTGGTCCTGCTGTATGTTGATGATATGATCATCACAGGGAATTCTGAGGAGGTAGCTAGGCTCAGAGCTGAGCTAGCTATTCGTTTCGAGATGAAAGATTTGGGGGAACTTCATCACTTTCTCGGTCTCGAAGTGGAGAGGAAGGAGAGCGAGATTCTTATTTCTCAGAAAAGTTATGCGGATCGGATTGTGAAACAATTCGGCATGGAAGGGGGAAAGAGGTTCTCTACTCCTCTGGATTGTGGCCTAAAGCTTCAGCGAGATGAAGGAAGGATTCTTCCTGATCCTTTGGTGTTCAGAGCTCTTATAGGGAGCTTGATCTACCTGACGATTACAAGATCAGACATTGCTTACGTTGTTGGTCGAGTAAGTCAGTTTATGGCAGAGCCAAGGAAGTCTCACCAGGTGGCGGCAAAAAATATCTTGAAGTATGTGAAGGCGACTTCTGATATGGGACTCCTTTATAGGAGGGACTCGGGCTTTTCTTTGCTAGGATACACGGATGCTGATTATGGTGGTGATTCGGATGATCGAAGGTCAACTTCTGGTTATGTGTTCACTTGTGGATCAACGAGCATCTTGTGGTATATCAAGAAGCAGAACTCGGTGTTCGTCTCTACTATGGAAGCGGAGTATAAGGCTTTGACCTTGGCTGCTCGAGAAGCCATCTAGCTGAGGAGGCTAGTAGAGGACGTCCATGAAGAAGTGCAAGGTCCTACTTTGCTCTGAGGAGATAACGAGAGTGCTCTCAAACTGGTGAACAATCCAGTTTGTCACGCAAGGACCAAGCATATTGAGATCGAGCACCACTTCATAAGGGAGAAGGTGTTGGATGGATCTCTTGTGGTTGGGCATGTTCGGAGTAAAGATAACCTTGCTGACATCTTCACGAAGCCGTTGTCGAAGGGGCTTTACAGCGACTTCGAGGACTATTAGGCTTGATCACCACTTATCACTTCAAGGGGGGTGTTGAAATTTGTGAAGTGAAAGTGGATGATCGGGCAGACCGTGCGGCCTGGGCGGACTGACCGCACGGACTGATGTTGCAGTCTGGCGGTCTAGTGATCGGTGACCTATGGAGTTCTGGTGGCTGCTGTACGGGTTGAAATCCGCGGACTGCGTGGACTGAGTGTGAGTTCGGCAGTTGACTGCTTTTGATGGTTTGCAGGTTGGAGTCTGCTGTCTTCGCGGACTGTTTTTTTGTAGTCCGCGAGATCGGCGTTGGTCTTGTCTCAAGTTGCGATGGTGAGCCACATTCTTTGTGGCGGACTGACCTTGGAGCTGGCGACCTGACTTGGTGTCCGCTGAGTGACTTGCGTCATTTGTTGGCGGGTTGCTGGACTTGGTCACACACTGTGACAAGTCCAGGGTGTCCGCATTAGTCCACTGTTGACCGGGCGATTGCTGTTGGTCGTGGATAGGTTGGGGGTTGGTCGTGTTGCGAGAGTCGTTGTGACCGAGCGGTTTGCCTGTTGGTCGTGGACTTATGCTTGCGGACTGGTGCAGTGTCCGTTACTCTGTGCGGACTGTCATCTCACCTTGGTGCATGACGGTTTCAGTTGTGTCCGGCCTTGTCCTTGCAGACTGGGCAGACTGCCTTGTGCGGACTGGCCTTTGGCTAGCAGGTCTGCTATGGCTGCATCTTGCGCCTGGTGGTTGGCGGATTGTTCGCGAGTCCGACATTATTGATTTGGTCAATGCGGACTCGACGGACTAACTATGCTAGCTGCGATCAAGGGGCGGTTAGCCTATATCATAGGGCGGTGACCACACTCCTCACCCCGCCTATAAATTGGACCCCCGACACTTCATTTAAAAAAAGAGCGAACAGTAAGTTGAACTTGGATTAAGTGCTGCGGACTCGGTTTTCCTATCCGCGCGGTTTGAGCAGACTTAACCGGTTGATGTTTGCAGGTGGCGCGCTAGCACTGTGGAGCTAGGAGTTTGGTTTTGATTTCAGTCAGGCTCAGTGAAGTTTGCGGACTGCGTTCAGCGGTTTACCAATTTTCTCTCTGCTTCATTTTTCAAGTTCAATAACTTGTCCGTCGGACTCGGCGGTTAGGAGGTCTGTTCTCTAGTTCGGAAGTAGCAGTGGTTCAGCGAATAATGGCGTGTCCGCACGACCTCGCGGTCTCAGCGGACTCCGTTGTTCAGTTCGGCTTCAGCAGCAGTTCGGGCGGTCTTTGCGACTTCTGCGGACAGGCGGTCTCGGCGGTCTCCATTGTTCTGTCCGCCCGAATTGATACTTGTATTTTATTTTCTGTTTTCCCTAGTGTACTGGCGAAATCATGTCTCGCCATGTATACGTCACTCTGAAGATATTAATTTGGTGTTTAGACTATCTTGCTGAGCTTCTTGAGAAAATTCAACAGACAGTGCCCCTGCCTCGACAGTGTCCCAACGCGATGGCGCTCCCTCCGCCCGCGAACCTCGTGCGCACAACGAAATTGAGACGTGGGAGAACACTAGGCATCGGGTCTGCAAGCGGCGGCGGCGCGCTCGCGTCGGGACACTATTCGAGGCAGGGACCTTGTCACGAGTGCACGGGGCTCCTAGTGCACTGTCAATCGACCGAGCGTATTGAAGAGGCCAGACGAGTTTGGACGAAGATACTGTCACTGATGTGGTACTGTCGATGCGGAGAGCATCGAACACGAGCGTAGCTTGTGCGAAGATGCTCGTATATTATATTAAAATTATTTGGTTTTATTTTTTTTTTTATTAAATTATTTTTATTTTTAAATTATTCAGATATTATTATTATTTTTATTATTTTTTATATATTATTTTAAAAATATTAAAATTATTTTAATAAACCTATGTCATAAGTTTTTTTTAAATTAATCTCGTTGTTCCCCCCCTCCGCCTCTTCGCCGCTGCCACCCGCTCCCCCTCTGCCTTTCTTATTCTCTTCGTCTCCACCGCCTACGCCCACAGATTCCTCGCCGTTCCTGCTTCCATCTCCGCATCTCCCTTTATCTCCCGAAGCGTCGTCGTCACCATCTCCCTCCTCTCCTTTCGATCGGCCGGCGGCAATCTCGAGCGCCTCCTCCCCCCTGCCCTCCTCGCAATTCCTCTAAATCTCACCCCTGAAACTCATCCCGTACAAAATCCGCACTACCATCCCTCCGAAACGCGTGTTGACTGATGAGCCCGCTGCTGAGTTGAGGGTGCTGAGAGTGAAGCGAGCGGAATGCCTTTTGTGGTGTGCACGAAACGCGTCTTGCTGTTAGCGTAGTATGTTCTTGAAAGTAGAAAATAGGGTATGTAGAATAGACTTGGAGAGGAGCGTGCGGGGGCCAACTTGGAACGAAGCTTCAGGGGGGGGGGGGCACTTGGAGGAGCACACAAGGAAGGGGAGCATGCAAGGAAGGGGCGCATTCAAGGAAGGGGAGCACACGGGAAACGCACAAGGAATTGAAGCGGCATGTGTGAGAGCGCACAAGGAAGGGGCACGAGCCGGAGTGGGCAAGGAAGCATCACGCATGGGCGCGCGCGCCGGGAGGAGAAATGGAGGATAGAGAAACTCGTAGATGATGAGAAACAAGTAGAACTTATATCTCGAGCGGACCCCGCTGTCAGAATCCCATTAGCTGGCAGGTCCGGAAGGCCCTTGGTGGATGATGAGAAATAAGTAAAACTTATATCCCGAGCTGATCCCGTTGTCAGGCTCCTATTAGCTGGCTGGACTAGGAGACCCTCGGTGGATGATGAGAAACAAGTATAACTTACATCCCGAGCTGATCCCGCAGTCAGACTCCCATTAGCTGGCAGATCTAGAAGGCCCTCGATGGATGATGAGAAACAAGTAGAACTTATATCCCGAGCTGATCCCGCTATCAGGCTCCCATTAGCTGGCAGGTCTGGAAGGCCCTCGATGGATGATGAGAAACAAGTAGAACTTATATCCTGAGCGGATCCGCGCTGTCAGGCTCCCATTAGCATGCAGGTCCGGAAGGCCCTCAGTGGATGATGAGAAACAAGTAGAACTTATATCCCGAGCTGATCTCGCTGTCAGACTCTCATTAGCTAACAGGTCTGGAAGGCCTCGATGGATGATGAGAAATGAGTAGAACTTATATCCTGAGCTGATCCCGCTATCAGGCTCCCATTAGCTGGAAAGGTCTGGAAGGCCCTCGGTGGATGATGAGAAACAGGTTGAATTTATGTCCCAAGCTGATCTTGTTGTCAGACCCTTATTGGCTGACAGGTCAGGGGGGGCCCTCGGTTCATGATTTCGGGACAAAGGATGCGCGAGAAAAGGTAGTATGAGAAAAGAAATAACAGTGGCCTATGAGAAGTCCCTATACAAAAGGGGGATATACTGGGTCAAGATGCGTGAGTGGTGACCTGGCGAAAGGGGACTTT